>PISX010000105.1:7500-393443 GCA_004024625.1 Mellivora capensis | reverse complement strand
AAGGGAGTTGAGGGAAAGTGGGGGGGAGATGAACCATGAGAGACTATGGACTCTGAAAAACAACCTGAGGGTTTTGAAGGGGCGGGGGGTGGGAGGTTGGGGGAGCCAGGTGGTGGGTATTGTGGAGGGCACGCATTGCATGGAGCACTGGGTGTGGTGTAAAACTATGAACTCTGTTACGCTGAAAAGAAATAAAAAATAAATAAATAAATAAATAAATATATTTACTATTAATGAAATTATCACAGGTACGTACATATGAATGTTTTTAAATCCTCTCTATCTCATGGATAAATACATAAAGAGTAAATGGAAGACAAATAGATCCTTCAATTTATTTGGTTTTCATTTATCAGTGCTACATTTATATATATTTAATATATTTATATATGTATATATCATAATATATTATGTTTATATATATATGTACTATTTATATATTATAGTACCACTGTGGTTTGAGAAATAAGAATGGGGCTCTGTATAAACAAACCCTTGTCCCACTGTTTGCTCTAACATATGATAGCTTTGTGACCTTAAGTAAGGTAATTAACCACTCTGAATATCCTGGGATATCCTGGGAGACAGTTTGCAGAATGGTTAAGGGCTTCAACTCAACAACCAGATTATCTGGGTCTGAACCCCAGGTCCACTACTTACTCGTCTCTCTGTGCCTCAGTTTCCCCAGCTGTCAGACTAGGAGCTACCTCCTGGTGAGGCTGTGAGGATTAAATGTGCCAAGAGAAAATCGGGTAATGCAAAGAGCTTAAAGGACTGCGTGAGATCAGCGACAAGATGGCCCTCGGAGGCCATGGTGAGGATGAGACACGGCACGCAGCTCAGAGCCGGACACCCGGGTGCAGCAGAAAATGGTAGCTGTGGTTGCCGGTATTTGACTTCAGGACAGGAGGCGGGAGGCTGGCCTGCAACTCGTAATGCCCGGGATACACTGAGGGTTCTCCAACCCTGGGATCCTAGGATATGAGTGGGGGAGACGGAGCAAGGGAAAGGGGTGCTAAGGTCCTGGACGTAGGCACAGACAAGGGCTGCAGAGGTTGCCCGCACGCACCACACTCTAGGAAGCCAAGCCTCTGCTGCACCTGGGCCAGGACCATTTTGCTGATCCACTTCCTGCTGCCAAATGTTGTTCCACCCAGAGCTCTTTGATCCGCTGCCAGTCCTTGGGCAAGGGAGGCGAGGTGTGCCTGGATCCAGGCAAGGCCCGCGGGGGAGGGCCTGCCGATCCTGACAGCGACAGTGCCAGCGCAGGGCTGGGCGGGGGGCCGGGGGGGGGGGTGTCCCAGAAGGGTGGGGACGGGCTGGGCCTCCTGAGCCCTCGCAGCTAGGAAGGCAAAGACACCTCCCGGGGACCAAGGGGCTCCCGGCCCCGGCGTTCAGAGCCCCCCCACCCCGGCACCCCCAGTGGGAAGTAGAGTGTTGGCAGTGTTGCTCGTGGCGCCTGTGCTCGGCTCCGCATGCCCACCTCATTCAGACCTTTGCAAAGGGGCGAAAGCTAAGGCTAGGAGAGGTGAGGAAAGTCTCCTGCAGTCATGGAGAGTCCACGCCAAGAGGAGGTGTTACAGGGTCTCTCAACCTTGGCTCTGTGGATATTTGGGGTTGGGTCATTTGGGGCTGTGGGGGGTCTGGTGTACCATAGGGTGTGGAACAGCCTGGTTTTGCTAGATGCCAAATGTCCTTCCTCCCTTGGTAGCGACAACCAAAATGTCTGTAGATGTTGCTAAAATGTCTTCTGGGGGCAAATCTGGCCAAGTTGAGACCCATCTCTGCCTTCTAGTCTGAAGAAGGAAGGAGGGGAGAGAAGCCGGGAGAAGTGGGGAAGAGGAGAGAGAGCAAGCATGGCCTCAGGAGCCAGTGCTACTGCTGCTTCAAGCCAAGGACCTCTGTATGACTGGGCTCCACAGGGCATATTATGGGAAGGACACACCTCAGAGTGGCTTCTCCCAGAAAGGCTCATTATGGTAGTGCTTGCCATCACACTAAGTTTTTCCCAGGGAATACCTGTTCTCCATCATCTATGCCAACGTTTGAGTCTCTGATTCCCCTCATGTCCTTGCTAAGGGCAGAGGCCCACACCATGTCCTCCCAGGGCTGCTTGTGTTTTCCTGACCAAGTCCAAGTGCCCAAAGTGGGTGGTGCCAGCTATGTTGGGGGCTCGAGCCTCTTGTAGGGCTTGCCCTCTGCCAAGAACAGCTAACCTCCGACAAGCATGCCCAGAATGCAGAGCGGAACCCCAGCGTTGAGACGTTCAGACTAAAGGAGTGCACGCTGTTTATGTGAAAGTCAAATTTAACTGTGCCTTTTTAATTTTCATTGGCTAAGTCTGGCCACCCTAGGCAGGAAACTCAGACCTGACCTCAGTGGCTGAAATGGGAAGGGACCTGGGGGTCCAAAATCATGCCCCATCACACCTCTGCCAGGAAGGCCGTCAGCTTGGGAGGGCTGAAGTGTGTCCAACCTGCCGAATGGCAGGGTGGTTTTATCCCTGGTGAGAAAGGGCCAGAAAAGAATCATTCTCGTAGTTATAACTTTGTGCTAGAGCGGGCAGTCCTGAGGTCCAAGTATATCCCAGCTTCTGTGCTACCCATTTACGTTCATCGGAGTGTAGGATTTCCATTTCTATTCGCACCTGTGCAGATGCTGTGGGCTTCAGAGCTGGATTCAGCGGCTGGCACAGAGGCCATCATTCACTGGGGACTTTTGTCCCACTCTTCTTTTGCTCCAAACCTTTACAATATTCCTTTCTCAAAACTGAGCACCGGCTCTGCCTGCTCTCCCAGGTGACTAAGTCTCCAAAGGCAAATAGGGTAGGTGATAAGAAAGCACTCAGTCAAAGAGGCTCAGGCAGAAGGAGTTTGGGTTCGTGGCACCCAGGCCTGAGTCAGAACCCACTCTGGGCGAGTGACATGCATTGCTGGAGGTTCAGTTTCTTCTGCTAAAATGATTGGGATAATAGTGCACACAGCATAGGGTAGTTAGGATTTAATGAGAGAATGCACAAGAAGTAAGTACTCATCTATTGAGCTATTACCTACCTCAAAGGATTGTTGGAGAAGTAGGAAAGGGATCTAAAGTAAAGAAATGTAGTACATGCTTCATAAATGGTAATTGTGATTATTGTTACCAACACCCTTTGGATTTGGTTATTCGTTTGCCAGAAGCCCCTCCAAAACTCTATTCCTACTGCACAAGAATTGGAGAAATGACTTCTTTGATAAAGTAGCTTTTCACCTGGGGGACCTGGTTTGCTGATCTTACTCAGGTTAAAATGACTGAAAATCAATTTGATTTGACAGCTGTGGAAAAAACAAAATGGGTGTACAAAGTGTTGAGCAGCAGAGCCCTTCAGAACTGCTATAAAGTAAGACAGAGAAAGGGCCTGCTGTCTGTGACCCGGTAGCAGGCTTCCTCCCATTTAGGGCACCCAGTGGGCCGCCTATCCCAGCCTACAGATGGCAGGTCTTCCTGCCTCACTGACCCCGTGTTCTCTGGGGCCCGCAAGGTGCACACAGGAGCCCAGACACTGGGGCCCCAGTCTGTTTCTCTGCTCCCGGAGCCTGTCCTTGGCAATCCGCCCCAGGCCTGCAGACCCCCGAGCCTTCTCGGCAGCCATCCAACAAGGTTAGTGACCGCTAATAGGCAGAACTCCAGGGATGGAAGAGCTGTGCCTGTTGATCAGGTGAAGGGAGGCAAAGGTAATTTCATCCATGTGTCTCTTGCCCAAGGCCAGCCGACAGTGCCTATTCCCTCCCTGCCTCACTCAGCCCCACCAGACCCCTATTTCCAGGGCTTGTACTGCTCTGGTCTCAAGTGTCCCTTTAGGCCATTGGCCCAAGTCTTGAAATGACACATCCTCTGAGGTCACCTGTGTAACCTGGGGAAAGGGCCTTAGCCTCCTCAGTTTCCCTGTTGGTCATAGCATGTCTGCCTTGTGTGGTTGGTGAAAGAACCAGGAGATAGTTGAAGGCCAAAAGGCTTTTCAAGTTAGGGGTGCCTTCAAGTGGGAGTTTTAGAGTCTTGACCGTGCTCTAGAATGCTGTGGATGTTCTCCGTCTAAGAGTAGGGACATTACTCATTGACCTCATTCTTCTTGCCATTCTTCCATGTGTCCTGATTTTCTTCCACTTGCTAGGGTATAGGGTTGGGATTGTCACGGGGTCCACTCCACAGGAGACTAGTCTCCCTGAGTCTTTAGCATAAGTCACCTAGTACCCAAACTGAGGAATCTGGATACTTAGAATATTCCCTGTGGGTTTATTTCAAACAAGCTGCTAAGAATAATCATTAATCATTATGACATAAATAAATCTTGTGGCTGCTTTCTCTGCCATATGAAGTTGTCCTTGTAAGCAACAGCGTCTCCTCAGACCATACCTGGTCCCGAAGACATCAATCTTTAGTTTTTATTCTCTTTCTCTATCTACTCTGATCTTCATCTATCATGAACTACTTTGCTAATCAATGAGCCACATGGACCATATGCCAGTATCTCAGTGTGATTGACTCTGGAAGATGCCTGCCTATTGTTTAAAGTGTAGAACATAAGGAATTCCTGTATACTACTTAGCCTATATTTTAAACCAGATCTAAAAACTATCCAAGTTTGTTAAATGACCATTCACCCCAGTTTTATGTACCCAAAAGAGACTCATCTTATTTATAGGGATAGATATAGTAACTGTCTGACTTCAGCCTAGAGAACAGACTGTACTAGACAATCCTGGGCAAGTCACTTAACTGTGTTCAAGGAAGTTCCAGTACTCACAGGATATTGGTACTAGCTTTCATGGAGTGAAAAGTGCATGTGCACCAGGCATTGTGCTAATATCTTATTTAATCAGCAAGACCACCTCTAAGGATTAGGTACTGTTACCATCCCATTTTACAAGTGAGGAAAATGAGACTAGGAGAGATGAAGCAATTTTCTCAGAACTAAGCTATTAAGTAAGAGTCAGGATTCAAAGCAGGAACTTTAAATAAAACACTTTCCACTAAGCCTGCTAATTAACTCACAATGCTTTTGTGTGCGCAAAATGCTTTTGTGAGCTGGGTGCTGGTGTTCCCCTAATTTTATAGAGGAGGGGTGAGCCCAGGGAGACTTAAGTATGATGAATTGAATGGAGAGAGATGAAAGATGCCCTTGATATGCCCAGCATAGGGGAGGGGCCTGGGAGCTACCATGACCCAGCCTCGTGGCAACTGAAGAACGCCCGTGCATGATCGTGCATAAGATTGTTTCATTAACTCCATTGCTCACCTGTCACAATATCTACTTTTATGAAGTGTCTTTCTTCTCAGATCTCCAAAGCAGGTGTAAAAGCTATAATTAATTGTAATAGTTGTGTTTTTTAATAGTTACCTGCTATAATGTCCCTTTGATAGGTAATGGTGCTGAGGCTTTGGGTCAGAGGGAGATATCCTGAATGTGAAGACCCAAGGCATACATTAACCAAGGCCCTCCCATCTCAAATGCCCTTGAGCCTCACAGGAAGACTTAGCCTGTCATCAAACAAAGAACTGCCATGAGCTACACAGATCCGTCTCCTCTTACTCCTAGAAGGGGCTCCTATTTCTTCCTAGACAGAGGAAAGTGATCACTTTCCGTGGCATTTAAAACAAAGACAAAGGGGGTTCAAGATTCAAGATGCTGCTGCAGCACACGCCAACGTGGGTGCACTGACAGCAGAAGGGCATGAGGTCATGATAAATTCTAAATCACAATGGTTTTATACTCTTTTGTGTGGTGGTCAGCTGGGTGCAGCTCCAAGAGGAGACATAGTGAGGCTCGGGAAAACAAAGCTTATTATATCGACAGGAACTAGAGACAGGAGGGACAGCACACAGGACCACAGGGGAAAGATACCAGATGGTCAGGAGGCAGAAGACAGGAGCAGGGGAAACCTTTAGGTCATGATCTTTATTAGGGTTACTGAGGGAAAGGCAAGACAGGCCAGGGTAAACAGCTTAGGCTTGGCTTAGTTGGAATAATTTTGGTAGGCTTTGGGCTACAGGGGTGGTCTCTAGTTGCCTGGCACCTGGTCCTAGGACAATTAGGCAGAAGGATATTAGCTTCTGGTGTACAGGGGCCAGAGAGAGGAGGTCTGGCTCTAGATTTGTTAGTCTGAATGTCAGTGGCATGCTTCTGGTCATTTGCTGCCTTAAAAATTAGCTAGTCTAGAGAGGGACGGTATCTCCCCAACTAGAAAGGTTTTTAAAAGATGTCAAATAATAATAGATAGAAAATAAAATATATTATTTGGCTTCCATAGAACACTCTGTGTGTGTGTGTGTGTGTGTGTGTGTGTGCATGTGTGTGTGTATGCATGCATGTGGTAGGAGATGCAGTTTTGAGGTTTGGGAAGAGAGTAAAGAGAAACCTTCTCCTCTCTATAATAAAAAGCAAAAATTAAGAACAAGATGAACTTATCTACCTTCCCTTGGAAGAGTTCATTAGACCCTCTAAGTGAGATTCTCCTCCCCTTTCCATTGACTCCAGTGACTATATCTTTGAGTCCAGGACTATCTGAAATACAGAAATGATGTCAGCCTCGGTCACTGTAAAATACATAGAGAATGCCTTTGGTTAGGCTTAAAGATTCCTTTGGATTCCCCTATTTTCTTGCCCTTTGTAGCATACTAATGAGTCTTGAACATTCTCCTAGTTCTGTTTCTTCAGACGTCATAGTCCTGAAGTCAGTTCTAGTGTAATGGCCATGCACTATAGCTACTTGGACACTTGGTGCAAACCTGTGGGGTAAACAAGATTGACCCTAAGTCATTATTAGTAAATGGAAGAAGCAGGATTCCAGCAAGGGCTCTCTTCTCAAATGACCCCACTGCGTGAGTGAGAGAGAGGTGAACCTTGGCTGGGCCACCATTTTTCAGGAAGTCATGAAGTGGAAACTCACCTTTGAAAAATAAATTCTGCAAAAATAATAGGGTGGCTGCTTTGGAGCCGACTAAGAGCATCTTTTGACAATCATGCAGTTCACCATGGAGTAGTTCTATAGACCCTTACCTCCTCATCAGTTCAACTCCCAGGTATGTTCTCTAGAAAAGCTCTTCTTCGTGTACATCAGAAAACAGATACACAAATGTCATAGGGTCATATTTCTAAAAGAAAAAAAAATGACACAAAAGCCAGGTCACTGAAAATTACCCCATTCTCCATCCACAGGAGAATAAACAAATAGACTAGAACATGATATAGTAGGGGGGGAAATGAACTATGCATAGCTACAGTCACCAACATCTTGGAAACGCAATGCCAAGAGGAAAAATCAAGTGAAGTAAGATACGCTAGCTTACAGTGACGTTTTTACAAAGCTGAAAAACAAGGCACACACACACAGTCGAGGCATACTTGCATTAAGTACAACTTTAAAGGAAAACAAGAGACTGATAAACATGAAATTCAGGATAGCAGTGCTTTGGTAAAGGAAAGAGGGCCTTGGGAAGGAGGATTCACCAGTATTGACCTCTGGCTCTGAATACATTGCTTTACATGCATTTTGTCATTGTTTCATGGCTAACATATAGAGGACAGATGTAATTTTTCATGTCTCAAAAATACGTTTTCCAGAGAGAAGCTTCCTAGCATTCATGGCCTGAAGGCAAACTGCTTCATTCAGTGAAAAAGACAAAGGTAAACTTTGTCACAGAAAATGCAAGCAATGTGGTGTCTTTGGGAAGGGACAGGGGCCCCAGGGGAGGGGGGGCAGGGAAGAAACAGAAAGTGGAGAAAAATACTATAAGAAGGGATGCTACGCAAATCAGTGTCCGTGGGTCTTGATTTTACTTCTCCTGTGTCCGGAAGATACTCTCAGCTGCTATCTCCTCTTCCTAGCCCTCTGAGATACTCTTTTAAGGACCCATGCATACAGGAGGAAAAAGGAAGGGCCCCCCTCCCTCCAGGATGGAAGGCTCGCCCACTTTCATGCTGGCCGATACACTGGCAGGAGAGGGACCCCAGGCAGAGTCAAATCCCCAGCGTCCAGGTAGAGGTCTTCGTGCCTCTCGGTAACGGGGGCCATGTGGGCAAAGAACACATGAGAGCATGTGGTGGTCTCCGAAATGCTGTGACCATATGTGCTCCTAGACCCAGGATCGTGGCTCGCTTGCTCTGCATATAAAGAGCCTGGCTCCATTGTGCTTAGCCCACTTCCCACTTCCCACAGGTTGCCCCTTGCCACACACAGGACACCTTTTGAGTTTGAAGGACATAGAAGTAGCGTTCCCCTCAAACATTATGACTGGAACTGTAACACCAAGTATCCTAATAAAATGCAAAGAAGATGAACTAGACATCAGAAGATGTGTTATTGACGGTCTTAGAGCACTTATGCTTGGATTACGGACTTGATATTACTTTGAGTTTGTATATGAATTAGACACCCAATAAGGAACACCTTAATGATGACGACAGTGATGGTCGTGGTGATAATGACAATGATGATGACAGTAATGGGATCTGCCATTCAGCAATGTCAAGAGCGGGCCACGCACACCGATGGGCTCACATACGGCACCCTGCGTATTTTCAGACAGTGTTTTGAGGTCAGTGCCATTAGCCATTTGCCAATAGGGATTGGGGAGGCACATAAAGCAACTTGCCAAAGAACACTCAACAATTAGGAAGTGGCTGTGTTAGGATCTGAACCGGGGTCAGTCTGGAGATTAAAGCCACTCTTTTTATATCCAGCTCCTGATGCAGTATTTTCCAAGCGTTTAGCAGCCAGGAGAAGGTAACAGCCAAGCTGCGAACAACCCTATTTTACGAAGGGCTTCCATTTATTTAACAAACACACACACCTACTCACAGCAATTAATTTCTAAGCACTTGTGAGTCCGGCCTTGGGCTGCAGCTCTGAAGAGTGAGGGCAAATGTCGGTATTTCAGTGAAGCCAGGGATGGAAGGAAAAAGCAAATCCATTCTGATCCTGCTTGCCAAGCCACATAGCTCTCTCCAAAATTCAAGAGTTGTTACCATTGGCAAAGGCCATTACAAATCCGACGGTGCTTGACTGAGGTGGGTCTCGCCTTAGCTGTGTTTGCTCCCCAGTCCTCCGGGCTGCAGTCCAGCTCTGTTCCCAGGTGGCGGTGTGGAGGGCCATGCATCAGAGGCCCCTCGGTCCAGGCCCGGGTGAGGCGCAGACCTCCCCACATCCCACTGGGGCCACAGAGCAACTCTGCAAGTTAGGGCCTTTCGTGGGCTCCTCACTGGAAGCTGGGCCCAGAGAGGGCAAGATGTTTGGTCCAGATGGGAACTCTCAGGAGGCCAGAAGAGTTTAAGAGCTCCTGCCTGCTCCTGAGCTCCCACCATGGACTAACATGCCATCTCTTCAAGGTAGGGCTTCTCAGTTGACTAAGACATTAATAATGCCTAGAGACATTTTTGGTTGTCATAACTGGGAGTGAGAGCTGCTGCTGGCTGGCATCTGGTGGGCAGAGGCTGGGGATGCTGCTAGACACCCCACAAGGGATAGAGTAGATCCCCTCCCCCAACAAAGAAATCCTGGGCCCCAACTGTGACATGGTTGAGATATACTTCTGCTGAGTTTGGTGTTAAGGACACAAATGGGAGAGAGCTAGGCCCACTGTAGGAAAGGAGACCCTATCAGCAGCAGCATGCCTGGATTCTAGGCCCAGGCTCTGACCACCCTGGCTCTTAGACAATCCTGTGCCCCCCTTTATGCAAGACAGTTTGAAACGACCAGACTTCCGAGGAAAACCATTCTCCTGCCCAAAATCTCTCTCAAGAGGCTTACAGCTTTGAGGCACTGTCAGGGGAAGACTCATCAAGGCTAGGGAGTAGAGGTGAGAGAGGGGGAGGGAGGGGTTCTTGTTCTCTAGAAGCATCGAGCAGATCCAGACAGGCGACCCTGAGTGCTCGGGCTGCATCCCTAGGGAAACGTCCGGCTTCCCAAGAATCGCTTGGCAGTGTCACGGAGAGCAGGAGAGAGGTCCGTGAAGGGTTAAGCGCCTATCTTCTCTTGCTGGCCTGTCTCCCAGGCTAAGTGAAGGCTGCTTCATCTCACATGGATATGAAAGAGACAGTGCAGATTGAAAGCAGCTGTACAGCGAGGGAACGGGCCACATGGCCACGGCACCATGCCGTTTAGCTCAGTTGGGGCCGTTTTGTTTGACTTCGGAGGAGCAGCGCAAATAAATACAGTAGGTTCTGTTTAAACAAAAGGCTGATCAATAGAGGTTTGGATAGCTTACGACCTTCAACCATAAACAGAAATTTGAGGTAAAAATCTACAAATCCCAGATCAATTACCAGATTATTTACCCTTTCGCACTGCTAATGTTCCACTCTGCCTTGCATATTAAAAAGCCGGGGAAGAAAAGGATTTCTGTTGTAGGAAAGAGGGAGGGCCGTGTGGATTTATTAGTCGTGGCAATCAAAGCATGCGCCATACATTTTCCATATAAACCTGGCTGTGGTGATTGTGCAAATTGGCTAAAGCAAATTTTAGATTCCCGGACTGTTGAGCCAATGCTGCCGGTAGCTTCCGTAAACTCTTTTTCTTTTCTTGGGGGGGTTTTAACCATCTGCCACAAACCCATTATTGTCTTGTGGTTTGCCACAGAGGAAAGTATGATGTTAGGGGCTTCGGTCCTCACTAAGGTCCTTGGGGGCTGCGAGTCCCTGAGAAGAGCCCCCGCCCTCGGTTGCTCTGGGTTCAGTTTCCCAAGGTGAAACTGGAGCTTGCACAGAAAGGTCACTCTGCCACTCTGTACCACGGCAGGTTGTCAATCTCTTGCAGCCCCTGTTTCCCCCTGTGTAAAATGGCAAAACCCACCACAGTTAGCTCCCAGAGCTCTGACGAGATTAAGTACTGTGTAGCACGTGAGAGCATCACCCACAGCCAGCATGCAGAACGGGGCACTCGGTGGACAGGAGCTGCTGTTCTTGTCACTGGTAGTCTTGGGGCTCCTTCTCTGGTGGCCTGAACTTGAACATCTCCACGATGTTTTGGGATGAACTCTCTGAGTCAAGGGCTTGTAGGGAGAGCCTGGGAATGATGATCTGGGGACTAAGGGAGAGGGGCCTTAGTGCCACTGGGAAGAGAGGAGGAACATTCTCCTAAGAAGTCCCCCTGAAGAAAGCCCCCCCCCCAACAAGGAAAGGTGATGGGTGTCTTCATGGGACCCCACAGCCCCTCCCATATACCCATAGAAGTCTTCTGGATGAGCTTTTGTTCATCAGAACCTATAGATCTACTCTCTCAAAGAAATGGCTTGGGTGTCCCCTCCCATGATACCTTTCTATGGCATGCTGGGTTTGGCAAACACAATTCTCACTGCTAAATTGTTGGTCCTTCCAAGGGCTGGGGGAACTGTGCCCATCTTGTTCCCCTCTGGTGCCCAGCCCTAAGCCTGTGAAGAGCTCTGAATGAGCTTCAAAGCACATTTGTCATATGAATGGCTCCTCTGGACTGTCCAGGAATCTCTCCTTTCTTCCATCTTGGAGCATAGACTCTAACCTTTCCCTTTCATCCTGAGACCTTTTTACTCCCCTACTCTGACCTCCTGAGCCAGTCACAGAGGAGATGTTAGGACTTGCCCTATTCTCCACGTTTCTCTTCCTTTCACCCATTACCAGGGAGACATAGAGAAAGCATTCTGTGCCTGGCGCTGTCTTGAGAGCTTGACACCTATGGACTCATTAATTCACACAGGGACACCACATTATCCACATTTTACAAATAGGGGAGTATGAAGGCAATTATTTATAGGCTGCAAGCGGTGGGTTTTAACAAGGTCTGCGGAACACTTAACCAGTGAGTGGTTCTCAAACTTAAGTAGCATCAGAATTACCTGGAGGGTTTGTTAAAATGTGGGCTACTGGACCTCATTCCAGAATTCCTGATTCAGGAGGTGGATGTGCATTTCCAGTAAGTCGGCAGGTGATGTTGATGCTGCTGTCCGGGGACAACTGTTGGAGAAACGTCATCCTAAGTACATTTCTTCTTCAGCCAAGGTCCCAGCACCCCTTCTCTCATTCCCAGAGAGCAGGGGCAAAAATCCTCATCAGTGCACAATCTATCCCTTTCCTAAATTTCTGGATATGAAATGGGAGACATTTACATCATCAGGTGGAAGACAAGTTGAAGCAATGACAGACTACGACCGTCATTTTGCTTCTTGTATTTTGCTGTGAGAACCAACTTTACTTGGAATCATCTGTGTTTTATAATTAATCTTTAAATGCTATATATAAGTTGAACTGAAATTGAAATTCTCATTAACCAAGTCTTGGAAAATTTTGTTGGGGGATTAAGGAGTAGGGAATGGGAGAGAGGTCCAGGAGGTGAAAAAAAATTCTTCCAAATTAACCTTAGAGGTCTAATTATATAGCAGAGGTTGGCTGTTTCTTTAAAAGAAAGCCATTTCTTGAGTTATAATTATTCTGCATATTATAAAATGTGGAAAGTAATGGGGTGGGAGGGAGGAGGACAAGAGACTTGCATTCCTTAGTAATGAACTACATAAGCAGTAAAAGCCCAAGTTAGAGTATTTTTTCCAAACTTTTACTCAATAAATATCCTGTCTCCAAAGTATCACAAATTCCAAATTAGCAGTGTGTAGATTCATGAGATCCATTCATTTCTCCATTCATGCATCCCACAAACATTTACTGAAGCCTCTACTTTGTGCCAAGCATCTGCTGGGTGCCAGGCCAGGGGAGGGACATGGCGGGTGTGTGCAGTTCTGGGATGCTGACATTAAGGGAAATAACATAGAGGCCATATCCTGGAGGAGCTCACAGGAGAGTGTGGGAGAGAGTCATGGAGGAGGTGTGTGCGCCTTTGTGAGGGGATGGAAAGGTTGGGGAAGGGGTTTCCAGACAAAGGAATAGCATGTATTGGCAGGAGCTATAGATTGTGCTGGTGCTTCTCCAGATACACTTTATGGGGCCACTACATCTGTCCCACAGCTGTGGGCTATAGTCCTTCCTTCCATCTGATGCGTCCATGTCAGGTCATGTGTCTGGCCAGGACCAATACCAGTTAACAGGAAAACCTGTACTCTGATGGGCTTAACTAATGGAGCCGCACCTCCAGAGCTGGGAATGAGATGAAGGCAGTGATTTGCCTTCAGTGACTAACAGCTTGGACTTGGGAGCCAGAATGCTGGCGTCCAAAACCATGCCCATGCCACTTACCAGCTCTATGACCTCAGGAACCTTAGTGACCTCTCTGGCTGGCCACGGGGCATGAGAAACAAGAGAGTTGTGGTTAAGATCAAGGCAAAATATCAGGAGAAGATGGAAAGACTTCCTGGCAGGGGTGTTTATAAATGTCCGGTTTGGTTAATGGTCTTCACTAACCCTAAAGCTGGGAGTTATATGCTGGGGCATCTGCATGGAGTTCCGGTGACCACCGAACCCCTTTACTTAGGCACATGCAGGTGGGCCTGATCGCTGGAATTTCCTAGTGGGAAGGGCTTCAGCTTCCCATGGATTCTCAGAAAGGTTGAGATCCATGGCACTGAATGAACTCCCAAATCACAAAATTAGCCACCTGTATTTCTCGCTCATTTTCCAAGGGCTTCTCACCTCCAACAAGGACATGGGAGCGATTTGTGTCCCTCAGATCCAGTAATCTGTAAATCTGAGGCCAGGATCTGGGATGCCAAGGACCCCAGAGCATCCCACGCAGGAGTCCTCCACCCCTACCTACTCTGTCTGAGCCATCGACAAGAGTCAGACTAAGATTGCTGGGCTTTAACCTGATTCGACATTAATTAGTGAAAAGCCTGGCCTCTGTGACCTTGCAGAACCCCATTTCCTACTCAGCAAGGCTCCAGATCCCACCATCACATCCCCCGGGACAGTTGCTCCAGTGCGGCCTGGGTCATAAAGCAGAGTTCCCAACCACAGAAGCGGAGATGGCAGGTCTGCACTGATGAAATTGAAATTTTATAGGAATCTGACCCAGTAACTTTGTTTGCTTCATCTAATGTTAAAAAATGCGGCTTGCTTTAATTGTTCCTTTTTTCATTTTTCCAAACATCCACCTCTATTTTTTATAAAAGTGTGAGCCTGAGAAAAACCCCTGCTCTTCTCACAGAGTTTGGGAAGCCGTGACCCTGGGAACCTGCGCTGCACCCCCAAGACAGCTGGGCGGAGCTGTAGGAGCCGGGAGCAGACGAGCCTGATGCGGAAATTCAGATGTGGAATTTTTGCAAGGCCTCCTGTAACCTGAAAATTTGCAGAAGTTTCACTTCATTCTACAATATATGCACTTTTGGTTTAATATAAACACTGGTTTGCTCTTTTGTTTATATTCATGCAAGTTGTCAAGTAAAATTTTAGCTCCCAGAAGATACCCAGTGAGTTTTTGGTTTGAGTCTCTGAATCAAACACACACGTTACGTGAACGACTCTGAGTTGTATACCCCTAGGAAATAGCAGCCTGTGTCATCCAGGGAGGCAGCTTTGAGCGGGTCTTCCATGGCATTTAGATCTCATTTTGAGATTTAAAAGCAATTGGGTGGAAGGGCACCTGGGTGGCTCCGTCAGTTAAGCGTCCGACTCTTGATTTCAGCTCAGGTCATGATTTTAGGGTCATGAGATCGAGCCCCAGTCAGGCTCCATGCTCATTGGAGAGTCTGCCTGAGACTCTCTCCCTCTCCTTCTGCCCTTCTCCTCCACGTGCTCTCTCTCTCTCTCTCTCTCAAATAAATAGATAAACAAATCTTAAAAAAAAAAACGATAAAAGCAATTGAATGGAAGAGGGGGGTTTGTTTTTGTTTTTCAAAAAGCAAATCTAAGTTCCATAGTTTTATACAAGCTTGGGTTCCAATGCTGTGTTAATATCTGGTCAGCAATGCAATCTCAGTATATACGTGCAAACTCTTAGTGTTCACTGGGCATTAGGGAATGTTCTAGGTGCTTCTTCTACATCAGCCCATATAATCATACAGCAGTCCTTAGAGATAGGTGCTATTAAGACATCTCCATTGTATAGATGCACACATGTATAGATGTATGTATAGATGACATACAGGGATGCTAAGTCACTTGCTCAAGGTCATACAGCTGGTAGGTAGTCAAGCTCAAGTTTTGATTCAGGCAGCCTGGGGCCAGATACTGCCTCTGAACTTATCCAGGGGACTGTGCCTCCCCAGAGCTCCAAATGAGACAGTCTTAGAGGCTGTGCCAACTTAATAAAGTCGTGCCGCATGAAGAGTACTACTAGTACAGGGAAGCCACACACAGGTCTGCCGTAGACTGTGCTCGGATAACACTGATTGGGTTATGAAACCGGCAAATGGACTGACTTCTAGTGCCCAGTCTGCTGTGCATCCTGCCAGCTGGGTGATGCGTCAAGTCAGGTCCACCTGGAGAAGAATTGTGTTTGGGGCTGTCCAGTTCAAGGCACCCTGGCTAGAGCAATTTGCTGGAAAATTGGGGGCAGTTTTATAGCCACAAGGATATCCCATCATCTCCACTAACTCTTCTGGACACGCCTGATTTTGTCGCGGCTGTGAAGATTCAGCCCTCGCGAATTATCCACACACCAACCCACATCAGCATTCGATTTGGTGTTTCAGGCATCCCATTTGGTTTTGAAATTAGTTGAAGACGATGCTATTTAGGGGCCATATGAAAAAATATATATAATCGGTCTTGTGCTTATGAAAAAAAAATTGCCGTGTTCTGATTAACTGCACGTGACGCTGAGATATATCCCCGCGAAAATGACCTCCATTTGCAGTCTGATTTTGATTTGCAGGCTGTGGAATTAGATTCCACCTCATTGCTTTTATGTTTCTCCCATCGTTTGTCCATGCATTCACCAAACATTTATTGAGCACCAACTACAGCCAGGCCCAGGGCGAGGTGCTTGCGGGGAGGAACAGAAGGGGAACATCCAGGGGCAATTAAGTCCTGATTTCTGACCTTGAGCTTAGTTTCGTCAGTGAGATGGACATGGAAACATGCAAGACCCAAGCCAGCATCTACCACGGATCCCAGGTTAATCCATTTGCTAAGAGCTTGGTTACTTTGATTATTACAAATACCAAGTTGTATTGACACCTGAGAGTCCGTTACTGTGCTATCAATTCTTGTTTATCTACAACTAAGATTGAAACAACCAGTCAGGTGTTTATAGGGCAAACTCGGGATGATGAATAGAAGTGGTAGCAGCATTTGCGTACTCGACCCATTCTAGTTAAAACAAAGCCAACCAAGGACCAAATCATGTCTCTGATGCACCAGCGTCCATCGCAGTAACACAGCCCCTGTCTGCCCACAGGCTTCATTTCACAGGCTTCACATTCACAGGCTTCATTTCCACATCCACAGCTAAATTACCTCGAGGCAGTAACTGCTGATGATAGGCATTGCCAGCTAGGGAGAGTTAGGTGACTTGCCCAAGGCCACCCAGCTAGTTAATGGTAGAACTGGGCTCTAATCCACACCCTCTCATTCCCAAAACTGTCCCACCTGGTTCGTGACGCTGCCGCAACTACTTACGGAACATCTGTTGTACATTCGGCTTGGGATTCACTTTATCGTACGGCAGCGTAATTCCAGTCTCCGGACGTGGGTCATCTGGGTCAGCTGACCAGTCATTTCTTGACTGTAGGCGAGTGGCCATTCTGCACTTGGTAGCATCAT
This sequence comes from Mellivora capensis, assembly GCA_004024625.1. Taxonomy (NCBI): domain Eukaryota; kingdom Metazoa; phylum Chordata; class Mammalia; order Carnivora; family Mustelidae; genus Mellivora; species Mellivora capensis. Next base: position 376,786 of record PISX010000105.1, on the reverse strand, counting down.
GATGAATCCAGTTAGGACAGCAGCATCTTCTAGAGGCAGCTCTACACAGTCCACTCCAGTCACTTTCCTGGCCTCAGAACCCTGATGCTTCTCTGTATTGCCTAAAGGAAATATCTCTCTGGAATGATCTGTAGGATGATCATTTTTAAAAAAAAAAAGTGGTTTTGTTTTTTTGTTTGTTTGTTTGTTTTGTTTTGTTTTTTGTTTGACTCAAATGGGAAATTCAACTCAGCTTTTTGAAAGTCAGAGTGGCCTTTGTGTTTGGAAATTAACTTTTTACAGCACCCGGGGGGTAGTTATTACTCACTAGATACTTTCAGGAATTTAAATATGATCGATTAATTGATGGTAAAAATTATATTATGTAAATGCAAATCCAGAATTGAGTTTGGTGTTTGCAGAGGCCTGAAAACATTTTAAAAGGCCAGGGTAGGCCTGAGGAAATTGAAGTTTTAGTCATTGCTGTGAAAAAAGGAAAAAAAAGAATGAAAGAAAGAAAAAGTGAGTTTGCAAGAAACTCAGTAATGAAGGCCAGAATTTTCTTTTTCTTTCCTTTTTGGACAATGTTATCGTGATCTGTTATCACAACCTAACTGTACCATAGAAACTCTGATGTAAGGAATCAGGCGAGCTTTTGTTTGACCCTTTTTGTTAGAGATTCTGCCCTCCGAGTCTTATCAAGCTTATAAAGCTCATAAACACTGGAACCCCAAACAACTTAGGGAGATAGAAAGACAAAAACTGAAAGAGAAGGGGGGGGGGTGGAGAATGGAGATAAAATGAAATTGAAGAGGGTAACACAATAGAATCTGGAGCCATTAGTTTTTATAGCTGATGCAGCTACTAATATTTTATGAGGTTTGGAAATATGAGCCTAAAAAACACCCTCATATCTGCCCTTGCTCTCTCTCTGTTGTTGTTTTAATACAAAGATAAGCCCATCATATTTCGTACCTTGAATACGGCCTTATTACAGTTAAACACCCCATGGTAGAAAAGATTCTGCGCATTGGAGTTTTTCGAAATCGGCGTCCTTTTGTTTCTGCTTAGTTTGGTTTTCCACCTTTTCCAACAGAAATTCATGGACCATGCCGTGCCATTTCTTGCACTTGTTTCTTTCTTTTCTTTTCTTTTCTTCCTTTAAAAAAAAAAATTTTTTTTAACTCATCAGAGCTTATTTCCAGTTAAATTGCAGCAGGGATGTGTTCACTAGCTTTCCCGGACTGTAGAGGCTGCAATGTCTCCATTTAAATGTAGATTTTGACTTTACACTGGGGAGGGAGGTGAGAGCCTTTCTGGTGTAGAATTAACATCAAGGTGAAAATATGAGCTTGAGATAGATGCCCTGTATCCTTGAGCAGGTCTGTGTGAGCCCAGTTTGAATATTCTCAGCCATTTATTTACAAGTTGCCTTGTACCCCACGGCAGGGGGCACGGGGCGGGGGGGACAACATGGCCCAATTTAGAGCTATATTCTTATTGAGGCCAGAGCACCAAACTTTTTTTTTTTAAGATTTTATTTATTTATTTGACAGAGAGGGATCACAAGTAGGCAGAGAAGCAGGCAGAGAGGGAGGGAAGCAGGCTCCCCGCTGAGCAGAGAGCCCGATGTGATGCGGGGCTCAATCCCAGGACCCTGAGATCATGACCTAAGCCGAAGGCAGAGGCTTAACCCACTGAGCCACCCAGGCGCCCCAGAACACCAAACTTTAGGTCAAAGAAATCAAAATGCTAAAGGGTTGAACAGAGACTGGTAGGCATACTGAGCAAATGCTGTGGGGACGCTTCCCATGACCCTTTGTAATTAATGATAAATAGGAATAAAAGGGATGTTTAAGAACTATTCACTTCTCTTTTCATTTGTTCGGGAGCTATGTCTACTATGAGGAAGTGGAATAAAAATATATATACTGTAAATAAAGTTTAATCGTGCATCAGATCTCCCACTTCACATACATTTTGTTTTAGTCGGACTGTGATAGGTATCTATGAAATGTGTTTTGTTTTTTATTTTTTTTTAATTTTTATTTTTTTAAGATTTTATTTATTTATTTGACAGAGATCACAAGTAGGCAGAGAGGCAGGCAGAGAGAGAGAGAGAGAGAGGGAAGCAGGCTCCCCACTGAGCAGAGAGCCCAATATGGGACTCGATCCCAGGACCCTGAGATCATGACCTGAGCCGAAGGCAGCGGCTTAAGCCACTGAGCCACCCAGGCCCCTTATTTTGTTTTTTAAAAGATTTATTTATTCATTTTGGAGAGAGAGAGAAAGCTGGGACAATGGGAAAAAATTACAAGCAGAAACCCCACTGAGCGTGGAGCCTGGATCTTACCATCTTGAGTTCACAACCAGAGCAGAAATCAAGAGCTGGACGCACAAACAAAATACGCCACCCAGGCGCCCCATTATGAAGGGTATTTTATTTTATTTTATTTTATTTTTTTAAAGATTTTATTTATTTGTCAGAGAGAGAGAGAGCAAAAGTGAGAGAGTGAGCGAGCACAAACAGGGGATGCAGTAGGCAGAGGGAGAAGCAGGCTTCCTGCTGAGCAGGGAACCCCATGCGGGACTCAGTCCTGGGACCCTGGGATCATGACCTGAGCCGAAGGCAGACGCTTAACCGACTGAGCCACCCAGGTGCCCCACGAAGGGTATTTTAAAGCAAGTTAATGAAGTTCACAATTTGCCTCCCCGCCTCTGTCTCTCTCACTCTGCCTCATTTTACAGATAGGCCACTAAAAGGGGGGCAAAGTTAAGTTGCTGTACTTACATCCAGGTCACTTATACAGGTTTGTTTGTTTTTTCTCAGCTATTCATGAGACAATTCTGTTCCCCACTGATGTTGACCTGGAGATTTCTGTACCTTTCAAATGATTCAGTGAATAAAGTACACAACTTTGTCAAGAGTTCTTCAAACATCCTATCCCAGAGAGCTCCTAAAGATACCTGTACTTGTAAAATTATGTATCTTAGTTCGATTGACCAAAAATATGGTACTCTGCCTCTCCTAATGCCCTGAATAGAACCCAGATCGTACCATGGGAAAATGGTTCTAAGCTTTCATTGTATCTGATTCTTAATCTACCACCACATGCAAGCTGTGTGATTTTGTTCAAGTTATTTAACTTCTGTGTGCCCAAGTTTGTCCCTCTGTAAGTTGGAAATAATAATAGCATTTGCACTGTGAGTTAATATGGAGGATTAATTCATTGTGTGCTTAGAAAGACCTTAGAATGCACGTGGCATAAATAAGGGCTCAGCAAATGTTCGGAATTCACACCTGCACTGCCCCCGCCATATCGTACACACCTTGATATAGATTCTTTTCTGGAGATTTAAGGAGCCAAAGAAAAGAAAGTGTAGTTGTAAACTAAAGTCAAGTATCATCTACTATTTTGGAGACCTTGATATAGGGAGAAAAAAAAGTACTTCCAGTGATAAGCAAACAGTAAGAGAATCAAGTCGAAACCAGCAGATCCTGAAAGAAATGAGAAAGGAAAGGGGCGCCTGGGTGGCTCAGTGGGTTAAAGCCTCTGCTTTCAGCTCAGGTCATGATCCCAGGGTCCTGGGATCGAGCCCACATCGGGCTCTCTGCTCAGCAGGGAGCCTGCTTCCCCTCCTCTCTCTCTCTCTGCCTGCCTCTCTTCCTACTTGTGATCTCTGTCTGTCAAATAAAAAAATAAAATCTTAAAAAAAAAAAAAGAAATGAGAAAGGAAGAAGACAAAGGCAAGTATTTTAGTGAAGAACCCCGAGGCCTGACTCAGCTCAAAGGCCCAGGATCTCAGGGCTAAAAAAATTTAAGATTCCCTTCCCACTTTGACAGACCCAGAAAACCATCCTTTGCACCTCATCTGGTCTAAATATTCAGTTTACAAATGGATGTTGTTCAGCATCGTGTGTTATAGATGCTTTATGTTTATTTAAGAACTCAGTTTCAAGGAATGTTTTCCAGACATGTGGTTCACCGCAATAGACAGCTGTTGATATTCAGATCCCATGAGCATTATAATATGTTTAAAAATTGCGACACTTTTAAAACCAGATGTTCTACATAAACTGCACATGGGGAAGAAAAGTAGAGAAAGGAAGAAGAAAGAAAGGGAAAGAAAAGGAAAGAAGGAAGGAAGGAGGGAAGGAGGGAAGGAGGGAAGGAAGGAAGGAAGCAAGCAAGCAAGCAGGAGGGAGGGAAGAAGGAAGGAAGAGGGAAGAAAAGAGGAATGTCAATTGCTCTAACAATAGAGCCCTTCGTGCTCACAGAAAATGCACAGCAGATTGAAGTGGACCCCATAAAGCTTGTTCTGGGTTTTCTTCTATAGGAAAGATTAAAGGAAATCATTTTCACAGAAAGGAAAGTTCTGTCCTCAATAAAGACAAGCAAGAAAGCCATAGCTAAAGCCTGAAGGTCAACCACTGGCACTCCTGTGGTCCAAGGTTTTTTACCACAGCTATTTTCTGGGATACACTGAGCATGTGCGTACTTAACTGACTTCCAGCTCTTCTGAGGCTCTGTATGTATTGATCAATTTTACAACCAGCCTCCTCCACTTACCTCCTAAGAGTTCCTTTGGGTGGAAGTGGGCTTGAGAGGTTGATGTGTTGATGTAGATATGTGTATGTGCCGTGGAGTCTCGTGGTCACAGGTAGAGCATCTGGGGTCGGACTACCTGGGTTCAAATCCCACCTCCACCATTGCTGAGCACACATGGGCAAGATACTTTATCTAAGGCTCTTTGCTCCCTCCATAGAATGGAGACCATGATGGCACCCACCTAATAAGGAACTAAAGCATTTAGCACACTGCTTGATATATAATAAATACTCAATACACTCTAGGTTATTGACATGTAAGATTTTTTTCTTTCCAGTTCAAACCATTTAAGACTAACTTGCTTTGAGAGAAAGGTTGGCAACGCTACGTCATCCCCTGGTATAACTGGATAATTTAGGGTTTCCTCAAGTCAGTCTTGAAAATCACTGGTCCACACAATTGGAAATGATCAGTCTGGGGAGAAATGGAGCAGTAGTATGGTGTAATGGAAAGGTGGCATAATCAGACAGCCCTGGGTCTGTGCCTGGCTCTGCACCTCACACGCTGCATGGCCTTGCAGAGAGCCTCTTCCCCTTGGGTCCCAATTACATCCTTGGAAATACCCTCTTTCTTGGAGGGGGTATGACAATGTAGGTGAAGTGCCTTGCATACAGTAGGCCCTCAATCAGTGCTCATTTATTTTATTCCATTATTTATATGATTCCTGAAAAAAATAGTTGTATGTATTTATCAGATGGCCTCTGCCCAAGTACAGAATTTATGAAACTGTATTCTTCATGTACTATCTCCTAAAAACCAACCAACCAACAACCCATCCAGCCAACCAACAAAACAAGCAAATGAAGCAAAAATAATAAACAATAAATAACAATAATAGTAATAAAGAGAAATATCAGAGCAAAACAGAGCAAGATGTTTAATGGCTACCCATTGACTCTTATATAAATGCAAGACCCCTACTTACCTCTCCAATGCCATCTCTCATCATTTCACCCCATTCCAACCTCTCATGCAGCCACCTGAAGTAAGTTGCTTTTCATACATCTCCATCACCTTCACCTCTGGCCTTTGCCCTTCATGCCACCTTTCTGTCCCCCTCTGTCTGTAGGCTTCATGTCTCAGCTCAGATCACTTTTCCAAGGTGTGCCGCACTCCTTTGTGCTTTCTTAATACTTACTGCTAACCCCTACCCCAACCCAGAGTTCTTTATGGCATCCTTTCCTATTTAATTGTTCCTTTTATTTGACTGTAAGCTTTTTCAAGACAGAGGTGGCACCCTATTCACCATATTACTTCACCAATCAGCACAGTGTCATCCCTGGAGAACTGAATGAATACTTGGTGAATGCATGAATAAATCACTGCATGGATGGATGGGTGGATAAATGGATGGATGGTTGGGTGGATACTTGAGTAGCTATGAGGATAGATAGATGGATGGATGGAAATGATGGATGGATGAGTCAACTGGGACTAGAAAGTTGAATCTCTGACCTCAGCTACCTAGAACATATTTGACAGGTTGGTTGTGAGATCCAGCCACTGAATGTGGCTCATAAATCAACAGTGACAATGAACTAATTATGAATCCAGACCTTCTCTAGTTGCTAACTGACTTCCCTTCTAGTAAGTTCTATGTACTCCACAATGGGGCCTTCTTGGCTGTGCCAGCTCTGCTCTGCCTATTTCTCCAGCCTCATTTCTCAACACTGGCTGCCTTTTCATCTGTGCTTCCGACTCACCAGCACTATCTCTGCTCCTGTACATCTTTAAATTCTCCTTGCCTACAGTGTCTTGGGCATAGTATTCTCCCACACTCATACATAGTGTTCTCCTGCCTGATTTGTCCTTTGGGGATGAGCTTCACTGTGACTTTTTTTGAGCATGTTTTTCAAAATGTGTTCCATCTTCAACCCTCGTGTCTGAAATGGGTAAGACCCCTCTGGTGTTTGTGCTTACGCCCCTTCTCCGGCCTGACATAGCACTTGCCACAATTCTAATTAAGTGGGAATTGATGTGATTATTCATTTAACATCTGTCTCCTCACCCATGGTATAAGCTTGAGGGACCAAGTAAAGAGTATTCACTGCTGTAACCCCAGGGCATTCAGGACATTGTTGGGGCCTGACAAAGAGTATGCACTTAAGCAATAATGCTCATCATTGAAATTAATATATGGAGAGTGGTGTTCCATGAACCCCATTAACCCCATTGTTTGCAGAGTGCAGGATTGGTATTCATTTGGCATGAACTAATATCACTGTTCCAGTTGTTTACAGCACATGTCCATTCTGATTAGTCAGATTGGTTAGTTAGACATGGTCAGTATGTCAGGTTTTATATTGTATTTTTAAAGGGGTTTGTAATAGATCCCTATCCCCTCAAATGAAGTGAAGATTTCCTGCTCCGGAATATGAAAAGAGCTCATATCATGGAAAGTTCTGGAAAGCCATCAGCGCCTTTGCCCACAGTCCTGGGTAATGAGTCAGTCTGTGTTTTCCATCTGTGCCTGCCTTGTATGTGTTCCCCGACACATGGTCATTCCCAACTGTATGTTACACATGAAGAATATTCTGGGGCACTTGAAGTCATCGATGACTCATCTCTAGGGAATGAGTGGCTCACCAAGAAAGGCATACATGGAAGAGAACAACATGCACAGCAGTTTCTCTCCTTTGAGGAAAAAAAAATGTTCAGAAACGTCTGGGGAGAAACAGACCTCAGTGGTGCACGTGGCATATGTGAGCATCTCCCTCTATTGTCACCAGGGTGTGGGGAGGAGGAGGAAGAAAGAGGAAGAAAATGACAAGTCAGACAGCTATCTCTACCTAAAATGAGAATGCACAGTCCTGCCCAGATACTCCATCACAAATGGCAAAGAGAAGGGTCAATAATAAGAAGGCAATACATATTGTTTACTGTGAGCCAGGTACTATGCTGAGTGCCTGCTGGGCATTCTTTACTTCATGAGCTTAGTACTCTCGTTATCCCATTTGTGTATGATCAAAACCAGCCTTGGGGAAGTTAAGTAACTTTCCCAAAGTCATTTATCTCAGAAGTGGTGAAAGTGGGATTCACCCTGGGATCTGAGTCCAGGTTGGTCCCTAAACTACTTTACACAGTGTCAAGGAATCAAGGGATCTTCTTCTGGGCAATGGGGACAGGTATAGTGGCATACCTAGGTAATCACTGAGCAAGTATTTACTGTGTACCTACAAATTTGCCGGTGCTCTTCAAGGTGCTGGACATAGAGTGGTGGTCAGGTCACATTTGTTCCTTGATCTCTGGAATGTGGTCTGGGAGAAATTAAATAATTAACTACATTGGAAGAGTCTTTATAAAGGGAAATAGAAATGGTGGAAACCCAGAAGCCAGCCCAAGGCATTGGATATTCAGTCAGTAAAAAGATACACCCTAAAATGTACTATTGATCTTTTCAATAGAAAAAAAATACAGCCCATGAAATTGTGATCAGTGAAGTTGTACACGGGTCTTCCACTACACTGTAAGCCCTGTAAGCTCCATAAGAACAAGAATGGTATTGGATCCACTTATTTCTGCGTCTCTGGTACATAGCACAGGGCCTGGCATATGAAAAATCCTTGCTCAATATTTGTGGATGAAAGGTTGGAAGAATGCATAAAAGTCATAGATGCCCACAGGAAGTATGGTATGAGCCTAGAAAGTTCTTATCACAAGAAAAAAAATGATTACATTGGAAAAATAATGGGGGGAGGAATAGCTATGGCACCAAGGCAATATGCTACTAATTCAGAGGTCTTCTGAGATGTTAACACCAACGATCTTTCAATCAAGAGCCTGAAGGATAGGAAAGGCTTGAATGAGAGCCCATTTGTTATGACATCCATTTGAGAGGAGCTGTGGAAATTCATCATGCCTTATCAGCTTCCTAGAAGTCCAGACCCACATAGGAAATCAAGTGAGAAGGCCTGACTGAAAATTCTTGTCTTATTCCTAATTAGGTAAAAAGCTTCCATGGACTGATGGGTCGATGAGCCCACTTACCATTTGATGTTCAACATCAGCTGGTAGACTAGATTGCTATCCCATTCACAATGCCCCAGTAAAAACAGGAACTGCTACATTCTCACACAGGTATGGAACTAACCATGTAACTGGCATTATGTAACTGATGTTAAGTGAGTAGTTCAAGCAACAACACCTTCAAATGGAGGGAATTTATTGTGAAATTTAATGACCCAAGAAGGTTTAACAGAAACAACAGGACTTGAAAAGTATCAGTAGCAATAGTTGTAGTCATCCCAGAAGTAGTAGCAATGATAACCAACAGCAGTAGAAGTAAAACAAATAGTAACTACTATTATTTCAGCCTCCAGTAAGGAACAGGACTGATATATATGATACTCGACGTGTGTGTGTGTGTGTGTGTGTGTGTGTGTGTCCACAAGCATGTGTCTAGAGAGACAGAAGGAGAGATTTTATTTAATTCTAACAAAATCTATGATATTATATAGTTACCACAACTATTATTTCCCCCCCTTTTTATCATTTGGAAATGGAAGCGTGATGAGATTAAGGGTCTTGCCAAAGGTGATATAGCTAGTAAGTAGCAAGACAGAGTCTGAATCTCTATCTGTGCAATACCAACAACTATCTCTCCAATGGTTGCTATTGTTTGGACACATGCCGGAGTTTCTGAAACTCAGAGAAAAGGAAAGGCTTGCTGGCAACTCGGCAAAGCCAATTATGAACAAACCAAGATCATACTTGCTAAATACATATGTCTGGCTGGAGTGGACTGTGAATGTTGGGAACAAAAGTAAAGCAGGGTAAGAAAGGTTGACTGGGTCGTGGAAGATCTGTTACCAGAGGATGGGGTCTAGACTCTATCCTCTTGGCAACATGGAGCCTCTGACCCATTCTGAGCAGCAGCATAATTTGTTAAGAATTTTTTGTTGGACTGAAGTGCTGGGAGAGGATGGACGCAGAGAGGCCAGCCAGAAGGCTGTTGCAATAACTTACTGAGGAGTCCTAGACTCATGTTGTCATCCCATTATGAAGGAATGTCTGTATTTGCCCAAGTCATTGATATCAACATTGCAACAAGACATTAAAGACCATGGATGGGTGGTCTGTTTCCATTTCTCTCTTTATCATCCTCTAGTGCCTTCCACCCAACTTTCCTCATGACAGTTTAGACTACTGATCATTTAGTTGTTCAAGTTTTCTAAACTCCCGCCCAATTTACATATGTTACCTTTGTTCCTGAAAAATACTCTTGCGTTTTTCAGAGGATGAAGTCCTATGCATCTTGCACAACCTTCCAGTCTCAACATCAGCCCCACTTCCTCCTGGGAAATTTCCCTAACCCTTCTGAATGCTTGGATGGCCCCTTTGGTACATTTGCATAATCTTGTGGCTTCTGTGTTCACCTTACTTATCATCACAGCTTTCCTGAGTTTGGTCATATCATTTCTCATCTGTTTCTATTGTTTTGTCACTTATTCCTTGAGCACTTACAGGTCTGTTTTGAGGCCTCACTTCATTAGAGGTCCTGCTTTAATCTCTTGGAACAGTTGGCCAAGTGTATGCAATTGACATTGCCAAGTTCCCCCAAGCTAACCTTCTCACTGGATCATACTGCTTAAGAACATTCTAGCACAGGACACAATTGTCCCAGTTTACCACTCAGGAAATGGAGGGTTGTAGGATTTAGAGGGAAGCATTATGCTCAGTGACAGAGTCAACCCTGTAACTGGTCTGTTCAAAACATCATATGTGCTAGAACCTTATTCAGAGGGTGCTCCAAGGACCAGCAGCATCAACGTCATCTGAGAGTTGCTAGAAGTGCATAGCCTCAGGCCCCCCAGACACTGAATCCAAATCTGCACTTTGACAAAATTCCCAGGTGACTGACATGCACATAATTTGTGAAGCACTGTCATAGAAGACCACCAGGGCAATGCGTATTGCCATGAAGATCATCCACTCCAGTACTGGTGTCTTCACCAGCTGGGTTTTACCCATACTCTATGAAGAATGTCTTAGGGAAGACAGCCCACAGCTTGAGAGAGAAAGCCTATGACTGTATTCGAAGCTTCAGAGTTCGTTAATATTTTTCAAAATCTGAGTCTATGTCAGCTGAGATTTACTGCCTATTTGAGGGAGAGAATGGCTGCCTGAGCAAGCATACTGATCAATAATTCAAATTAAGAAATCCCATTTTTAACACTCACCCCAGACCAAAATGATGGCAGGGCCCAAGTTGTAATTATTACAAACTTCAGCTATTGGAGATTCCACTCTGATTCCTGTAGCCAGGAAAAGAGAAAGATGAGAAAAACCACTCTGCTTCTCTTAAGAGACTGTGCTTCTTCAGGACATGACCAATGGTTTGTATTATCCCCATGGGAATCTTTCATTGTAGGCTGTATCATATTCTGAAAGAGTATGCACTTGGTCTCCGTTAATGAAGATGGAGACACTGGGTTGAGTGGAGAATATGAAGCTTGCAAACACAACAGATTGTTTCCCAAAGATCCCGATATATCTAACGTCCTAAATGTGTTTTTGAGGCACTCAACACTCTTGGGCTGTAATTTGTTTTCTGAGAGGACGGTTTAAGGGAACATGATCTTCCCAGGCACCATGAGAAATGTGAGTTACATAGAAGGAAGGGTTTCTTCACAGTACAAGGCAGAAATCAATGAGGGGATTGTCTATGAGTGTCTCCACTTTGGGAATGTCTTTATACACATAATGGATGGCCGTGTGCTACAGAAGGATATTCTCTCTGGAGGCTGAAGGATGAAGCTGATGACCTTCAGAGGCATTTACCAATTTTTCTGGACTATAGCTATGTGACAAAGCCAAACTATTTTGGAAATAAAAATAAAAAGGAGGAATCCGTGGTTCGAAGTTTGCGGAACAAAATAAAGTGCCAATTCCACTCACTTCAGTACTCTTTTCACTGGAAATGGAGAAGTCCTTCATGAAAGTAGAGTACCCAGAGTAATCTCACAGTCACTCCTTCCAGAGCTTCAGGGCAGCTTCTCTCCCTTGATTTATACTCTATGAGGGGCCCAACTATACTATTTCCCCATCTTTGTAGCCCCTCAGTTTTAAAAATGTATGCACTACTTGAATTGATATATTTAATCCTTTGAAGGGACTCGGAGGCAGATGACCCCTTGTTTATAGATGAGGGTGATGGGGCTCAGAGAAGCTGAGGCTAAGACACGTTCTTCAGGGCACCTGCGTCAGCTTCTGTGAGTCTGAATGGGAGCCCCAGGAGTTTCACTCTAACTAGAACAAACAGTACTGAGAGCCAGGCACTGTCCTAAGTTTTCATGTCGATAAGTATAGAATACACAGATATACAAGTGCTAAGGAGGTGTGAAGAGGAGCTGGGGTCATCTTGGAGGTAGCCTTTGAAGAGAGGTCCGGTCCCAGATAAGCCATCGGTGGAGTGCTCCATTATTGAATACTCTGGCATGGTGGTAGTGAAATAGCATACATTTCTAGCTTAATGTATATAAAATGGGGGAATGCTTTTGTCTGCAAGTAACAGAAAACCTGACTCCAGAGACTTGAACAAATAAGAACTTAGTTTTCTCTTATTGCATGACATCTGGTGGTAGGAAGTTTCTGGAATTAGTTGAATACAGTGGTTCTCAACTAGGGATAACTTGGTGCCCTACCAACCCCCCCCGCCCCTCCCCCGTCCCCGCAGGAGTATTTGGCAATGTCTGGATATATTCTGGGTTGTGACAACTGGGAAACCTGTTACTCATTGTCACTAGATGCTGCTGGCATCTAGTGGGCGGATATCAGTGATGCTGCTAAGCACCCCACAGTGAATGGGTTGAATGGGTCACAGCTCCCACAACAAAGCAGTATCTGGCCTCAAATGTCAGTAGTCCTGAGGATGAAAACTCTGGATGGAGTAGTGAATGATATCAAGGCCCATCTCTGCATTTCTCTTGGCCTTCAGCTCATGGTCTCAAATTAGCTGCTGAGCCACACCCTCATTTGAGACAGGATGATGTGGCATAGGAGAAAAGATGGCTGCCATAGCTGCGTCTTTTTGATTTGTCAGGAAAAGAAATGCCTTCCCAGAGCCCTGAGAAGACCACCACTTCCATATGTCTGGCCAGAACTGTGACCCCATAGGGATCTGGGACAGGCAACCTCTTGTGCAAGACTGGAGACACTGCTGCCCCAAAGAAGCTCAGGATCTGTTGGCAAGGAAGGAGAGGATGGGGCGGGCCACTAGTGTATGCCATACCAGGCTGATACATTGAACTGATATTCTTCAGTTGCATCAAATGCAGGTAGTTCTTTCCGATCAGTCCTATAGAGGCCTTGAGGAGTGCAGTGACCACACCCTCTTTAATGTTGTTAAACTGAGTGGCCTCCTTTGTCTGCCAGCATCTCGATTTAAAGGGCTAGCCCCATCTCCCAAAAGCAAATGTTTTTAAAGTCTCTTTCCCATTGATAAATCGTCTGACCAGAGACAGATTGAATTATTTATCTGGACTCTAAAAATCAGTATAGGCTATTCTCAATGCGGCTGTGGTCCAATTTTAGAAAATGTATTTGTGGTGCAATAAATAACAATATTAATCCCAGACTCCTTTTATGGCTGTTTGATTCATTCATTCAACAGCTATATAGAGGGCTCTGATTATGACTGGCTTGGCTTAAGTATCAAATCATGGACATGGTAAAATTTCCAGAGTGTAAGCTCCTTGAAGGAAGGGATTATGTCATCTTGACTGTCTGGATATCCATGGAGCCTGGCTTGCTGAATGGCTTATAAATGAAGGCATACAGTGTTATCTTCATGGGGACTATGTTCTAGTTGGAGGTTGTGGTAGATATGAAAGGTATTATGACACTTCTCAGAAGTATCAGATCCTCTAGGATGGTCTCCCCATCCAGCTTTGGGGGAATCAGGGAAGATTTCTAGAAAGGCTATCTAATGTGAAAACTGAAAGAAGGGGAGTCAAGATCAGGGGACTTGTGTTGCACCCCACCTTCTCCCACTCATACCAGACCACCTCCTCCCTTACCCATATTATATTTATTACATACTATACTTATATGTATTTATCATAAAATTGCACCTATAATTTTATTTAAGAAGGTAGACAACTCAACACAAGATTTAAAAATTTTCTCTAAGTTCTAACAGTCTGTGAGTCTGTGATTTCAGTTCAATATTTCTGGATGGACTAAACATCAAGATAGCCTTCCTTCTTGAAACCCCACCATGTACCAGAGACAGAGAAGAGAAAGGAAAAGCTGGACACTAAGACTGTCTATGAGTTTTTGCATAGGCTATCTCTAATGTAGGTCAGAGGGATTGCTGGCTGCCACAAATGTGTTTCCATTTTGTTCACATCCCCTTTGCACCCTCAACATTCCCAGCCCCCACATTCTAGCATACCATTGTCCAGGAAATGGCAGCCTTCTCCTTGCTGACAGCCCAGCACAAAGCTCTCTCTTGGGAATGCTTTCATGACGTTTTTGGTTGGAGCAGCTTCTCTGATGCTTCTGTGTAGGAGGGGGTTATAATTCTCTCCAGATTATTCCATTTTCCCTGTGTGAGGAAGACTCCATTGCCAGAAATGGATTCACCAAGCCAATGACCCATGAATCAGCTATAGAGTGGTCTCAGTCACAAACTCTTTATTGACCTTTTGGCCCAAAGAAGTTTTTTTTTAAGATTTTCTTTATTTATTTGTCAGAGAGAGAGAGTGCACAGGCAGGCAGAGTGGCAGGCAGAGGCAGAGGGAGAAGCAGGCTCCCCACCGAGAAAGGACCCCGATGTCGGACTCAGTCCCAGGACACAGGGATCATGACCTGAGCCAAAGGCAGCCGCTCAACTGACTGAGCCACCCAGGCGTCCCTTGGCCCAAAGAAGATTTGATTGCACCCACCATGTCTATCAGCATGTCTATCCATGTGCTTACTGATAGTGCTTACTGTGCCACACTTATTTTTAACCTATCCATCTGCGGCTTTCTAGTATTTGATGAGCTCTACTGTCTCTGTGTTCATTGAGCTAATATTTATTGAGTACCTATTATGTGCTTGATGAATACAGTGGTCCATGGGACAGACACAGTAGTCTCTGTTCCAGTGAATATTACATGCAGGAAGGGAAGACATTCGGTTAAGTACTCAATTGTAAACAAGTGCAATGAAAAACAGAGAAGGGTGCTTGGATGATCATGTGCCATGGGGACACTTAGCAAGGGCCCCGGCATATGTAGCAAGTTGGGGCGGGCCCCACAAGAAGTGCTCTGTAAGCTGAGGGCAATAAAATAAGAACAAAGACTGTGTCTCATCTGTCTTGCATCTCTAGGGCTTGGTATGCCTGAAACACAAAAGTGGTACTAACTAGAATAAATGAACGAGTCTGCCACCAAAGTATCTTTCAGGTCCTGCTTCTCGGCTCCTCCCCTTTGGCTCACTGGTTGCCAGCAACTGTCACCATCCCGCTCTTCCACAACAACCTCCCAGGTGGCTCCATCACCTCTGCCGCTGGACCCTCCCTCTCCAGCCTCCTCCATGATGAAAGCCTTAAATCACAAAATGGATCATGTCATTCTTTTGCAAAAATTCTCCCATGACTCACAGGGTGACCCCACACTCTCTGTCTTTCCTTGTTGAGGCTCCTGTTTCTATAACATAGATCTTCACATGGATTCCTCAACTTGCCACACTCTTTCTTTCTATTGTACTTTTGCACCTGCTGTTCTCTTTGCCCCAGAATTTCCATTCTCTCTCACATGGTAAACACACTAGCATTCTTGCAGGGCCCACACATGGAACACCATCTTGGTTACGTTTTCCCCACTTCACCCTCTCATAGCTAGGCTCCCGTCATGATTGTATCATGATTGCTGATGAGCCTTGCATCCCCCAGCAGACTGCGGAGACTTCTTCAAGAATGGGGATGTTATTATTAATCTGTGTTTCCCTGGCATTTTATCTCAAGTGCAGTAGGGACCCTATAAATGCTTTTGAAAAGAAAGGGCATTTTCACTGCCTTCCAGAAATATTCACTAGAAGACACAAATTAATAGCCTTTTGTCTTCTAAAAGTGATAGCTACCACTATAGGCAAATCTTATAGTTATTTATTAAGTACTGAAAACTTTTTTTATGAGCAACAGCAGAAGGACTACATTTGGCTTTTGTTTATACTGTAAATACTTCACTTCAAAACGAATAATCTGCTTAGCAATGTCTGTGCCAGGATCTCGTGCCTAGAGAAGACCTTCAAGGGAACTCTGAGGAGCACCAAGACAAATGGACACATTTCAAAAGCATCTTACAGACCTTCTTTTCCAGAAAAGCATTTGAAATAGACAGCTCTTGCCAAAGGCTCTATTTTCCAATAATTTTCTGGAAAACTGAAATAGGAACACATCAGATTTCCTCCTTGAGAAGAGAACTATAAGTCAATGGAAATAAGCAAGCCAACTCCACCCTTACTGGGTGAATATGACCTAGCCCAAGAGCAAAGATCACCTGCAAACCTTCCGATTAACTGGGGTATTTTCTTAATTGGTCATCAAGAAACGAAAGTATATATCATACTCTACTTAGTATCACTGTGATCACTTTACAAGGTCGATTTATCATTGCCACTTGTACCTCCTGTGGAAGAGTGCTTTACTGCTGAGCCTAGAGCTCTAATGAACTTGAACTTCACAATAGCTACAGGAAATTAAGCAGTGTCATCTCAGAAGACACCAGCCCATTCATCAAGTTAATACTAGGCTTCCATGAACAGGATGTTCTGGGGTTGGTGAATCTTTTGAAGCATGTGGTGACTCAAGAAAAATATCTTTGATAATTTATATAATTGACCATGCAGGATACCTATTTGCCCAAAGATTCCAACAAGGCAGCTAAGAAGTTGTTGTTTTGTTTCTGATTTCAAATCCCATCTGGCTGCTTCAAAGTGTTATTTATAAAGAGAATTGCTGCCTATTTCAAATGGTGATTCAAAAGGGTTTTCAAAATGAAATTTGAAAGAAAGAAATAAGGCTTATTTGATGTTAAAGAGCCAAATCTCACCTTATTATATTGTCTTTCCTTACAGGGACTCAAACACTTAAACACTTAAAGAGAATCTTGAACACTGGAGTGATCATTTCCATCAAATTCCAAGAATTTCACCTAGTCCAATTCTGCTGGTGATAATGTTAATAATATATCTTTTAAAAGTTCCAAGCATGAATTATTTGCAACACAAGTTTGATGGTAATAGCATGCATCATACATTAGTTCTTGAAGCTGAATAATGCAGGGCTTGTGTGGTGTGGGTCGATAGAATTTGGATTTCTCCAAATCATTTCCCTTTGCTATCTCACAGAGAAGACAATCCTTCTGCAAGGTTAGTCGCGCTGTGATAACAGGCAAGCTCGGTTACCTTGTTTGATGCCAACAGAACAGCAATGCCTCCTCATTTCAGGATTATGCCCTCTGTGTCCAAGATACCACCTCAGAGCGCCAGACAACAGTTATTGATGAGGATTTGTTTTCCAGTCACATTTCTAGAACATGTGCTCCAATTGCTGCATGGGCAGGGCAAGTTCAAGTGGAAAGAGGACATGAGATAGCATAGTCTTTGACCAAATAAAAGCAAATCAAAAGTGCACCAGGATAATAAAGCTAAGAATGTTGCCCTTGTAAAGCACATCCAGAGTTCCCTCAAATGGTCAGGTCTTCTCTGCTCCTTACTTTCCACCTCTTCTGTGTCTCCTTTCTGAATCATCTCTGCATCATCTTACTCTTGATTTATATTCAAAAACTCTTCTCCTAGGCTCTCATCAGATTTTTCTACCACTAAATGCCCTGTGCCTACAATAATGTCTGATACATAATAGATACTCAGTAAATAATTGTTGAATGACCTGAATATATATTTGGGATTAGATGAAAGCCCTGCAGAATGATAATGTGTGTCTCCCCTTCTGCATGGGCTGATTCTCATAACATGCATTTTCCCAAAAAGGATTGCGGTGGTTCAGTTAGGCACTGCTGTCTTATCTACACAGACCTCTCATATCATGCCACTACATAGACCCCCTACATCATCCATAGCTTGGCCACCTTTGGATATGGGACTCTTTTCTTGTCTAATCATCTGTGGCCTGATGAGTGAGACACAAGACATCAAATGACAACTTCTGCTTAAGGACCAACCTCGTGTGTTAGTGTGTAGGCATACTCAAGTGTCCTGGACACCTCTTTGATACAGCAACAAATATGTATTAATCATCTATTTTGTGTTCAACCCTGAGCTAATTTCCATAGACATCACTAGAATAGAATGTGTGGTTAAAGATGTCTCCTAGGCAAGAAGGAAGGAATAGAATGAGCCCTAAGGAAACTTCTGGGAGTGACGGATATATGTTCATTGTCTTGATTGTGGCCATGACTTAATAGGTGTATACAAATGCCAAAACATCAAACTATATTCTTTAAATATATGTACTTCATTGCATAGAAGTTATATATCAATACAGCTGTTAAAAACAAAGTAAAAAGATGTCCTCCAAAATGGTGAGACAGTTGTTTCTAAGGCTTGGCTATTCCTCACAATCCCTGGTAGGGAGGGATATTCTTACAACCTCCCAATCCACAGTGTTTGTCTGAAAGTTAGATGAGAAAGATATTGATTTGAAGTAATTATAACTGGGTCAGAAGGATGGGCCAAATTAAACACATGCTATTTAATTGGGAACAATGTGGAACTTCTTCTTTGTGACTGGAAAGCTAATGGAACATGTATGGGATTAGAGAGAAATGACTTCACAGGACAATTACATAGACGAGAAGGACGACATTTCACTGACTGTAAATTCAACAGTGCACGGTGATTTCCAAAAAGGAAAGGTAGAAAAGTATGATTTTAGGATGTGTTCTCTAGAAGAAAGAGGGCGATTGTTTTGTTCTTCTGAGTTCTTTACCCTGCTGGGATATTGTGTTTGTTTTTTGGTTTTGGTGGATCACATTCTAATAGGGATATTTGAGTAGGATTTCTCTTTTCTTTTTTTTTAAGATTTTATTTATTTATTTGACAGAGAAACACACAGCGAGAGAGGGAACACAAGCAGGGGGAGTGGGAGAGGGAGAACAGTCTTCCTGCTGAGCAGGGAGCCGATTCAGGGCTGAATCCCAGGACCCTGGGATCATGACATAAGCCAAAAGCAGCCGCTTAATGACTGAGCCACCCAGGCCCCCCTTGGGTAGGATTTTTTGAGGACACAAATCAGAATGGTGAAAATATTAAAGATAATATAGCCCAATGAACAGTGGAAGGAGCTAAGAATGTCTAACCTACAGAGCACCTTCAGTGATATGCCAACTCCTGGGGGAATGAAATTTGGCAGGCACCAGGAAGGGCAAGCCTATGAGGAGATGTAGGCTCACTGTGTTCACCGATTTTTTCTAGCTCTCCATCTTTGAAGGATATGGAATGGTTATACCTCAAAATCAGTCATAGCCATGTAACTTTCTTTTGCCACTGATGTCTGAGTGCAAATAGTATATATAATTTCTGGTGGCAGCATATACCAGCTGGTTCAGACCCATCAGACCCAACAGCTGGGTTGCTGAATCAGGACAGCATAGGTCAGAACCTGTCCTTAGCTAGACTACAGGCCCCACACAGCCACAGGAAAAATGAAACCTTAGTTATCTAAAGCTACTGAGATTTGGGGGATGTTTGTTACTGCAGCAAGACAAAGCTCACCCTGACTGATACAGATAGTAATTGGTATCTTAGTATTTCAAATGAGGAATAATTTACCTAAAATCCTATATTCAGTCAGTGCTGGATCTGTGATGTGAATTCTAATGAGGCTGGCTCCAATTTGCACACATTTCATGCCACACCGGGGTTGAATCTAAAGTGCAATCCTTGGGCAGAAGGAGAAAAACAAGGAGGTAAGAGAGACCCGATTTTTGGCTCAACATAAAGAGATCACAGTCCCATTCAGCTGACAGTAGAAGAGACCTCAGGGAGGTTTCTGCTCCCCATCTCCAAAAGTGTTGAAGCAGAAGCTTGTCACAGCTTTTCTGGGATGTGGTAGGATCTCTGGAAAATGTTTGGGCTGAAAACTTGTTCATTTCCTTCTGGCCCAGAAGTCCTAGGAGACTATACCTTTTAAGCTAAAGATATGCCTGGAGGTCGCTTCATAAACACGAGCTGACTGCATAAAGCATTCTCCACCAGGGAGGGGAAAGACACAGCTCCCTCTCAGCAGCTAGGTAACTGGTAAATTAAATCAACATTGATGGCCCGCACACCCCGCGTAAGTTCGGCAAGTCCTCGCCGAGTCCTCAAATATTAATTGTAGGAAATGATTTGTCTGTCCTAGGTAGTAATACTGCCTACAGCTGCAGGTCAATCTTTATTCTCTAAGATCTCCCCAAAGCAAAATACAATTTTATATTTTTCTTTCATCCATGACACCCCCTCCCCCACCCACCATCCCCACCCCAGCCCAGGTTAATAAACGCCAATGTTCTGTTGTGACCAGCGATTCTTTCTGCATTTTAAACTCCATTTTCCTTTGGTGGAATACTGAGACCCGTGCTCCCCCAGCCTGAAACTCTCAGCCACATATATCATAGAGCAAGGAGATTTTTATGCAAAATAAAGCACTTTCCATGCTTTTTCCCTTGCAATGATTACATGATTTTCCCCTGAAACTGAACAATATATGTTTCATAAATAGATCCCTCTCTCTGTAAGCAAACCTTGGAAATGGATTATTTGTTTGGTTTGCATTTTGTCTTTCAGGGTTGCAGCTAGGAGAAGCCAGCTCTCATAGGCTCACCACAAAGAGGAGGGATTGGGAGGGCTGAGAGTCATGATGGAGACTGCCCTTTTCACTGGGGCTTGCTCACTAGATCATGAGATACACAGAAAGCCTTGAAAACAGTCAATTTCTAATCTCAGAGGGGATGGTTCTCAAATTATCAGTGAGGGGGAAGGGAAAAAAAAAGAACGGTAGGGAAAAACAAAGAACAAAAAAATGTGTTTTAACATCTGAAAGTTCGTAGCCTTTCCAAGCAGACGTTTATTTTTAGTAGCCTCTTGTCACTTCTGAAAAAAAGAGAAAGTTCAATATTTGAGAGAAGTTACCATTCCCTGTTGAAGGTACCAAACTGTAGGAAGTCAGCACCTTTCTTTACAGGGTGATGAGTGTTAGATACACAGTCAGCTAGGGGTAAAAAAAAAAAAAAAGATACCGGCAGTTACTTTAAGAGAAAGGGCTCATTTAATACCCGGGTTGTGAGTGCTCAGTTTCAAAACACTCCTGAAAGATAGTTATTCCCCCATTTCACAGCGAACGCCTGCAGGACTGAACGACCCCCACCCTAAGAGTGGGGATGGCGTTGGGGTCTCCAGGCTCTCTGACTTCACATGTCCAGAGGCCACGTGAGAGCTAGGGCTCCCTGCCCAGCCTGTCTGAAGAGACCAAGTCATTTGATTCCTAGGACAAAGGGGCCTCATCAGAGTGGATGCGGCCCAGCAGGGAAATCCTGACATCACACAAAATAGAGACAACCTCATTATTCTGGAATGTGAAGGGCTTAAGGGAGAGCAGAGTTGAAAAGTGCCTTTGTACCTTACCTATATCTGAATGAAGCCCGTGAGTTTTCAAGTTATCATTGAGGACACGGTGAATAATTTCATCACCCTACAACACACGCAGTCTTTGACTCAAATTAGGGGTGTGTCCAGCTCAAATTAGCCTTCTGTCTCTTCAGAAGGTAATACAGCTCAGTGGCTTCAGAACAGGGGCCCCTGGTGTCAGGCTGCCCACTGTGCGCTTACTTGTACTCATTACCCAGAGATGGCTTTGCACGGGAACTTTTCCAAAGCCCCTTCATTCATCTGTAAAATGGGATAAGAATGGATTGTTGTCAGGGTTTGTGCAGCTCCTGGCACAAAGTGACGTCATACCCATTCCGATCACACCACCGTGATCATTATAAGGAGACATTTCCTAAATATCTCAACTGACCACCCTGTTGCTACTGTAATGATCCTGATATGAAAATCCATACATGTTGAAAAGTACAGAGATCCTAGACATTGGGATTCAAAAAAAAAAAAAAAAAACACGCCAGGATGTTGAAAGCCTGAGATCTTTATATTCAAATGTATCGGCAGGAGTGTTAAAACTGACTGAATCTCGGTTTCTACCTTAACAAAGCAATAATTATATTATATATTTTATATTATATAATTATATTATAGCCTGGGACCAGGTAGGGTGTAAAATAAACAGAACCATTGTGTAAATAAATGGCAAGTCCATTCGCTAGCAGATAGCATGGTCAACAAGGTCCTGTCTCCCTGCCCAGCCTTGCCGTGAACTCATATCCAGGATCCATGGCTTGTCAGCCTTTGAGAGTGTGGGAAGGGGGCCCAGGGGCAGCTCACCGCACCTGGCTCTTCCTGAGAAGGGGGCCTTGGGAGTGGGGGCCTAACGCCGACATCTGTACCCTCGTAATGCCCCGTGCCGTTCTGTGGCTGCCTCTGAGCATAGCATGAAGGCCTGTCTGCCTTCACCTTCTGGACGACGGGCTTTTAGGAACAGCTAAAGGGCTCCTGCTTTCCCCTCACCCCCAGCATTCAAAACGCAAGCAGTGTGTACACATGCCCGGGAATCATTCGTTAGCTGCTTGTTGGAGGAATGAATAATAGAACACTGCCTTCCCCATCACTGAACATAGCAAGCCATATTCCATTGGCTGACTTCATGTCATGTCTTTCCAGGCAGCACCTATATGCTGGTTCTACTTGGTGACATGTCCCCAGGCAGAACACAGTGCCTGGCACACCCTGGGTGCTTAATAAATGTTTGTTTTGTGAATGAATGAAGGAATGAATAAATGAGTAATCCACAGAGTGGCTCAATAAATATTTAATGGTTCAGGCTAAATAAAACATTTGCCATCTGATGACTTGGGTAAATTGGGATATATGCATCAGCTCATTAAGTATATGGCATAGAATCAGTCATCGAACTTGTCTCTTTGTAAAATATGATTTGGGGGCTGTAATAAACCCAGGATTATGCATGCATGAAATAAAACTTTGGTTGTAGGCTTTCCATAATGATTCTGTTCATCTATGTTCCATTCTGACTTAAAGGTCCTTTTCCTTAAAGCCCGTTGTCTTCATTCCCTATCTTCTCATCTCACCCCTCCTCGGGGACAGACCTATAAATGCCAGCAGACTTTGTTGTCGATTTTTTTTCTGGGGGAAAAAAAAAAACATTAAATGGCATGTGATTCATTTCAGAGACACAATTTAGCCTTTCTTTTATAAAGTGGAAAAAGCATAAGGGACTCATCAGAAATAAATGTCTGAACATTACTAAGTGCTGGCAAGGATGTGAAAGGAGCTCTCACACCGTGTTGGTGAAGATATGCAATAGTAAGGCTACTTTGGTTTCTATGAAACCAAATTTCAGTGAAATTTTGGTTTCTATGAAATCAAGTTTCTATGAAAACAGAGCCCTGTATGAATTTCTATGAATTACAGAGCCCTGTAATCCAGGATCTATATTCCTAGGAATATTACCCACTAAAAATGGCAACATATGTTCAAAACAGACATACACAGAATGTTTCTAGAAGATGTACTCACCTTAATGAGAAGATAAGTAGGTGTGTTTTCTCCGTCTGATGGAATACTATATAGTGGTTAAAAAGAACAAATGGCTGGTACAATCGTACTATCCATTTCAAATTCATCTGGAAGGATCTTGGAGATATTTTGGTTGGTGAGACAAAGTGGACACAAAAGGGCACAAACTATATAACTCCAGTTGCAGAAAGATGAAAAACAGGCAAAACTAATCAATGATAGTAGAAGTGAGAAGAGTGATTGGGACAGGAGAAGGAACACGGGGAGCCCTCTGGAGATCTGGTGATGTGTCGTATCTGGTTGCCAATGGTGAGTGCCTAAGTAGTACCTGCCATCAAGCCATGGACATGAGATTAGTACACTTGACATACTGGGCTATATGTATATTATTCTTCCTTCAAAAAATTTAAATGGCAGCAAATGTCAGGATTCTCTAACTATATACATATTTATTACTTTTTAATGAAAGTTTGTATCCCTCTTTATTCATTAGCACAATCTTCTTACTTCTTTTAAAATATCAGTACGCATCTTTGGGTGCGTTTTCGAGGTATTGTATTAATAAAGTCAGTTCAGCTACTCTGGTGTTTGTCATGTGGACCTCTCAGATCGGAGGACAATTGCCATAGAGCAGTATGAGCTTAAACTCAGGAGCCATGAGAACTGGCTTTGCTGTGTATTAGCTGTGAGACACAGTGTTGGACACATTATCTTAACCTCTTCGAGTTTCAGCCTATGTACCTAGGAAGTGAGAATAATACTGGTGTGGCCTCACAGGGATCGAATGAGAAAAATGTATGTGGGTAGCTCAGTGCTTGGCACAGTGTAAGGGTAACTAGTCATCATATTAGTAGTATTAGAAGTAGTGGTTGTAATAGTATGAAGAGCAAGCACAAAGGGAGTAACATTATACCTGGAGTCACACTGGCCTGTCCAGACCAGAACTTAGATTGCTGGATTTTGAGGGGAAGGCATTGAGGAGGGGCAGGGGCGAAATATGAGTGCTGTGAGCAGTAATGATACTGTGGCCATATCCACATCAGAATGGAAACCTCTGAGCTTGGCTTGGAAAAAGGAGAACACAGCCTATAAGGCATTTGTTCCTGGATCTGGAATACCCCATACTTAAGGCAGGACATTTATCCATGTTCCTGGTGTCACCAGAGCCCAAAGTAAAGCCAGATGTGCCATGCCCCAGTCTGAACCCCAGCCTGTGGTTCGATGGGCAGATGGATCACATAATTCTCTGTAATGATTCTCCCTCAGCGGGCTGCCATGGGACAGTGCGTGATTACTGTGTAAAAAAGGAAACCAGGGGTTAAACCTTGGTGGAATCCATGTCTGGTTAGATCATTTACATTCATAATTGCTTTCCATCACCACAGTGGAGTGTGTCTCGTTGTTCATAATGGGAAAAGTGATTTGCTGCGGTGTCCACATGGAGAAGGCTGTGTGACTCACAGGTCCAGGCCCAGCTCCGGGAACGCAGTGTGGCTGAGTCCCTGCTTAGACTGATTTAGTCTGAGATGTTGCCACTCTTCCTGGCAAGGCCTTTAACACTCAGAGACAAGAAGGGCCATGAATTCATTCAGAACGTAAAAGATAGGTTGATAATGCTCATGGCAACTCTTGCCATTGTCAACAGCCATGGAAGCTGTCAAGTGTTTAGCCTCCACTATGAGCTAAGTGCTTTATGTGCAGTGTGTCACTATGACCTCACACCTACTCGGACTGTCTAGACTTGATCATCCCCATTTTAGAGAGGAAGAAAAGAAGGCTTGTAGCACTGAAGTCAACCTTGTGAGTGACAGAGATGGAAATCACATTCTTTCATGCCTGACTCCCAAGTCTGGGCTTCCCCAGTGGAATCTGGTAGAGTATTTGAGAGTTTGACTTCAGTTGGCTATGACTGGGCTCTATGCTCAGGCTCTCCTTAACAGTGATCTGAGTGCTCTCCTCAAAGGGCTGTGTCTGGATCAAACCAGGGATCCTACTTGCCAGTTCCCAGTCCTCAGCCCACATATCATATCCATTTGGAAAGTGTTGTAAGTTCATGGTGGCCCTTCTTTTTTCCAAGGAATCTGATCCCATGAGGAGTAATCCTCAGGAAAACTTGGAGTTAGAATAATTCAGTTTTCTCAGGGTAAGTCTCACACATGCTATCAGATTTCTAAAAGACCCCAAGATGAAAAGAAAAGATGTGAAATCTTATATTGTCTCCACCAAAATGTGAAAACATGTTCCAGTTCACTAGGGTGCCATATTGGTGGACGCTTGATAACAGAGGCCGATAAATGAGATTAGCTGCTATTGGCTGTCATGCTTGACATATAGGGTATATTCAGTGAACTACAGTAGTTGTTTTTATTCTCATTCTGTAAAAGATGGGCATTAGTTTCCATCTCTTATAGATGAGTTGAGAGACTTCTTATAAGAATTCAGCTTCCAAACAAGACCATAACCTGCAAAGGCATCTCAAATGCCACTGTTTTGCATGAAGGGGAGATTCTACCATTGCCCATGGGCTGCTGGTTCTCTCAGACCAAATGGAGGACCAGTTCTTCCATGGAATCTTGGGCCTAGTGTGTCTTCATCTCACAGGATGGAATCGAGATCTTGATAATAGAGAAGAATACTGGAAAAATTGGACCCCTGCATAGGCATTTGCTTATGAGAAGCTAACACCTCTCCTGCAGTCGAATTGATTTTTGCCTGCCCACTCTGGGGCTGCCAGGAGCCATGGTGCCTGGCTGATGCTGGGTTTTCTCCACCAAACCATCTCCAGGTGAATCAGAAGTGCACTTACACAACAAACTGTTTGTATGGGGTACTGTGATTGCCTGGAGTTGTGGCAATGGTACACTGGGACACACTTGAAGCAGAACGAATGAGAAGCTGGGTGTGTTGCAGTCACATCTCCCAGATTTACATCTGCTTAGAATATTTTTAGCTCAACACATTTCTTGTTACTGAAACTGAGCTGGAGCTGTCACATACAATTCAAGATAGAGCCAGGCTTGACTCTGTTTCCTATTTTCCAACAGCCAAAGGCCCACACTTCAGAACTCATTTGAGTGATTATGGAAAAGATGAAGTCGTTGTAGATTTCATCACCACTAAGGCCTGCCATGTCTTGTAAGTGACTTGATATTTACATAGATCAGGCTTTGAAAATAATGAACTCCCAGGAAATATATAGTGGACATGCCTCCCTAAGTCACAAAGAAGAAAATGCCTGGTGTAAGGGAAGTAGCCAAGGTAGTGTTTCCCAGAGTGTGCACTGTGGAACCCTCCATGAAAAGAGGTCTCTTTTACCAAATAATGGATGTATATTATTGCCCCTTCTTAGAGGTTCCTTAATTATGTGAGCAAACAAAACTTTCTAAAGTCACAAAACCTTTATTTCAGGATTTTCTGAAAGTCTTTGCTCATGGAAACATTTTCCCCCCATAAGGATCACCTATTGCCTGGAATGTGTTCTAGGAAATAACCAGCCAGCAAAAAAGCATCCACTGTTGCAGAGGTCCAGGAGCACATTTCTTCTTGATCTCCAGGTCCTCAGAGAGATCTCCCAAACAGAAGTCCTGCTAAATAGAATCTAGTTGGCCACAATTATTTAACACTGATCAGATTTTCAGAGAAGGAGCTGAACCAATATTGACCTTGATAAAGTCATAGGCAGGACCTTGGTTCTTGACCTGAGCTCTGGAGTCCTTAGAATAGCATCTAAGTCCCTCGTTCTTATTAACTATGGTGTGATGTTAGGCAACTCTCTTCACATCCTACCCCCTCACAATCTTGATCTTTAAAGTGAGGACAATGTAATAATGACAGTAGCCTGTGTGAACCTCCTGGGGATGAAATGAGACCGTAGGTGTAAACCCTGGACCTGTTAGAAGCCTCCAATAAATGTTGGCCATTAGATCTCTTTGCTATTTTTCTGATTCTCTTGTCTTCTCATAGTGATGAAGCCCTTGGACAGTAAAATCATCTTATTCCAAGGCAATGAATACAGAGCCCCACTCCCCCGCCACCCCGACTGAGGGGAATGGGGACCCTGCGATGTAGAGTCAGTGGTGGCCGCCCTGGAATGGAAAGAAAGCAGGCCAAGGGGCTGGGACTTGTGCCAGACGAAGAAAGAAGAGCACAGAAGCAGCCCCGAGGCCGAACAGTCACATACAAAAGGAAGGGACCTGATGGCCGCCAAAACAAACTTGTAAAACACGGCCTCCAAATGCCACTGAGCTACCTATGAAATGTTGGCCATACCTTCAGGGAAAAGTAGAAACAGCTATGCAATTTGGTTGCTTCATTTTTCTCTTGCATGTCTGGTTTAGTTGTGCAGGTTTTTTTTCTTTTAACAGAACTTTGCTATTATCTGGGCCTACAAGTTTTTCAAGGATAGGCAGTCCTCTCCATTATTTACATTACACAAGACCTTGGCACGCAGGCCTGAAAAAATGGGTACTTGCCATCTGTCAGGAGTCTTCAAGAGTGTGTATGGGGCAGTGGGTGATGAAGTTGGGGCTGGACTCCTGCATTTGTTTCCCGGGGCTGCCATGACAAATTACTGCCAACTGGGGACCTTACAACGAGAGCTGGCAGTAAAGAGTCAGCAGGCCGTGCTCCCTTAGAAGGCTCTGGGGAGGGTCCTTCCTGCCAGTTCTGGTGGCTTCTGGTGCTCCTGGGATCTTTTGGCTTGTGGCCACATAACTTCAGTCTCTGCCCCCATCTTTACATGGCTCCTCCCTACGTGCATCCTCTGTGTCCTCTCTCTTTTTTTTTTTTTTTAAGATTTTTATTTATTTATTTGACAGACCGAGATCACAAGCAGGCAGAGACACAGGCAGAGAGAGGAGGAAGCAGGCTCCCCACTGAGCAGAGAGCCCGATGTGGGGCTCCATCCCAGGACCCTGAGATCATGACCTGAGCCGAAGGCAGAGGCTTTAACCCACTGAGCCACCTAGGCGCCCCTGTGTCCTCTCTTCTTTGATAAGGATACCTTCATTGGATACAGGGCTCATTCTTATCAAGTCTGATCTCATCTCAAGACCCTAGATGAATTACATCTGCAAAGACCCTGTTTTCAAATAAGGTCATATGCTGAGGTTTCAGGTGGACGTGAATGTGGGGGAACATCCATATTCAACACACTCCCACTTGGGAGCCTGCGGCAGAAGTTACTGAGGGGCATGGTGATGGGCTAAGGGAGGAACTGGTCACTCAGGAGGAAAAGGAATATCGAAAGAGTAAGTGGAGCCCCTGGGTGCCCCTTGTGCTCACTGTGTTCGTGTATTATCTCACTGGGGGCTCATGATAAACACGTAGGGTGAGTGTTGTTGCAACACCTGCTCTGCAGGGGAGAGGGAGTGAGGGCTCGGCTCGGTGATGCTGTGGGACTTGCCCCTCCTCACCCATCCAATGAGTGGCTGTCAGCACTTGAGCACAGGTCTGTGTGCCTTTGACACCCATGCTCTGTGACTTTGTGTAGAGAAAAGCCAGACACCACAGTTCTTTGTGGCCTGTTGCAAGTAATGCAGAAGACCCAATGCTAAATATTTGGTCAATGCTTGGTTAACTGTGTAAGACTGTGTGATGCTCACCACAAAGGAAATAAGCATTTTCTTTATGCTGCTCAAAAGCTCCCCGCCCCTTCTCCCGCACTATCACCAACAAACATTTCCTCTACGTCTTCCATAGGCCTAGCACAGAATTTATGTTTTCCAGAACATTCTCTAATTTGAGACGAGCCCTTGAAAGTCTGTGTGAGTAGCACCATGGCAAAAAAAAAAAAAAGAAAAGGAAAAAAAAGGGGGAAACAAACAAAGAAGCAAATATGCTGTTTGGGACAGGCCATCTGGGCACCAGGCTTGGGGCTGTCACTGAGGTGTGATGCAAATTCTCCGGGTCTCCGTGTCCTCAGGTAAAAACCAGGGGCTTAGACAAGAGTTTTCCTGAGGTCTGGCCCAGCTCCAGCCTGCTGTGGTTCCTCACCCACTCAAGGCCGTGGTGTCTCCAACAGGAAGCAAACTGGTGTCTCAGAAGGAAAGTGGCTCCCAATTCTGTCTGGCCCTGCTGGCCACAGGCCTTTCTTCTTTGGTTTTTCCTTCCCTGTAGACATCTCAGTATCCAAAGAAACTCAACGGTCACGTTGATAGAGAACTTTACTTCTCAGTAGGATATTGACTTTCTCTATATTTAAGATGATTCTGTATTACAGTGTACTCACCCTTGCTGTCCCCCCCTTCACCTGCCTGACCTTACCAGACCTCAACAAGAGGCAGGAACTGGGGATGGAGCCGGCTACCAGGAACTGTCTCAGCCTTGATCATGATGATTTAGTGCACAATGAATTCTATTCCAGATATTCTGCTAAGACTTTAGTCCACTTGTAGCTCCCCCGGTCTGAGCTCAGGTGCAGGTCTCTGAGCTGCTGTGAGGGAACAATAGCACATTCGTTCCTGGACCAAGCTCAGGGCTCTCTGATGGCTGACAAGTGATTCTTCCAGTAAGTGCCACATGCTGCCTCATCTCCACCTTGGACTTTCTATTTTATTTTTAGTTGAAAAATAATTTGTACCCCCACCTCCCCATCTCCTGTGGATCTGCTGCTCCTCAATCATTAGGAGTTGGTAGACTGTCCACTCTGTATACAGAATCGGCCACTCTAGAATAAGCAGAGTGATCCTGTGGAAGAAAGAAGGACCCTGTGAAGGTGAAGGTCGAGTTTGGAAGGCAGTCACTATAACTGTTCTTGCCATGCACGGTACCACCCTCCTAGGCAAGGCACACTGGGAAGGCAAGGACTGGGTGGGCAAGCCTGGGAAAAATTTCTCGGATGCCTGATTCCAGCTACCTCTTGGTGTTTGCTTAGAAAAGAAAATGGGGGAAAGGAAGCAGGTAATAGTAGCTGAGCCTCCTTGACATCCCTTTGGCCTGAGTGTTCTCTGCCATTTTGTGGACTGAAGCACAAGGGGCCGGGGTGACTAGAACTCTCATGGATTTGAGAAGAAGGCATTTAGCGAAGACAGTCTGTCCTGCTAGTGAAGAGTCATAATCTATCCACTGATGGACTGACCCATCTATCTAAAATACTTATTGCATGTCTACTGTTTGGTAGGTCATATGCTGGACTCTGAAGTCATTGTATAGGTGAGAGGTCCACAAATATTTTCTGTAAAAGTCTGGAACATGAGTATTTTAGTCTGTGGTCATAAGATCTCCATCACAACTCCTCAACGCTGCCATTGTAGTGCAAAGTGGCCAGAAAGGATGCACAAACAGATGAAGGTGACTGTGTTCCAATAAAGCTTTATTTATAAGTATACATAGCAAACTGGATTTGGCCATGGGCTCTAATTTGCAATCCCTGATGTAAATGAGTAGGCTAGGGCCCATATTAATTGGGGAAGACATCCTATTTTCTGGCCATAATTTGTTGTGTGCCGAAGTGGGTAGAAAAATGAGGGAGTTAAGAAGCAGGAGGAGCAGTGACAGCTTCTCAAAAGAGGACATACATTTTTTTGAATGTTTTGAAGAATGAAGAGTAAACCACCAGGCTAAGGAAAGTATACATTTGAGACACACAAAAAAAAAACCCATTAAATGAGGGTCTAAATGTGTGAAAGAGCATGACCTCTTCCAGGGGCCAGAAGGAGCTCTTGATGCACTTGGAAAGATGGCAGAAAAGAAAGGTATTTCTGTAGCAAGTGCATTTCTGTAACAAGACTGATGAAGTTCTTGTCTTTCCCCATTGTGTCAAAAAGGATAAAACCATCCTAAATCCAGGGGTAAGAACCCCATGCTCAAGCTACCAGGACAAAGTTCTCAGCATTGATAATGATAATTTGATGCACAGTTCATTCTGATGGAGATACCATATAAGACTATAATCCATTTTTAACATTCAATCCCTTTGAGAACACTATGAAGATAGTATTATCAGACCCATTTTACAAGTAAGGAAACAGGCCCATATTGGTCATATAATTCATGAAAATTCACATAGGTCTTCAGTGGCAGAAGACGGGTTTGAATTCAAGTCTGAGTGACTTCAAAGGTTATGCTCTTATGAACTAGCTTAGCTACTCTCAAACTTAAATACGCATAATAAGAACCTGGGGGGGTGTCCATCAAATGCAAATTCTTAGACCAGCCTCCAGATGGTTTTGAACCACGGGTGTGGAGCAGGGCCTGGGAATTTGCATTTTAGCCAGCTCATCCAGGTGATCTTGATGCAAGTGGTTCTTGGGAATGACACTCTATACCGTAAGTTACTCTACCTCCTAAGCTCACATCCAAGATAGGATGGCCAACTGTCAGGGGTTGCACATACAGAGTCCCTCACACACCAGGAACTCAGGACAGCCGATGAGCCTGCATGCCTCACTCAGTCCACACACATCATTCCTACCTCGATGCCTTGGCACGTGGTCGACCCTTGAAAAATATTTGTGGAGTGAATGAATGAACACAGCTCACAGCGGAAGCTCAGGGTTGATTGGCAGGGCTTTCCTGCAGCTGGGGATTTGAGGGAATCATCAAGGGCTAACTCAGAGGGACAGCTTCTCCTGCTCCCCTGAGGAGTTAGTCACAGCCCTGGAAAAAGTGATGCCTCATCATATTCCTATTTGTGCTTACGTGTTCAGGCGACGCTTGTCCTTAATGCGAGCAGAAAGGAGAAGGAGGCAGGAGTAAATCTTTTCTGTCATGACTACTCTTTCTGCCTTTCCATTGTCCTCTCCCAAACTCACAATGGTCCCTTTCTCCTTCTGAGAGAGACCTATTCACTGGGCTCTGGGGTCTGTAGGAGACACCCTGATGGTGAAAAACTAGATTCTGACATCTCATCCAAGGTCTGCTTCCCATCTGTTGGTGGCACTCCTTGGCAAGTTGGTGGCACTCCTTGGCAAGTCGGTGACACTCTTAGGACCTGAGAAATGGCATATAAAGTTGGGGGTACCAAGTCCCTTTCTTGGGTATCTCATTGGGCTGGCCTGAGGTGCCTGCATGTGGACAGGGCTATGCAAAGCAGAGGCAACAAGGCTCAGATAATAGAACATATTTTTATCATAAACATCTGTCCATTCATCACTCACCTACTTAATGGGTATCTTGCACTCCTGTTCAGAGGCAAGGATGGCCACAGGCTTTGGGGATCTCACTAGTTTAGAACTTAAGGTGTGGGGTTGGGGGGAGTCAGGCATGTATTGAAAAATCACATTCACAAGGATAGAACTGCAGTCATTACAGTCATGAGAGAGCTCACAAAGGAAAGAAGAGGGCTTTGTCAGATCCCATAACATGGGGATGAGGCCCAGTCTTGGGGTTCATGGAAGGTATCCCTGAAGGAATAGCACTTAGGCTAAGGTCCAAAGGTTGAGTCAGAGTTAGCCAGATGAAGAAAGGGAGGAATGGCATTCTAAAGCAAGAGAACAACATGGGCAAACACGTGTTTACAAAGGGCAGCAGAACTTTCTAGCATAACCGTTCTTGTCTTCCTTTTCTCACTCTCCTCCCTTCTTCCCCTGGTCTTTTTCTCCCCTTCTTCATTTCCTTCTAATACTTGTCTTATTTTCCTTCTAATGTGGTTACTGCGTGTATCGATCTATGTGCCACTGTTATGGAATAGGTATCATTCCCCAGGCTAGAAACAGGCTCCCAAACCACCCAAGGGCTGTATGCTTTCCTTCCAGACCTCCGTCTCTAGCTGGCCCCACACAAATGTGGGGGTTCTGTGGTGTGAAAGAAAAGCAAAAGCCCCGGGGAACTCCTCACTCTGTTGCAAATCACTCTAGAACAGGATTGACGGCCCCGCCCTTGCACAGCCCCAAGCCCTCTGTGGGCTCCTGGTGGGCCCTGGGGTCTCCAGGTGGGCCTTGCAGCCACAGTGGATCTGGCTCAGCCTGCACATTGGGTGAGGAGTTTGGAAGACGGCTCCCCGGATGGAGAAACAAGTGGCATCTTCAGGGAGAAACCGAGCTCTTTTCACGTAGTTCACTCTGATTTGTGCTACATTAAAGCAAACCTTCCGAGTCAGCTTCTGGACCGAGCCCTAGGACTCTTCTAAATGTATTGTTTTCACAAAGACGTTTTCATTGTTAATCAACGGGGTGCCATGGATTTGACGCTCTGGAAGTGGAGGACAGGTTTTGCAGCTATTTATTTACCGAGAGGGAAACAGAACAGCGGTTGCATTTGCCACTCCTGAATTTATTGTCAGTCCTTCTGTGTGGTGTAAAATTTGTCCTCGTCTTCA
Organism: Mellivora capensis; assembly: GCA_004024625.1. Classification (NCBI taxonomy): domain Eukaryota; kingdom Metazoa; phylum Chordata; class Mammalia; order Carnivora; family Mustelidae; genus Mellivora; species Mellivora capensis. The sequence continues at coordinate 343,300 of PISX010000105.1, read as the reverse complement.
ACAGCCCTCCGAAATAAGCATTCCAAATATATTCGCCTACTGTACAGAGATGTGCTGATGCCTCTCCTTGCGATTTTGCAAGAAAGGATGGGAAATAGTAGATCTAAGTGGTAGGAAATGATTCTTGGGAAGAAAACAAAAAACCTGGGGCTTTTGTAAAGCCTAGGAAATGCCAGGAATCACAAAGCTGCCACCTGGGCTGGCCCCTTCAGGAGGCCTGGGTTAACACTGCAGGCCTGGGGGAGCAAGGAAGGAGGGTGTCCCACGACACAGTGAACCAGGCATAGGACACGCTTTCTCTGCAGGATAATCACAACCGATGATCAAGCGATGGGCCCATCAGGTCTTTCATCCACACCTACTACCTGGCAGCTCATGCCCTTCTCCCTCCTCTGCCAAAATAAAGGGAAATATTGGGACTTAGGCTGGAGAATGAGGATTGTGTAAACTTAAGCAATCTGGAAGTCCCCAAACCTTCCTGCCCAGATGCAAGAAGCTTCCTGAAAACAAACAGGAAATGAGTCTGGTTTCCAACCATTTTACCCCTGAGCCAAAGGTACACTGGAGCTGGAAGGCCCCGCTCCCTGGGGCTGGTGGAGCATATCTCTTCCCAACTCCATGTGAAGTCAGCCATGGAGGGAACATTTTCACCAGGAAAACTGCTCATTGCTACAAATCAGGGCGTCGTCGTCGTCTTCTTCATTTTTTTCAGTTTGTCAGCACACTGATGCCGAATACCACACTATCATCCATTCTCTCTCCCCAAATTGCACACCCATTGATTGATTTATTCACCCAACCCATATTTATTGAGTTCTTATTATGTCCCAGAACTTCAGAGTAGGAAATCCAGTTTCTAATTTATCGGTGTGAAAACTGAAGGTCAGAGAAGTGAGCCGATTCAGGCAGAAAGACTCTGTACCAGCTCTCTGCCCAGCACCAGGGATGAGGGACCAACAGAGAGGCAAGTCCCTGCCCTCGCAGACTTTATATTCCTTCCACTTTTTAATCTGTGTGTATTATATAATTTCTCATTTTCCACTTTTATAAAAGACGTAAAGGCATGCGAAACTGTATCAAAGCTTCAGATCAGTGGGAAGAAGCAGTGCAGTTACGATGAATTAATGGCCCCTCCCCCAAAGCAAAGGCATTCCATATGACACTGGGAGGAGGAAGTGTCTTACTTACTGTAGGTTTGCTTTCCACTCATATCACTGAATATCAGAAAGCATCCTAAGTAAACGCCTAGAGTAGGAGTTCTGGCTCCCCTTCATGTAGGAGGAATCTATAGAGGCAAACTGGAGGAGGCAAGGTTACTTCTTCAGGAAATGGGGTAAGAGTAGACATTGCTGCCCAGAACCCCAAATGGGACTATGTAGTCCCAGGTGCTTTGTAAATAGGGAAGTGCTTTCCAAAAGCCGGCCTTAACTGCCATGATTATTAGTCTTTAGTGTTACTATTACTACTACATTTTAAAATGAAAGCATATGACCTTGTAATACCTAACACAATCCTGGACTTCCCTTTCTGGGGGAAAGAGCTCATGTAACCTTTCAGGTGTCCCCTTCCCTTCTCTGCCCTTCTGACAGTCTCCCAGGGTAGCGGGGTGGGGCCAGAGGGGATTTCCTACTCCAGGGGGCTGGAGAGCCCGGGTTTGCAGCAAGTACCACTGCTAGGCAGCGGCTGGGATGATGAGCCAGAGAAGATCTCATTGGTTCCCCGAATCCAGCCATTGGGCTTTAGCCAAATCAGAGTTATCACGGGACCCTGAACAAGAGATGAGGCACATCTGCTAGAAATCGAGGCTTCTCGCCCCATCCACACAGTAAACCACTCTCCCTAGCAAAACAAAATGTTCCCGTTTATAATTATCTATTTTATTTATTTATTTTTTTTAAGAAAGTCATGCGAGGCACTAGCGTGGTGCTGAAGCTGGTTGTGTTCAAAAACTCCAAAGATGATAACAAATGTTTTTATTTTATTTTCCAAACCATATGGACTTGCCAGCTCAATGCATCACTGCTTGTTTATTCTAGAGCAGCTGTCGGCACCCTGATAATGCTCTAGTATCATTTGAGTGCAGACTGCCAAGCCACAGTATATGGAAGTCATCTCACAAATTGAAGGAAAGAAAAAATAATAAAACCCCACTTCAGATTCCAACGGTGAACTGTTGCGAGGAAGAGGGTCGGGGAAGGGGTGTAGAATCCTATAAATAGTCTCAAAACCCAGCATTGTTTTAACCAGGATAAAGTGTGACTCGTCTGGTTCATCGCAGCTAGCATTTGACCTTTACAAAGGTACAATTCATGTTCCATTGCCAAGCGCAACTTGGTGTTTTCTTCTTTTAATTACTAAACTGGGATTCGAAAGTCAGCCGGCCACAAGAACACAGTTTAGAAACTTAACTCCATATAGGTTTTAGGCACTTTTTATGTATTTATTTGTTTTGACCATGAAAAAATAACCACTCATGACAGGGGTAGCCAGCCAAACACACACATCTCGGCCTTGTGTCCTAGGATCACCCGAAAGTTTTGTTAGAGTCAGTTGATGGAGTCTGGCCCCTGTGTCCTACGTAGAGAAGAGTAAGTTGAGCAGAGAAGTCCTAGCCCTCAGCTGGGAGGAAGTGGCTCTGCCAGAATGCATACCATGGTGTGCCTCCATTTGTCCTGTGGACCCAAATTCTACCTACTAAAACTTCCTTCATTGTTCACATGTGACACTGGAGGCAGCTGGGCTAGAAAGGAAGAGGAAGACAGGTCCTAGGTAAGCCTTGGGCGTACAAGGCACTGAGCCTTATCTCGTCTAATCCCCAGCAGACCTCAGTGAGGTGGACAAGATTATTCCCCTTTTACAGATGCAGAAGCTGAGCCTTTAAGTCAGGGAGCAGCTAGTCCAAGACTGTAGCGGGTTGAACTGTGTCTCCAAAAGGGACGTGGATGTCTTCACTCCGGTACCTGAGAATGTGACCTTATTTGGAAAAAGGATCTTTGCAGACATAATTAAGATGCAGGTTAGGACAAAGTCACAATGGAGTAGAGTTGGCCCTTCCTCTAACATGACTGGTGTCCTCACAAGAAAAAGGAGAAGAGGCACAGAGACAGACACACAAACAAATGCCACCTGAAGACACAGACCCTCAGAGGGGAGACGACGTGAAGACCCGCAGGGAGAAGGCCATGGGACTGCGGAGGCAGAAATGAACAAGGAAAACCAAGGAATGCCTTGCCAGCCATAGTAGAAGCCACGATAAAGGCACAGAACGGATCCTGCCCTCGAGCCTTCAGAGAGAGCAGGGCCCTGCCAGCACCTTGATTTCAGACTTCAAGTCCCCAGCACTGTGAGAGAATAGATTTCTGTTGTTTTAAGCCACTTTGTGGGAATTTGCTTTGGCAGCTTCGGGGTACTAATACGAAGAGTTAATATGGTTTGGACACCTTCCCGTGGCTGGATATCCTTTACAGGAAATGATAAAGAGGAATACTCTGTGTGGGAGTCCCAGCACATTTTGAAGAATCCCAAAGATAAATGGGAAACACAAAATGGGGATGGGACAAGTGAGGGACTCCCTGCCTGAGTCCAATTCCTCCTCCTGGACTGAATGTTTTCTCCACACCATGCATTCTACCAGGTGCCCAGGATTCAGAGATGAGTCAGCCATGGTCCCTGCCTTGGGGAGCAAGGGACCATGGAGCATGATCCAACGATGTTAACATTATTATCCCCAACGTACAGATGAGGTCCCTAAGAATGGAGATCCAATCGTGAAGGAGATCAGTGGAACTTGGATGCCCAACATTTTTTTTAGAATAAGGTGGAGTTGAAAGCAGTGTGCGATGGCTATCTGGGGTTATGTCAGGGAGAGGAAGGGGTGGCAACTGAGAAACAGCTCCAAATAAGGATCTCTGGCAGTGACGTCTACACTGGGGAAGTCAGAGGGCACTGATGAGAAAGGCTAGCTGGTGCAGAAGCCATGCATTGGCAAGAAGGTCAAGCCTTGAGCCTCCCTGCAGGAAGGCCTTGAACAGCAGTGTGAGTAGTTCTGCGGGGTTCTGGTAGTCCACCGCAGGTTTTGCAGAGAGGACAGACAGGCAGGGTGCCCTAGCTGGTTCTAAATGACTAATCCCACGGGAGAGGAGCTCGAGCAGCCCACAGCTATGCCCAGACTCCCACGTGGGCAGTGGCTTTCTCAGATCAGTTAATTCCTCTGGAACCAGTCTAGCCAGTCTGGGTCCTGGGTCTCCACTATCATGTAGCTAAGCCTGTGGGCCCCCAAGTCTTGATATATCTATTCTCTTGTGGGACATGACACCACCTAAGCACCAACACAGATCATTTTGATCATGTGCTCCAATATCTAATTTGGCAAGAAAAATCCTGCTAAGGAGAAACCATACCCCTGCCTGTGGGGACATCTTGGTAGCGAGTTTCAGGAATGAAGAACCATATTTCTCACATAAAAAAATTCTTTGGGGTTCTCTAAAGTCTTCATATTCACCTAGCAAATAAAGTGCATTCCTCATTGCGCGTTGTAGTTCTGATTTATTCTGGATTTAATTCTTGCGCCAATTAGTGTAAATAGTTAAATCTCCATGTTTTGCAACATGCTTATTGAGTGTCTGGTTTATGTCACTTTATGAAATATTTATTTTGTCAGGCACTTAGACTTTTACAACATTTTGCACATTTGTATCTCATCTTGTTTAATCCTAATAGCATCCAGTATTGTGATCCCCAGTTTGCAGATGAGGAAACTTAAGGCCCAGTGAAGGCAGAGGACTCCTGCAAGGTCAACTAACTGGTTGGTCTCCAATACCAGTCTCTTGATTCCAACCCCTATTTTGTGACCCACTATGTTACTCTTCCAAAAATCAAAAAGGTGAATGATGTCCTTTTTTTCCAGGACCATAAAAGAACAGACCCATACTCAGTTCATTTGTTGGCTTAGAGAGGGAGAAGTCCCCCTCAAAATATCCTGGTCCTCTGACCCCCACCTTTGCCAAACACATATCTACACACAAACACCCACAACTGAGCCCATTATAACATCCTTGAAAAGGGCCCCAGACACAGCTTGAAATGAAGATTGCCAGTCTCTCAATGCTTTGATCTAAGAACATGTGGTCGGTAGAATCTTTGCAAGGCATTCCATGTAGTGACCCTGCAGGTAGCTCTTGCTCTAAGTAGTGATCACTTTGCTGAAAAGTTGCATGTAATTATTGGTAAATCCATATGATTTAAAATTCAGTTGCAGAACTTCTACTGAAAGTTATTCTGAGGATGCCTGGGTGGCTCAGTTGGTTATGTGTCTGCCTTTGGCTCAGATCATAATCCCGATGTTCTGGGGTCCAATGTCCTGCATCAGGCTCCCTGCTCAGTAGGGAGTCTGCTTCTCCCTCTCCCTCTGCTCCTCCCTCTAGCTTGTGCTTTCTCATGTACTTGCTCTCTCTCTCTCTCTCTCTCAAATAAATAAAATCTTTAAAAAATGAAGAAAGAAAAAGAAAGTAATTCTGCAGCATCTTGGTTTATATAATGAATAGTCCTTTTGTAACTTATCCATTTACAAATTATAATTTTTTTAAATCTTAGTTGCAGGAAAGTTGTGACCACCCATCTACCAAAAGGGGTTGATCATTTCTTTTTTCCTTTCTCTCTTAAGGTGCATCTCTGACTTGAGGTTTATCAATCCCCAAAGATTAAGAGATGTAAAGCTTCTAAATCTATCAAACATTTAACATAAACTCTTGAAAAAATTCACCTCCATGGGGCACCTGGGTGGCCCAGTCAGTTAAGTTTGTGCTGTCAGCTCAGGTCATAGTCCCAGCGTTCTGGATCAAGTCCCACTCTGGGCTTCCTGCTCAGCAGGAAATGTGCTTTTCCCTACCCCTCTTCCTCTGCCCACCACTCCCAGCTCATGCTCTCTCTCTTATGCTCTCTCACATTTGCACGCTCTCTCTCTCCTAAGTAAATAAATAAAATCTTAAACAAAAAAACCCTAAAACTAAAAAATTCACCTTCAGTTAGGTCTGTGCATTCCAAATGTTTGGGTCTCAGTTTTCTCATGCAAACAAACTGAACTAAATGTTCTATGCCTTCTGCTTCTGAAAATCAAATGCTCTCCCATCTCTCAGACTCTCTAAGACAGGGTTTCTGGATTGTGGAAGTCTAGCATTAAGCTAGAAATGATGAAGAGAGTCCCTCTTTCCAAACACATGAAAACAATGAATTCTAGCAGGAAAGAGGAAAGAAAATAAACAGATTACTGACCAGTATGTCAAACTGTATGGGCATCATTCATTGGAGTCCTCACTGAGAACTTCAGCTACACCCAGAGAGGGACAATGAATCCATGCAAATAGCAGCCATTAAAAGATAATCCCCTTTCTATACTTGACCTGACTCTGGATGGAGGTGGTGGACAACTTAAAGGAGCAGTTTTTGGGGGAGGAAAGAGGGGTCTTCCCAAAGACAGACTAGACCACACCCAGTGGAGTATTGGCTTACAAGCGGCTCCACACTGACGACTAACTTCCCAGATGCTGGTAGCTTGCCACCAGGACCCAAACACCGGGAAAAACACATGAAGTATCAGACTTGGTTAGGATTGCTGGATGAGACCCCAAAGACTGATCAGCTCCACCAAAGACTGACCCAGACAGCGAAGCCTTGAGTTTTATTTAATTCTTTAGCTGTGCTCAATTTTTCTGTCTCTGTCTTCTCTGAAATAGTTAAAATTAATGGTAAAAGGAAAACTCTATGCTTTAGTAACTACATTTCCTTCAGGAAATTTCTAGAATTCTCTAAACCACCCTTTTCTCATTTAAAGAAAGCAAATTGTTGCGTGAGGATTAAATAAGTACACACCAAATACTACATCTGGTCCACAGAAAGCACACCATAATTTGGATGCCCTTGTGGTCTTGGTTGTAGCAGTGCTGAGGGTGGTGCTGGTGGTGCTAATGGTGGTGGTGCTAATGGGGGTGATGGTAGTGATGGTGATGATGGTGATGATGGCAGTGGTGATGATGAGGGTGATGATGGCAGTGGTGATGATGAGGGTGATGATGGTCATGGTGATGATGCTGATGGTCATGGTGGTGGTGGTGATGATGGTGGTGGTCGTCGTGGTGACAGAAGCTGTTACTGTGACAGCCTTCGAGCTAAAACATTTTCTCATTCATTATCCTTGATTCAATATTCACTCTCCTATTAGTCTTTAGATCCACTCAATCTCTTACCACCATTCTTTCTTGGTATCTACATATGTCTGTTCACCTAGTATGTCTATCTTGCCATCTCCCTTTCTCCCTATTCCTCTTCCCAAGTTGAGTTCTCCAACCCCAGACCGACCCTTTCTACTTGCCCTACGAAGCCCAGACGTTATACTAGTGGCTCTATTTCTCTGTCACGTGTCACCATTTTTCTTCTCCTTTTCCTCTTTTAGAGCCACTATGGCTCTTTTCCTTTCTAATCAAATCATGCCACTGACCCCTAGGAGATAGCTTGTATGAGAGAGGTAGTTCTAGCTATGCCTTTATGGTGTCTTACAATGTACTATGACCCACTACGTCCTGGTATGGGACACCTGCATGATGACCCCTGGATGTCCAACATCAGCATTTTAAATTTCCACAGGGTCTCTAGCCCAACTAGAATAGTAACAATCACTATCTGCTGGTGGCAGTCATTTCATTTTGGTTCCTATAGCATTGATAAGCATCCTATGAACTTAGGACCCCTGGCTGAGAGCAGCCAATATACCATTAGAACAATATGGTATATGACAGTACAAGCTTTGAAGTCAGGCCAAGAGTTACATTCTGATCCTGATGCTATGGGATGACCTTGACCTTGACTAGTTTTAAACTCTAAGGAACAGTTTCCTCGTCTATATGGTAGAGATACCAGAACCGACCTCTCAGGGTCAACTGAAAATTAAATGAAACAATATATTTAAAATGCTGACATTAGCACCTAGCATATAACAAATATCCAGTAAATATTGCCCACAGTTATTTCTCCTTGGCTTAAAAATTGAAAGTATAATCCAGCAATACCTCATTAAAGGTCATTCTTCTTGTCTAACTTCACAAGATGCTGAAGGCCAAGGTGACTTCAGATGACAGTCCCAGCAGTGGAGGCCCCAAATGAAGATCCTGAGGCCTCTGTGATAAGCAGAGGCAAGGAAAGGTACAGTACATGGAGATGAGATCTAGAAAAATAAGAAAATTAGGCCCCGTTTAAATTACCTTTACCCAGCATTAATCACGATGAATGCAGCATCTGGTCTATTTTTATACCAACATTAGAGGTCAAAGCCAGTGGAGATTTTGAATTTTTTTCTCCTTCTCAAATTACTCAGGTCTCAAAGTGGAAGAGATGACCTGTTGGTTTGCTGACTAGATATTTTAGACAAAGTCATGAGGCACTGACTTTTCTCTCCCTGGGATGGAATAAGGTGATTCTTTGTCAACCACCTGGCTAATTTCATTGCTGTTGACAGTTGATCCTAATAATGTGGTCAGCAGAGTAGGCTGGGGGCTCCTATATGATCTACTCTGGCTCCTGGATTTCCCATATAGGCTGTCTCCATTGATCAGATATAATCGAATAATGGCTGAAATTCTGCTTCTCGATGGGCCCTATAGGCCATTTCTTTATGACATGACCAAATTGGCCAAAGCGCATTCAATTTGTTTTAATGGCCAACACAGAGGCAATTAAGGGGATTGACCGTGCAGCGATCCAAATTGTCCATTAAGAAGGTGGCCAAAACAACTGGACCAAAGGCATGTACGCCCCATCCACTTATTTGGGGATGTCTAGACTTGGCTGCACCTTTCATTTTCTTAAAACCCCTGTTAACTAGTTCTCTTAAATGTTGACACTACAGTTCTTTAGAATGAAGCAAAGCAGTTTTGGAAAATAAAGAGGGATTTCTTAGGATGATCCTGAGCCTTCTGATCTGAGAGAGGTAATGGGAAGTAAGCACCTCATTCAAGCTCTGAAGATTTACAAGGATATGCAAAATTAAATGCACTGGTGTAGATTGCTACTAATACTCATTTTATGAGGAGGGATTTATCTTTCCACTTTAGCAGCCCCCAAGGTTGCGATCCGTCTCTATAATATGTACCTGCATTTGAACAATTGACAATTGACTTCATCTGTTCCTACTTTGCTAATTCACACAGCAAAGGAAAACTACTCTTGCAGGAATTTTAAAGAGGAGAAACATACTCATTATTATTGAATACAATTGATCTGTGAGTATGCTTGCATTTAGATATATACATTTGATTCCTTTGTACGAATATCAGAGACACCCCATGCTAGAAGACGTGTGCACTAGGCAAGGGTAAGAACGTGTCTGCTGTTTTCACCAAGAAGTTTAGCGGTAGAGGACTAGTTTAATTGCCAGCAGAAACAGGCAAAGATAGTGGGATCACCCAGAACAATCTTCGACTTTCATACTGTGCCTGTCGAAAGTTCCTATTTTCCATTTCAGTTGGCACTTTTCCTTTCTATATTCGTCATCAGTAGTCACTGGGCAAAATCAAAAGAGAGCGTGTCAAAGTAGAGTAAGCAGCCAATGAATAAATACATTTCAATTTTATTCCAAACAATAAATTTCTCCCACTGTCTGCTAAAATTAAGAGTATCTTAAATGGATGTTGTGTATTTTGGCTTTCAATACACATTTTCATTATGGTTTCATTTTATTCTCCAAGGCTCCTCCCAAGTCAAGGGTGGCTCTCTCTGTTTGACTGATAGTGCTTTACTAAGGTAGTATGGTTATTAGTGGCAAATAGAAGAACCCGGGCTGTTGGCTCAGAGCCTCGGATGCACCTGGGTCTTCTGGCTTGGTAGCTATCTGACTGATGTTAAGGAATGACTAGTCACACTGACCATCTATACCAAGTACTCACAGTCTTGGAGAATGGCAGCTCATCTTAGCCACCACATCCCCAGTGTGTCAGTTCCCCTGAGCCCACACGGTTTTCTCAGAGGCAATATGGTGTCAAGGTTGAAAGTGAAAAATACCTGAATTTGAATCCAGTCTTTGCCATTCACGAGCCACATCTCAGTCCCTCCTTTCTCTTAGCTATAAACTGAAGATAACAACAGTATCTGCTTCGTGGTTGTTGTATGTTATCTCCTGACCCGGTTTGTGATGTCTCTCCTGTTGGATAGTGATTGGACCACTGTGAATACCCAGCCCTCAGTAAATGTTTGTTGAATGAATGAATGAGGCATAAATGAGATAAAAATGTCAAGTGCCTGGCATATGGTCATAAATACTCAATACACATTCATTATTAGTAACAAGACTTTTAGTAATAGATTATATCAGAGCGATAGAGAGACCTAGTGTCTGCATCTCTAAAACGGACAGAAAGGTATTGCTCTCTGAGGATTGTTGGGAATATTGTAGAAAAATCCGTGAAGGATTTCTGGCATGGTATTTATTCTTGGTGTTGCTGTAGGCTATGGTTATAATTATTATTTATATGTTCTGGGATCCCTCGAGACTTTGCATATGGGCAGAAAAATGGAAGAATCTGATAGCATTCCTAGATGTTCACTATATGCCATAAGTTTAACCTACAATGCAATAACTAGTCTATGTAAAGAGCATTTCTATTCCCATTTGCCAGTCATTGAAACTGAGGCTTAGACCTCTACAAGGTCATGGCCAGTGGGACTGGGGTGTCAGTCTGCTTTTCTCTAGTATTTTTGCTTTTTTCAGACCACATGTCAGCTTAGCTAGTTGCTTCTGTCCCTTCCCACTTTGGCGCATCCTTTTTCTCTAGAATCAAAGTGAGAGAGAATTCTGAATGCAAAGGCCCATGTGAGTACTACTCTAGTTGCTTCCCCATTGGTTTGAGGAAATGGCAGGAACTAGCATCCTAAACCAGTAAACAGCAGGGACTCAGTAAGTGTCTCTTGAATGAGTGGATAGAGCCTTCCTCAAGGCAGTGTCAGAGGTGCAGAGTCTTAAGGCCTGGTCACATTCCTTGGTCCCCACACAAACTCTCAGAGGCTCCATAAGAGACCAGCAAAGTAGATCTTTGTTATGCTACCGCTACCATAAATACTTTTGAGGAGGTATCTCATATTTCCTATCAATTTAGAGAGAAAGATCAGTTTTGTAGCCCAAAGTTAACAATGTCCTTGGTCCATTCGACATTCGAACAGCCCCCTGGTTGGTCCCCCTTTATAGTCTACAGCAAATCTAATAATACCTGTGAAACACGAGCCACCTTATCTACCCCTCTCTTTTCTGTGATAGCACAATTAGCCAGATGATAAAGCTCTTTAAAATGAAAGAAAACACTAAAAAATATTGATTTTCTACAGAGCCATAATATTAAATGTATCATTCCAAACTGAAGTGGGCACTAATTTAGAAGGGACACATAAATCTAAAACCATCTTGGTGCAGTGACATTTTTTTAAAAAGTGTAGCAAAAAATTATATATACAGAAGCTTGTCTATCATTAAATTACTCAGTTTGAATTTCCACTAATAAAATATAAGGACTTGTTACTATATTAGGCAAGTCACTCCCATTATTAATTTGTTAGATAAATGGCTTCTATATCTTGGAATTTTAAATGAAATGGAATTCACTAATCCTAATTGCTTTGCCTTCTACCAGAGGTTTTTTTTTTTTTGTCCCCATTAGTTCAGCATAGTTGTGTGTGTGTGTGTGTGTGTGTGTGTGTGTGTGTATGTATGTTGTTGTTTTTTCTCCTCTCTCCCTCTTTTCCACTTGAAGACAGGAGCCTTCCTCAACTTAACACCTTAGGGTGTACTTCATGGGTTTATTAATTATCAGGTATTCATTCAGAGGGGTTAATTAAGCAATAGCTTTCTGTTGACTGTGGTATACAACAGACAAAAGGGTTGGCTTTGCCTGCCGATGAAGCCCCAAGTGATCGTGCCTTCGTGTCCCTCCCTGTGGTCGGACGGAATGCAGATCTTTGACCAGTTCTGGTCTTGGGTTGCCAGGCCGCTCAGGAGGCCAGTTAAAACCAGTTTACATTTATAGTCAAGCCACCTTGACATCATCCCCAAAGGAGTCATGCCTCCTACTCCTTGGGGTTTCTGAGGGGAAATTTCATTCCCCGAGTCTTCTGCAATAATCACTATTCTTTCCGTTCAGCCCCAAACTTAACCATTTGCAGATTCCCTCCTTTCAGCTAATTACTCAAGACACTTTTCTTTTGCCATAGTTTCAAATAATCTGTGGCATACTTTTGAGCAGCAGGAGGTAAAGAATGAGTGTCTTCCCCCTCCCTAGGGAGTTTGGTGGAATCGAAGTAAGTCAACAGGATAACTCCACAAACCAGGCAGTGGTGGTGGTACTTTGGAATTTTTATCGATACTTTTGATTTCAGAGTACATCTACTAAGGTGGATGCTCGGCGGTTGTAGTTCCCAAAAGCAAAGTACTGACAGAGGCACACCACATAGGCAGGGATGGTGGGCTCCTTAAAAGCTGACCAACAGATCATCAAGCAAAAGAAAGACATGAGTGTCCACTCATTTAGCTCGATTCATCCAGCCTTTAGTAGGGAAGAAAAGGAAGCACCGTCATTGCCAGGGTCTTGGAATGCTCTACAGCGTTCCTTTGGGAAGGCACAAAAAGTGCATGAAAACCCTATTCAGTAAAGGCTTTTAATGCTCTAAGGAAACCTACCTGTGTATTAGCTGGCCACAGGAGATGGGAAGCCGCACCTCTGGCTGGTCATCTCATTGTCTCCTCCTCCCCTGTCTTCCAGAATAATCTGAACCAGATGACACCTTATCTGGGAAGACATAGAGCATATAGGTTACTGGTCACAAACATGAATTTGGCATGGTTTGCACATGGATTCATGCCATGGCTCTGCTGTTTATTAGCTGAGTAACTGTGGGCAAGTCCTGAAGCTCACAGAGACCCACACACATATGATCTCATTTCTTCCATGTACTATTTGATGACATAGGTATTTCTCCATACAATAGAGGAGGAAAAGGAGGCACACAGAGGTTAAGTAAATTATCAGAGGCCACACGGGTATCTGAAAGATTGATATGAAATCAAGTAAGATGTCAGTAAAATCCTTGGTATGGGACTGAACCAGTCTGAACAGCGGATATGTGCCAGTGGGTGCTGTCATTGTTAATGAAGCATGCCAATTTAGCCAACGTGTCCCTAGCTAATACTCTCTCTTTCTAGAGAGAGAGAGGGAAAGAGAAGAAAAAAAAAAGCCTATATATGGTGACTACACCTTTTTTTAAGCTACACAAATAAATCTATTGTTTTCCTTGTGTGAAATTCTGACCTCCCAACACAAACACACACATACACTTCAAAATCCTTCTCATAACATTCTCTGTGTTTTACACAATCTGCAGAGCATCAAAGCATTTAGACAGGGCATCTGTCCTCTGTGCGTGGAGCTGTACATGCTGGGAACCACAAAACTATTGCTGCCGTAGACACCCTCCAGAAAGGACTTCACCACACCCATGTTGGAGAACAAGAATAGAGATGCCAGAGGGACTCTCTTCTAAAGAGTGCGGTATGGAAAGGAGGGTACAGGTCAGCTGTAGGGGGGACCCTGACAAACACAGTGTCAGCCAGGCTGTCGATGGCAGTGTGAGCAGACAGAAGTCATGTGCCTTTGGTGTGATACGATGTGCAGAAAATGGCACTTTACCTCTGGGGTCTTCCTCCCCCTAATCCACGGCCCCAGTGTAATCATGAAAAAAACAGCGGACTAATCCCAACCAAGGGACATTCTACAAAATACCTGACCAGCACTCCTCAAAACTGTTCAGGTCATCGAAAACAAAGAAAGGTCTGAGAAATGGTCCATAGCCAAGAAGAGCCCAAAGAGAGTGATACTTAAATATAACGGGGGATCTTGGAACAGAAAAAGAAGGTTAGGTAAAAACTAAGGAAATGTGAATAAATTATGGATTTTACTTAATAATAATGCATAGATAACAGTTCATTGATTGTAACAGATGGGTTATTCTGGTGTGCAGTGCTAATAGGGAAACTGCAAGCAAGAGACAAGGAAAAGGTCATCTGGAAGTTCTATACTGTCTGCTCAATTGTTCTGTATTTCTGAAATGGTTCTTAGAGTCTATTAATAAGGCTTTATTAAAATAAATTTAAAATGTTGAAAATGCATATAACAAATAGAGCCCTGCCTTGCTGACTATGTGGCAAGCTCTCGCCACCATGCCTATACCAAGAGGGTGGGGGACCACAGTCACACAAACACAGGAAGATGAGCATTCGAGCTGACAGTCCTCTGCATGTTCACTCCCTCGATCTGTCCACATTCTACCCCCTCGATCCCATTTTTCCAGTGGGAACTTCCATAGCTTTAGGGTCCCCAGAGCAAATCTGGCTTTTTTGGAAGAAAAGAGTCAACCCTCTCTCCAGGTGTGTGTCCTTCTGCCATGCCTCTCGACTCTAGCACTGGGTTAGAGAGGCTGAGGGAAGAGGCCATACTCATCTATGAAGTATTATAACAATGGGTGTTAAGTGGTTACTCTTTGCTGGACTCTATGTTTGGAGCAAGTGACGACTTCAGGAAGCTTCCAGTCTCCTGGAGAAGACAGGGAGGCTGCCTCAGTGCTAGTGAACACCAAAGTCTTAATCTGTAAGGGAGGCCAAGAGACTGAGCAGGGAAGGGCAGGAGGGAAATATAAATCCCCTTAAGGACCAAGGAGAAGGGTCTAGAAGGACAGTTCCCATTTGGGGTTATTGTGGTACATAGAGCTGGGGTCCCTCCCAGGAGCCCACAGCCCTTCTTCAGATGCCTCATTCCAGGCCGATGGGGAAAAAGCAAGCCTCAGTTCAGCATTTAGGAGAACAAAGGAGAAGCAGTGGTGACCCAGAGACTACAAATGTTTTTGTTAAGCAACCACAAGGGACAGCCTCTTTGGTGAGTGCACTTACCAGATGGCTGGGGCTTGTCAGCTGCTTCCAATCAAATCTTGCACCACTGAGTTGGTGCATCCCACACACTCAGCAAGATTCTGCTGAGTGGAGGAATTAAAAAAAAAAAACAACAACTTATTTTGCTCCATACCTAGAAAGTGTGCTCTTGGGGTTTTGGGGGACAGAATCCAAAACCAACAAGAAAGTATCAGAAGAAAGCAATGGAAACTGAAGACAGCACCTTGTCCTGGGCCATGTGTTTTAAGTTTCCAGTGTTGGAGTAAAGGCGAGGAGAGAAATTGCCTCTTCCAGTCTAAGTTGGTGTGGGCAGAGCCAGGCAGGAAAGAGCTGGAACAGGCCATTAAGGCCCTGCTTGGGGAGACACAAAGGAGGAAGAGAGGGAAGGAGAGAAATGAGGACCATGCAAGACATTCATGAGGGGATGATGGAATTAGCGGGAAGTGGTTCCAAGGTTCTAGCTATTTCTCTCTTCATCCCACCACTCAAAATTCTGTTTCCTAGAAAATACTCAAATGGCGCAGGTGAGCCTGGTTTTAGGCAACTGCTAGGCTAACACTGGTTTCTCTCCACAGTGCTCCCTGCCCCTTTCTCCTACAGAGTTTTCAAACCCCTCTGATCATAATCACCTGGGATGCTTACTAAGCACACAGCCTCCCAGATCCTTCCTGTGGATCTCAACCTCGGTTGCACATTAGATTCAGCTGGGGAGCTCTTGAAACTGCTGATGACCAAGCTATCTTCCACACCAATTCTATCAGAAGCTTGGGGTGTGGGATCCAGGCATCAGTAGCTTTAAAGCTCCCTGGGTGATTCCTGTGTGCAGTCAGGCTTGAGTACCACTGTCAAGATCATAATTCAGCAGATCTGCTATGGGGCCGGGGAATGCATGCAAAGCGCTCTGGGTGATCGTCACCATCGTGGAGGGATTTGGGAAATACTGGGTTATAGTCTAGGGGCTGGATCAAGCACTGTTTCCGAAAGGCCAGTCCATTTCTCATACGAGTGGTCAGTTGAAACTCACTCCCCTGTGCACCGTGTCAAACACCTGCCTAATCTCACCAGAGCAATCACATTCTCCCACCTGGTATACTGGAAGGTGAGGCACTTGGCAGCAGGTAGTATCCTTTGTAAGAAAAACATGTAAAGTAGATTCGGGATGGCCATGTTTTTCCTGTTGCATGGTGACACTGGCAGAAGAAGGGAATGAAAACCTGGGGCAGACCCACTGAGGGAAGAGAAGATGCCATGAGAAGAAATAGGGGCGGAGAAGGAGAAAGAGAGAGAGAGAGAGAGAGAGAAGTCTCCTTAGACCTTGAAAGCTTTCTTTCAATTCCTGGTTCCTGATCCTCATGAGGTCCAGGCACCTGCTCTACTCATAGGTTCCTGAAATACTCCTTATTTTTTTTATGTGTTCTATGTGTCTCCATCTATTTCTTTAGTCTTTTTAGATTAGGTGTGTTTTTCTTTCCGCAACCACAAGATGCCTGAGACACCAGTTGCCTGATAAGTGAGATTCACCAGTAGCAGAGTCCAGTTTGAAAATGCATGACCAGGAAGAAGTGCAAGTCCCAGAAATCCCCTGTGCTTTCAACAACCACTTCCAGTCCTGTTTTTGCTAAGTCTTTTCTATGTGACCATTTACAAAGCTTCGAAGGTCAGACATTGGAGACAGATGACTCATGAGCTGTATAGGCTTGAACACATTATTTGGTGTCTCTAAGTCTCCATTTCTTCTAAAATAGTTGTGTCCACCTCATCTCATCATGAAAAAGATGGAATGGGGTAATAAATAGAAAGTAGCCTGAGTTTATAGCAGATCTTCCTCAGATGCTACTCTCTTCCCTTCTACAAAGTGAGTCAGAAGCAGTTTCCCAGAGGTTAACCTACAGTGTAATAGTTTTATGTGAGAAAGTCAAATAAGTGAGGGGAACAGTAGATTAAAGGAAGCAGAAACAGGTTTCTTTCCTGCAGTCCTTTTCAGAGCACTTAGATACTAGTGTACATTGGGGATCTCCAAGACAAGGATGTGATAGGTAGAGTTGCCACGTGTTACTTAGCCTTACAGAACTTTCTCACCCATTGAACATTTCCAGGGCCTGGTATCCTACAGGACACCCTCTGGAGTATTCTCAGCTAGGCCTAGCACTTCCGGACTGTGCTCCGTGGAACTTGGTAATCCTAAGGAATAACATGCAGGAGGTTTTCAAGGAGGATGTGGATGGCCATATTGAATAAAGCTCTAATGCATGTACTTCCACTGGGAAATATTCCCACCCTATATCAGGAACGTAGGTTGCGAGTTTGTAAAAATTTGAAGGAAAAGGATACGCATATATTTAAAAATCACTGACCTTCACCAGAGCTTTCCAATTCAGAAATAATTGCGATGAGACACAGTCACCTTTCTTCCCAAGGCCAAATTAACAGTGTTTCCTTGTGTATCTTCAAGCTCCTTTCTCCTAATCACCAAGGTTTTGTTTTGATTTTTTTTTCCAGTCAGGTTTACCGAGCTATAATTTATAAGCAATAAAATTAACCTTTTGTGTTCTTTTTATGAACTTTCACAAATATGTGCAGTCATGTCGCTACCATTATACCCCAAACATAGAATATTTCCATCACTCAAAGCCGTTCTCTTATGCCCTCTTTCTATCCTTAGCTTTTGGCATTCACTGGTATGTTTCTCTTTTGCTTTATTATTGTTTTTCCTTTCCGGAAGGTCATGTAACTGGAGTCATACAGCAGGTTTGCTTTTGAGCCCAGCTTCCTCCGCTTAATGCAGAGGAGACTTCATTTGTATTGTTGCTTGTGTCAGAAGCACGTTTCTTTTTGCTGCTATGTTGTGTTTCGTCATATGGATATACCGTAATTTGTTTATTCTTCCTGCAGCTGAATGACATTTGTGTGTTCTGTTTTCCGGCGATTGTGTATAAATCCACCATAAACATTTGTATGCAGGCTTTCGTCTAAGAGCATACGTTCCTTCCTCTTGGGTAAATACCGAGGGATGGAATTACTGGGTTGTATGTAAGTTTATGTTTAAATTTATAAGGAAGTGCCAACGTCTTTCCAAAGTGCCTGCATCATTTTGTAATGCATGAGAGTTTCTGTTGTTGCCAGTCTTGCCAGCACTTGGCATTGCCAATTTGATTTTTTTTTAATTATTCCAGGCATTGTGATAGGCAGTGTTGTCTTGTTGTGGTTGTAACTTGAATTGTCCTAACGACTAATGCAGTTAAGCGTCTTTTTATATACTTATTTATTATCTCTGCCTCCCTTGGTAAAGTGTCTATTCAAATAGTTTGCCCATTTTTAAAATAATGTTGTTTTCTTATTATGGAGTTTGGAGGGTTCTTTATAGATTCTCAATGGAAATCCTTTATCAGATACTTATTTTGCAAATATTTTCTCACACCTTGTGGCTGGCTGTGTCTTCTGAAGGGAAGACATTTCTAATTTTGATGACGTCCAACTTATAAAAATAGATTGTACTTGTGTTGTATCAAAGAAATCTCTGCCTAACCCATCTTTTCTTCAGATGGTTTGCATTGAGGTCTATACTACATTTAGAGGTAATTTTTGTATGTGGTTTAAGGTATGGACAAATATTCATTAATTTTACATATGGATTCCCCATTATTTTCCAACACCATTTGTTGAAAAGACCATCCTCAATATTAACTCATTATTTATACTTATCTAACTATTTTTAGTTTACTGCATATATCTTAAAATTATGATAGTCAACCTGCAAATAACATTTTAACCCTACATGTATAGTGAAAGAGCCTTATAAAAATAAACTTCCATTTCTTCTCTAAGGTAGGCCTGTGTGCCTGGGCCTCGAGGGTGGGTTTGCTGGATGCCCTTGCTTCCCTTACCCGTGGCAGCCAAACACCACCTTGAGTCTGTGGTGGGCAGTAAACTGTCCCTCACCCAGCAACAGATCACTATTATGCCCTGTTGGTAGAGGATGTGGATCCCAGAGCTCTTCCACTGCCCAGATATAGAAGGATTTTCTCTTTATCCTTCCCCAGCCTTAATGGGTCTTCACCTCTGCTCTGAATATTACAGGGCTTGCTAGTCTTCTCCAAGCAGCTTAAGAGGGTCCCCAGGGCATTACTGCCTTCCAGTAGGCCACCCCCCTCCAGGCCTGCACCACCAAAGGAGGCCCACTTGGTCTAGTGTTTGCCCCCAGTCTTACTTGTGAACATCTGGTGGAAGTCCATATTGAAAATCCTGCAAGCATGTGAGAGCTTGCATTAGGTCTACAGCTTCTGTGTCTATGGTCCCACACTCTCATGCTAGCCTACACTTAATCTTTAGCAAGCCATTAAACATTTTAAGATGCTCTTGGTGTTGTGTCTTCCCATGGCCTGTCCTGCGGAAAACTTGTGCTCCTGTCCCAACTACCCTCAGAGAGGCCTGTCTTTACTTGGAAATTGCCTGGTAACCTCAACTCTCTCATGGACTCAAGGAAAGTCTGTTCATCTAGATTTTTCTTTCTTTTTTTTTTAAGATTTTTAAAACATTTATTTGAGAGAGAGAGGGAGAAAGAGAGGGAGCACGAGTGAGGTAGACGGGCAGAGCTGACGCCCTGCTGAGTGGGGAGCCCAACACAGGGCTCAATCCCAGGACACCAAAATCATGACCTGAGCTAAAGGCACACACTTAGCCATCTGAGCCACCCACGTGCCCCTGTATTTTTCTTCTTGTTAGGTTAAGAGCAATACTCGTCCAGCTTTCTGTACCCAAGGTGGAAATGGGAGTCCTCCTCCTTTACACAAAGATTTTAAGCTTCTATCAAATAACCCCTTCTCTCTTAGACACATACAGGATATAGACCAGGTCAACAAGTTTCTTCAATATCCAGTCACCCATTCACAAGCTAATCAAATTAAGCTAAATCTTTCTGAATTATGTACACAACTATTGATGGGTTGAACCTCATGAACTATTTGTTGATATACAGACATACAAATCTCATTTTCAATATCTCTTCAAATACATTTCTAGACAGACAATTTCAGCTTGGAATTCTTCTAATGCCCCTTTAATGCTTGTGTCTCTTTATTGTTTAAAGTATGGTAAAATAATTTAGTACTTGTATTACTTTCTTAGGGCCAGGATAAATCTTCACGAACTAGTTGGCCTCGAACAATAGAAATTTATTCTTCCACAGTTCCAGAGAAAAGCAGTGCAAAAATGAGGTGTGGGCAGGATTGGTTGCTTTTGGAGGACCTGGAGGGAGATTCAATTCCATGCATCTCTCCTGGCATCTGGTGCAGGCCAACAGTCATTGGTGTTCCTTGGTTTGTGGGTGCCTCACTCTGTCTGTGCCTCTAATGTCACCTGCTTCACTCTGTCTCCAAATCCTCTTTTCTAATGAGGATACCTGTCATTGGATTTAAGGGCCACCTTGAGTCCAGGATCATCTCATCTTGAGGTCTTTAACTTGTTTACATCTACAAAGACCCTTTTTCCAGATAAAGTCACCTCCACAGGTTCTGGGGGTTACAACTTGGTCCTGTCATTTTGGGGGCCCTACGAATTTGTGTTTACTAGTTTGCACACATGTTGTTTTTACAATTGTAAATTTTGCGTTCCACTGAGTTGCTCTAGTTTGATGAGCAGGGGAAGGCTGGAGGAGGTAGTGGTCGTGATGATGGCTGTCCAGTATTTGCCAGTTTCACCTAGGACCAAATGCTTGACTCAGTGAGGCCATGTGCCAGTAAATGTTTTCTCTGAAGCATCAAGCAAATCATTAGACTTATATTTTGCCTGGACTGAGATTTTCGGTCCCCATCAAACGAGCTTCAAGTTGGTCTGTAGCTTCAAAGTGAAAGGAGCACATCATCACCAGAGAGCCCACCAAAAATTGAGACAAAACTGAATTAAGAATAATTAAGGGGCACCTGGGTGGCTCAGTGGGTTAAAGCTTCTGCCTTCGGCTTAGGTCATGATCCCAGGGTCCTGGGATCGGGCCCCACATCGGGCTCTCTGCTCAGCAGGGAGCCTGCTTCCTCCTCCTCTCTCTCTGCCTGCCTCTCTGCCTACTTGTGATCTCGGTCTGTCAAATAAATTAATAAAATCTTTTTTTAAAAAAATAATTAATTAATTAATTTTAAAAAAAGAATAATTAATAACCCAAAGCTAGTTGAATCATGACCACAACAGACAACTTCTGTTTGGAAGGTATAGATTCATTTCTTTAGTTTACACTGTCATTAAAACGAACCTCCATGGGACCATGATGTTTTGAATAATTTAATTCTTCCATTCAGGAACTAGGAAGAACTGAATTCATATCTTGGCTACTCCATTTACAAGCTGAGAGACCCTAGGCAAGTGATACCACAGCTCTGTGCCTCACTTTTCCCATCTGTTCAATGAAAATAACATTCCCTACCTATTTTCAGTGTTGTCCTGAAGGTTCCATTAACTGAGACCGTGTAGGCAAATCTGGGGCAAACAGCAAGCACTGGCAAGTGTTAGTGACCCCTTTAGCCCCATATTGCTATTCATTAAATTAACAACCTCTCCCCACTTACACTGATTATATAATGCTTCATACAAAAATAAAAGCAAGAAGGAGGCCTGTAATGGAAGTCAGCAGAAGTAGATTCTGACCTAAATATCACACCACCCAGCTGCTTAAACTGAAGTAAGCAGGCTTAGTTCTCTGGGCCTCAGTTTCTTTAAAAACAAAGTACTCCACTGTTACTGGCTGTCTCAGAACCCCTTCCATCCCCTACAGTGCATGATTTACATCTTGGTTGGCAAAATAAGTGTCAGGGACACATCCAGACTTCCTTCTCATTTATTCCAGACTTTCACACCATTGGTGATTCATGGATAATCTCTTAACTCAGAGAGTAAAATCAGCACAATCCAGAGAATAAAAACCAGGCCTCTCCTTGACAGGAAAGAAGACTCTGATTTGGGAGGGAAACAGATGCAAGAGTATGTGGTTTTTCTGTCAGGCCCAGTAGAGAGTGAATTCAAAGCTTGTCCCCTCCCAGAGGACTTGGCACCACACCAACCTCCCTCTCACACAGACCAGCGTTTACGGCCACTCTAAAACCTCCCAAGTATGTATTTCATAAAAGCAGGGCCTGGTTCAAATCCCCTGTAATGTCTCCAAAGGGAAAGAATCGAGTCAATAATCAAGGCTGTGTCTGTGTGTCGTAAATCCCCCAGTCCCCTGTTCCCTGGCCCGGCCAGCACACACAGGCGCACGCACACACATAAACACAGCCATAAATATATACACTCCCATTTAATAGACCAGGGATTCGAATTACAGTTACAGTGTAATAAAACTGACTAATCCGCAGGGTGTGTGTAGAAGTCTAAGTGTGTGTGTGTGTGTGAGAGAGAGAGAGAGACTTCCAAGCTTCTTCCTATACTTGAAGTCTAAATCCCCCTAATGTGAAATTCCTCTGAGACATTGAAATAAGCTGTCCTCACAGAACTATCCTAGACGCCCTTATACTGGATCCCGGGCTGGCTACGTAATTTGCAGGCCCGGTGCAACATGCAAACAGTTTCTTTTTCAAAACTCATTAAGAACGTCCAAACAGCCACCGGAGAACAGGAAACCAAGTGTGAGAGTTTCTGGGTGCAAGGCGCCTTGTGATTGTGCTGGTCCCGCGCCCATCAAGCCCGCCCGGGCTTGGCCACAAGCAGGGTGTTCCGATCAGACCCCAGCGACATCTCCTTTTCTGTAGGATCCATCCCAGTGAAACGTGCCTGGGGAGGCTGTGACAGCGTGGAAAGGGGTGCTCTAGACCAGCCTGGGTTTGAATGGAGCTAGACCAAGTACTAATAGTCTCCTGGGGGACCTTCAACTTCCAATCTGTGAAAAAGAGACAGGGAGACCCGAGACCATTTCCTGGAACTGCAAGGACCGAACACATGAGCCCAGTACCCCCTCCCCCTAGGGATAAAACCCTGGCACACGACAGGCGTCCCAACAGCCCTTCCTTTGGGCACGCATCTTACAGATCTGTTCAGGGAAACACACTGCTAAGAGTGGAGCTGCTGTGGTCGCTGGTGAGGAGGTCCGAATGGGACCTGAAACTTTGTCCTGTTTTTCCTCTAACCGGAGTCCCACCCCACCCCCGCCCTTGTGTGGGAAGAGCCGGCCTTCGGGAAAGGGGGGCTGAGGCCAGCATCAGCGGAGAGAGAAGTTGCCCCGGGAAGGGGCTGGGGGAGGGAGAGAAAGAACGCAGAGTCCGAGCTGGAGTTTGGAGTCCTGGGTCTGTTTTTTTGGCAGGCGCAGGCAACTGTTTGGCAGCCAAGTGGCCGGAGCGGGGCATAGGCTGCGCTGCCCTTATTGGTCCGCCCGCGGCTGTTGCTACGCGGATGGACCAATGGCGTGCGACGGGAGTTGGGGCTCCTCCCCCTCCCCACCTCCCCAGGCCTGGTGGGCGAGCCCTGGGAAGCTCCTCCTCTTCTGCCGGACCGGTGGCTCCCCTGTCTTTCTTTTCTTTCTTTCTTTCTTTCTTTTTTTTTTTAAATTATTTTCCTTTCTTTTTTCTCTTTCTTTCTTTTTTTTTTTTTTTTTTCCTTTCTTTTTTCTTTTTCTCTTTCTCTTTCTTTCTTTTTTTTTTTTTTTTTTTTAGGAGGGGTCGGGAGTGAATTAGGAGCACAGCCTGGGCGGGGCGGACGCCTCCCCACGCCTCACCCAGGGAGGTTGGGCCCTCTGGGGTGGCTCACCTGTCAGACCCGTTCCTCCTCTCCCGGTTCCCTCACCCTCCTGGCTTTGCGCAGCCTGGAGGTAAAGGCCTGGACGTGCGGGTTGTTTGATTTTATGCTTTTTTTTTTTTTTCAAACATGTGTGTGTTTTATGTTTTAATAACTTTATCAACTCGGTGAACTTCCGCGAGTGCTGTTGCTGCTTCTCTTGCCTCCCTCCTTCCACGTGTGTAACTGGCTGCTGGGACACCTCCCAAGGTTGAATCCCTCTACCCTGCGTGCACACTCACTCGTGGGATACAGCGGTTGGCACTGAAGTGCTCCCTAGCTGCAAAGCAGGGCCTCCGTTGAGAAAATGGGCATCGTCCAGGAGAAAAGAGAACTGAGATGGTCACAGCTCTGGGTGCTTTGGATCCATAATAATAGTTAATAAAGTATTAAGAAGAAGAGCTATCATTTGCTGTACCAGACGCTGTACTAAGCAGTTACCGTGCTTCATGCTGTTTAAAGCTGGGTAAGACCAGTGAACTGAAGCAAGGGCAGCGCAGCATTGCTGAGTCAGGTGGCAAGGCCCAAGCAGGGCTTGATCCTGAGTCTGTCTCTGGCTCCAGAACCCTAGGTTCTATCTACTTCCTTGTTGGTGCATAACTCTAGGACAGCCCAGGTGCTATGGAGATCCTTAGCCGGGCATGTGTCTCAGTAGAGTCCCAGGGCAGTGCTCCCGATGACGTCTTCACCCTAGGCCTGTCCCTAATTTTAGTGTTTGCATGTTACGTGGATCTTTCTTAAGAATTCAAAAATCTAGTAGAAAAGATGTATTCTCTCTCTTGTAGAGAATGTCTTATCTTCATGCCACTGGACACATCTGTCTATGCAGCTTCCCTTTAACTGGTTCAGGAACTACCGCTCAGAGAGGGGAAGTGACTTGATCAAGCCTACACAGCTTGTAACTCAGCATGTCCATCACACATCAAAGCCAGCTGTCTGCACAGGAAAGAAAGCACGTAAGAGTGCTGCTCTGAGAAAGGGCTGCAGACTTACACAAACTCTACTGCATGCCGAGAGCCACTGTTTTCAAATTTGGTGGACAACCATCCAGTTGGGTATATGTAAAAAATGTGTTTATTTTTCCAAAAGAGTTTCCTTTTTCTTTTCCCCCCCAAGGCACTTCCAGCTCGTCTTGTTACGGCTTCACCATTGTAGTGATGGGTACAGCTTGCAAAATTAACCCTATTTGCAGGTGAGGGCACTGAGGCACAGAAGCAGTGCCTGTAGTAGCAGATCCAAGGCTGGGTGCAGATTTCCCCTTTTCTCCCTGCAAGGGAGCTGGCTTCTCTGCTTTCCAAGAATGCCTGTGATTCAATTATGAATTTAAAACAACAAAAATGGGGCGCCTGGGTGGTTCAGTCAGTTGAGCATCAGACTCTTGATTTCGGCTCAGGCCATGATCTCAGAGTCATGGAGTCGAGCCCCAGGTAGGGCTCCATTCTCGGTGGGAAGGCTGCTTGGTATTCTTTTCCTGCCCCTACCCCGGCTCACATGCATGCTCTCTCTCTCTCTCAAATAAATGAATACATCTCTAAAAACAACAACAAAATGTAGGGACTGAGAATTTTAAAAGGAAGGGAGGGAGGGAATAAGAAAAAGAAGAGAAAAGAAAAAAAAGCCTGAGTGAGTCAGTGAGAAATGAAATCTGTTCTACTTTTCTGTTGGAAACTGCCAGAAGTGGCCCCCGAGCTGGGAGCAGGATTGACCGGTGGAGGAGCGTCTGCTGGCAAGGCTGGTTTCTACCTGGCAGATGGCTACCTACCACCCTAGTCCTTGTTCTGAGCCTGGCACCAGAGGGAAGCGTGTCTGTACTCAGTCTGCTGTTGCCTAATAGACTCAGCAGAAAGGCCCCAACTAGCCTTCCCTCTTCTCTTTCCAGAGGGAGAGGGACCTGGGCATGCTTAGCTCTCTCTCTCGAATACAGAAGGAGCCTAAGGGGTGTTTCTTTTCTGATGACTGAAAGGAGATGTGTTTGAACCTCTATACCCAGTATTACCCAGCCGGTGGGAGCCTTTCCAGCTCCACCCAGCCCCAGAGACTCTCTTGGTCCCAGAAAGATAGTACTGTCTCCTTCCTTAAATCCCCCTAGCTTAAAAAGCCTAGCCAAAACCTTCCTCATAATCTTTTGCCATAAAGTTTATCTGCTAAAACTTTTCTTTAAAACCTATGGAAAATAAAAATTGGGATTGGAGCAGAACAGATTATGTTTGCAGGGGCTGATATAATTGTTGGCTGTTTTCCATGGTACCCACTGTAACGCTTTAGGCAGCCCTGAATTTGAGAGACTGTTTACAAAGCAGCTTTCTTCCTGAGCACTAACCTAAATCCCTCCTGTTGCAACCTCTACTCCCTCAAGCTTTGCCCAGTACAGCCAGCCACCTCCCTACCCGGTGCTTTGTCTCTCTGCTTCTGCGTTCTTTTAGCCAAGAGCCACGCAAGCTGTCCTTTCTTTCTTGCACAGTACTTCTTGGAGCGTGCTCTGCCTCTGAGCTAGGCACTGGGGACTCCCACCCCCGTGCTTACAGTCAAGTGGGAGAAATGCTATGACTCAGACCCCACCACAAACCCAGATTTACACCATCAGCTTTGTCACAGAGGGGACATACATGTGTGATGCAATCACAGGGAATGATAAAGGAACTTAAAGTCATTTGGAGCAATCAAGACAGCCCTAATGGACAGCTGTCCTCTCCTGGGTTCTGGCCTCTGCATATCCACTGAGAACAGTTAGCTGAGCCTGTGGCAATCCAATCTACTTTCCATGGATGGGACATTACTTTTTATTGAAACTGGTAAAAATTAACTTCTCTAAGAACATTGGTCTTTCCCCTAAGACAAGAAATTGGGACCATATGTTTAGGCCTGGTTTTGTTAGGTGGGCGTACAGCTCACCAAAGGGATAAAATCAACACATTTTTCACTGCTTCCATAATCAGGGAGTGGGAACATTTGAGTCCTACTGATTTCTGCCTGGGCCCAGTGTAGCTTATATTAAGAAATGTTTAAACTTCCAGTGCCATTGAACTGAAAAGGTTCAGATTCAAATGACACCAAGATTTATTAAGGACTGAGTGCAGCCTGGTATTTGCTACGTAAGACCCCCCCCACCCCCCCACCTGGAACCCGTATAGCAGTAACACTGGCAGATAGAACTTTTCAGCCCCTTCAGCAGATGAGACAAAACAAGGCCCAGAAAACCCTTAGGTGCAGACTCCAAGTGTGTATCTTGGAAACAGAATAGGATCAAGTATTCTTGGATGGCAGATAGGATGAATGTTTCACACCATGGGCTCATGGAAGATCCGTTTTGGGCAGTACTTCAGAGCAACCACTTCTGTTTTCTTCTCAAATTATGACCCAGAGTGAGATAGAGATAGATGTAGGTATAGATGGACATGTCCAAATTCCATTTGTATCTCTCCTCTAATGGAGACTTCCCTAGCTTTTTGATGAAGCCTGGTTGACTTTCAGATATCGGATTATTCAAAAAAGCTTCCAGCCTCAAGATTTCCAACTGGACCAAATAGAAAATACGACATTTTTCAGGAAGGTATCGATGGGCTATTTAAGCGAAGTCGATGGGCATAAACAGAATCAGGTGTACTAACAGCAAAGCTCCTTACCTGGCGATGATACCAACCCCGCAAATGAAGGAAGAAAGCAGAATACCTTCTTAAAAACCCTAACTGAGGTGTCCCGGAGTCCTTGGGGGCCACTGCATTGCTCTTTATGACCTCTCCTACATTCTTAGGAGCCTCAACTATGATGCTAAAATAACTGAATCTAGCGTTCTTCTCAGTGATCTTTCAATGGAAACCCATCTGCAGTAACTCCACCAAAGTGGGGCTCTTTTCAGGCTTCTGTACCTGGTTGGTGGGAAAGACAATGGAGTTGCCATTTTCAGAGCACCTGGACTCAGTTTCCTCCCTCAACAGGTATCCTGTACTCTACTTCTTCTTGCCTCTCACTTGGATACTTCCCTGATTAATACCAGTTAGCTTGTACCTCTCCTAAGTGTCAATCAGAGCACCCTCCTCAGTTAGAGCCTTTCTCAATCTATCCATGCACCCATCCAACCATCCCACAATATTTATTGAGCGCCTACTATATGCAACAGAGGGAGGATGAAGTTAGCAAAGCAATCGTTTCCTTGCTTTCATGGCATTTATAGTCTAGTGGGAGGGAAAACTATAATGTCTAAAGGACCCACAATGAAATGTGAAATGCCATTGATTACATGTGGTCATTTTTTCCCCCTCAAAAAAATCTCTGTGGCTCCCTTGAGCAGAAGGGGAGATAGAAAAGAGGACTTGGCCTAAGTTAGTTGCGAATACTGCTAACACTTGTAATCACTCTTCCTGGTTCTTTACTGCAAGAACCACTCATGCCCTGACTTTGTTTGTTTCCTTCTGGACCAGTTGACAGTCTGTCTTTGATGGAAGCTCCATCAAGGCAGGAACTTTCCCTGGCTTGCTCACGTCTGAATCCCCAGCACCTAGCCAAGTTCCTATAACTCAAGGAGAGCCTATCAGGTTTTTTGAGCCAGTGAAAAACTTTTTCCTCAAGCCTGAGTGAGGCAGGAATGCTAGAAGCACCCGAGAAAAGGTGAGCAGGGTCTTCGGGAGGCAGCCAGGCCCACTCCCACCTATTGGGAATGCTTTGCTGTTTGCGCTATCCTCACTCAAAGATGCTCCAGTCCACTCCCCTAGGAATCCTGTGGGGGTTTGGAAAGAACCCTCTTCTTTGTTTTAATAATGTGATTACTGGTTAACAATTAAATCCAAGTTCAGAGCTAACTTCTTGTGTTTGCAACTGAGAAACTTTTTTTTCTCTCTTACTCCCCCTACCACCCACCCCTCTCTCTTCCCAGAAATAGGTGCTCAGCATAAAACCCGGGTACTTAGCAGCTGGCTGTGGAACCCTATGAATAATCTCTCACCTTAATCGAGGAAGAGAGAAATGGAAAACCTGATCCCCAGGTGGCTTCATAAGATCTAGAAAGAAAAAAAAAAATGGAGATGCTGGCATTGTCCAGTGCTTACAATATTTTCCTTTTTTAAAACAATCATTACTTTTGTGCTTGCACCATGCTTTGTAATCACTTCTGATCATCACTCTCTACATCAGCACAACATTTATCCATTTTGAGGAAGCTGCAGTTGAGGTCTAGAGGGGAGGGCCTCCTTCTTGAGGCCCAGCACAGACAGCTCAAACCCCGGAATTATTTGACATTCAGGAGAGTCTTTGTGCCCTTGCTATCATTTCCTCTGAAGGTTAAATCTCCCACTCGAACTGCAAAGTGGGACATCCGCCCTGTCCATGGATCTTACCCACCAAGAAAGAAGCAGCATCTCCGGGAAGTGTTGTCCGGTCTAAAAGGGAGGGCTGTACTCAGACCACGAGCACCCCCCACCCTCGTCTCTGTGGCGTGGCACTAGCAATTAAGGATGTCGTCTCTCATCCCCAAATCACAGACAAGGAGGGGCCCGGTTAGATGTCGCTAGACAGAAGACAGACAGTCTTGGGAGGTTCCTCTGTCCTATTGATGCAGACACACCCGTCTCTGTCTTATTGCTGATATCACCTGCAATTTGGCCAGATGGACATCATGGGGGGAAATTTCGTCTGGACCAGAAATCTTAAAACACTAGCAGAAAGAGCTGGCTCTTGGGAGACATGAGAATGGGGCCATTAGAAGTTGGGAGTTGGGGCCATTAGGAAGCAGCCAGGCTGTGTGGATGCACAGGGGGATTTCTGCTCGATAATGGGAAATGTGAACACAGGTTAGTGCTGTGATTACAGCATCCTGGAGGGGGGCCCTGAGAGGCCAAGAATAGATTAAGACTCACTCAAGCAAAGGTTGGGGGAAGAGACAAAGGTCATCCCTTCAGATTCTGGGGAAGGTACCCAGGTGTTCAGAGACCTCCTACTCCACCGTGCAGACAGGAAGGATCCTGTTGGAATGTCACACTAGGGAGTGGCCCATATTATGTCCCCAGACCTGGGAGAACTGAACCCTTGAGCTTAGGCCAAATTAAAAGCAAACCCAGCACAGAACTCTTGAGAGAGTTTAGTAAAGAATTGTTACTACACCCTGACGTGGCTAGATGGCTGAGTCTCTGTCCAGCTTCTGGGGGGCAATTTGGCAACATCCATCAAGAACCTCAGAGAACGGGGTGCTGGGGGGCTCAGTCGATTAAGTATTTGAGTTTTGGCTCAGGTCATGGTCTCAGGATCATGAGATCGGGCCCCGAGTGGGCTCTGCACTCAGCAGGAAGTCTGCTTGGGATTCTTTCTCTCTCCCTCTGTCCCTCATCCCCCCACCCCCCACCCCACACTCTTTCTCTAAAATAATAACAAATTAAAAAAAAGAAGAAGAAGAACCTGAGAGAATAGACTCAAAAACAAATAAATTTATTCTGAAAAAACAGAATTTATTTATCCACAAAGGTTTATAGATAAGAAAGAACATTAGTGTGATATTTACACTGGTACAAAACGGAAAGTGATCTAAAGGACTAACGACAGAGGAAATCGCTAAATCAATCATAGTGCATTCCTACAACGGCACTTAGCAAACCTTTAAATATAAAATCATGCTAACGACACGAGAGAATGATTATGTCATATTCAGTGAAAAAAAAATGCGGGTCGCAATATGAAAGCAGGTGGGGTGGGATCCCAATTCAATTCAATATGGAGTGAAAAGTTCAAAAGAAATTGGCCAAGGAGTTAATACTGCTTATCTCTGTGTAGTAGGGTTATGGGTGATAATTCATATTCTTTTTAACAGTGTTCAGTGTTTGTGAAGGTATCTACACACTAACATATCCATCAATATATATGCATACGTTTGACTAACCTATAGATTAGTTCCTCCTGGCTCCCTATCTTCCTCACCCTGGTTGCTGCTTCTCTACGCTCGTGTTTGCTGTCTGATGCCCAATGCACTTAGTTATTTGTTTGCTGTCTGTCACTGTGGCTCCGTCCCCTAGAATATAAGCTTCCTAAGGACTGGGCCTTTGTCTTACTCAGTGCCAAACCCCACTCCCCTCTACTAACTGGCACATGGCCTTAGACAGAGTCCAACACATATTCACTGAGTAAAGTGATACTCAGTTTTGATCACCATAAAAAGAGAATATGATAAAAATAGAAAAAATAAAATTGTAATTGCACTCTCCTTCATTTTCATGACCGTGACAAAATCAAGACTGGAGGTATAGGATGTATCAAGCTTCTCCTCCGTCATAGCAGCTAATCAATAGTAGTCATTGATTGGGTCCCAAATCGGGAAGGGGAGTAAGAGGTAATCCCAACAAGCTTGCACGGATGACCCCAGAGTACCTGAGACTCCACTAGGAAGAGACTCAGTTCTCAGAGTTGAGATTTCCCGAGTAAGGTCAGTATTCACTGAAGGCTGACTTTGGCTGTTTGAATTTGAACAAGCCATCTGTAATGTCCAGCTTTCCCCCTGAATGACCGTTGCTCCAATCACAGTAGACCCATGTAATACACGAAGACAAAGAGTTAGAAGTCGCATGGCATAATGAAAGGAGTAAATATAGACTGACTTAGAATCCTGACTCCAACACTTCTTAGAAGTATGATCCCATTCGAGATATTTAAACCTTCCTCATCCTTGGTTCCCTTACCTACAAAATAACACTAGTCTCACAAATGTATCTTAAGTATGAAATGAGACTCCCCTAGTCTCCCTTAGTACTGAGTATGTATGACTTTCTCCAAGTTCACATGGGACCGCCATCACAAAAGCAGATCTTCAGAGGACACTAAGTGATACCACCTACATACCACAGATACCAATCTCCACATCTGTATAAATTCAGGGCAGAGGGTCCTCTCATTTGAGCTGCAGATTCCACTATCCCACTGTGGTCTGCAGACCACTGACATCCCAGCCACGGGACGTGCTTATTAAAACAGGACCCAGGTTAACAATGCAGATTCCCTGGTCTCACTGGCCTTCTGAGTGACAGTGTCTGAGAATGAGCCTGAGAATCTCCAGTTTCAAAGGGTCACCAGAGGGTTTACTCACATTCATATGTGAGTTCCACTTGAAGCGGCTTTTCTACGAACGCGCAGAGGAGCTTTGCTTAACCACACGGTAAACCTGAAAGCCCAGTTCTCAACATGGGCTCAAACAGCCTTCGTTTTCCTTTTTAATTTGCACAAGTGATCTTATGGAAATCTAAATCAAAGAAAGAAAAGATCTGTCCCTATTTTCACACCTCCCCGCAAATTAATCTCTTTTCTCTGTTCCTCCATATTTCTCCTTTCCAGTCTTTGAATACCTAAGTTTTACAAATTCATAATCATTACACTGATATGCTTCCAAGATACAGTTCTTTTAATTTCATGATCGATATCTTTCCCACTTTCCCTTTTCTGCTGTTCCTCCCGCACGATAGAATTTCTTTCTTTGTAATAATTAATTCTTAACCTTTATGTGAGGCTCTGCAGCTCTCAAAAGCATTTTCATGCCCATTATCTTATTAACAGAACCAGATTCATTTATTCAAATGATAGCTTTGTTCTGTCTTATGAAAAGTATCTCAGCAGAGACTCATCTAGCAGAATGCTTAGAAGCATGGGGGAGATCCAAGTTCAATTCCTGACGCTTGATAACCGCGAATTCAGACAAGTAATGTCATCTCCCACTGTCCAGTTCTCTTGTCTATTCAACGTGAATAATCACAGTGCCTGGTCCATAGAGTAGCCATGAGGAGGAAATGACATAATCACTTATAAAATGCTCAGTGTGGTGCCAGGATAGAGTAAGGTTTCCATTAACGGTCAGTTTTTATTGTCATATTCATTTTTATTAAATATATTAGATAAAGGCTTTTAATGACTATAGGAAGTGAGAGGAGGCCAGCTTGATTTAGCCTGACCTGACCCCCAAATCTAACTCAATCCAATTCACGGTTTTCAACCCAGAATAGGAAGGAGAGGACTACATTCTGTGCTCTGCCCTTCATTGATTTTCTGTTGAATTGGGAGAGTATGACTCCATATTATGGAGCGTCCTTGCCTGAGACAGAGAGAAAATGTTTGAGATCTCATCCTTCTCTCCCCCCAAAAGAAGCAGATACCTGGGCATGTCTGGTTCAATTGAAATCAAACACATAGCTTAGAAATGTCTGGAAACTACTTTTCATAGTTGTCAGATGGGATCCTTTCAGCCTGGAGTGGGGATGAGTGGGGGGGGGGGGTTCTCATTGCAAAACTTCTCGTGGGGATGCATGTTCTTGCAGGTCTCAGCAAACTTAGTTGGTTCCAAGAGTTCAGGCTCAGGTAAGCTTTGGACAAACACCTGGGGCTCTGAGAGGCTTAATTGAAATGAGCCCAAACTTAAATGTTTTATGAGGTACGCCCATCGCTAATTTTCTTGGCCAAGTTTGAGTCTGTCTCATTGTGAACACGCTCCTGTTAGCACCTAAGAAATGCGTCTTCCCTCTGGAGCCTTTGGTTTGGTTTTACTTCACTACCTCTCCAGGAGAGCTGTGGACCATCTGTGTGTGTCGCTGAGCATGGCAGGACCACACTGGGAGCCATCGTTTTGGCCTGGGGCCATTTCTCCCTTGGTACAGCTTGTCTTGAAGTTCCAGAAAAGCCAGGCCTTACCTCCTCCTCAGCCAAGTCCCCAGGCAGGGACCAAATTCTCCCTCGAACATAACAAGGGAACACCTAATCCAAGCATCTTGCCAAGCTCCCGTGTGAATTGCAAGTGAAACAGAACCCGTCTTGGGAAAGGAGACATAAATACCCCGGCCTGATGGGGCGATCTAAAAGAGGAGCCAGCGATTCTACCAAGATTAGCCATCTTTTAAAATTCGAGTAGGCTTCTCTCCACCCAAGTTCGGAATCTTCTTGGAAACTTGTCCTCAGTTACCCCCAACCTCCAGGCTATAAATCCCTCAGGATCTTATTTATTTTTTATTCATACTGAGGATCACTACCTGCATATACCAAAGATATGACTAGGAAATTTGTACCCTGAGAGTTTGAGTGGAACGATATCCAAGAGTCCATGTAATTTCCAGAGTGTTTTTCAAGCCAGCAGGAAAAGAACTGAAAAGGCACAAGTCAGAAAGCGGCACATGGAAGTTCCAAATTGCACATTCATGTC
Source organism: Mellivora capensis (assembly GCA_004024625.1). Classification (NCBI taxonomy): domain Eukaryota; kingdom Metazoa; phylum Chordata; class Mammalia; order Carnivora; family Mustelidae; genus Mellivora; species Mellivora capensis. The sequence goes on along the minus strand of PISX010000105.1, from coordinate 309,425 downwards.
CCCCTTCAGAATGTCCTGGATCAGCCACACTCCAGGCAGAAGGAAGAGTTGAAACCAGGGAATCCAATGGCAAAAATTGAACACAGGACACCCTGTTGCAAAGTACAAAGGTATTGATGAAAGGTAAACAGGGTGTGAGGAAGCAACCCAGGGATTAGTAATGATTGGGACCTACTACCAACCCCCAGAGCTAGAGAGATCAAAGAAAGATATGGCTTTATCAGCACTCCCAAGGCCAGAGCTGTGGCACTTCCTGGGTGGAGTTGGACCTGTGGAGGAGAGAAGCTTTGTTGCAGGAGCTCATCAGAGCACCCAGAGAGAGGGAGAGATACTCCCGCTTCTCCGTTCTGCCTGCCTCCTCGAACCCCAACAAGGGCCTCCCACTGGCAGAATCTAACCAGAAGCCAGGTCCCAAGGAATCTGGGAAATACAGTTTTTAGGACTTGATGCTTCCAGGGAATGGGTCGAAGAGAAAGTTGGTGTAGAAGCCGTACACACGTCTGACCGTGGCAGTTTCATGTCATTTTATGCATGTTCCATCAGAGCAACCTGGAAATTCCCGAAGCTGCAGGTATCCCTCCCCCTGTGTCACGTCTGTCCTAGCGACTTCATATGCTGTCCTAGACACTGTGTGTTCACACGGCCGTATCCACTGCGTGTAGTCAAGTCTCCCTACATGTTTTTGATTCGAGAAGGAAAGAAGGCCAAGTGTGTCGAGAGCACATTTTTAATGAACAGGAAGGGTGACAGGAACCTGGGAGGTGAGGAGGTTCCTTCACAGACAGACGTAGGGATTCCCCGAGATGTCAGGCCCGAGGAGCCTTGTCTGTGTGAGGCTGAGATGAACCCGCACTCCCATCATCGGCTCTCTGTGCCCTGTGTGTCAGCGGCACGGCTCAACAGCTCTTTCCAGGGTGATGTTGACGCATGTCAAATACATTAACATTCCTGCCGCGGTGACTCATCTGGAGGGAACAGTCAGCTCAGAAAGATGGGAGCAGAGGGCTGCGAGAAGCAGGTTACAGTTGTGCAAGGCATTGGGACCCGCTCATCTGTATTTGGCTTGTGTTTTTTAAAGAGAGCAATCCTGGTGTGACAGGGGTGGTGTCCGTGGTCCGGAGTTGTCGCAGTTGAAATGCGGGTGCTGCATTTGCTTCACCCATTCAGAAATTAGAAGGGGGCCACTGAGCCCGTGAGTGGACATGACAAGGCCTCCCCTTCTGGCCACTGGCCCCCTGCCACCCTTACTTTCCCCCTCAGGCAAAGTATCAGGAACTGGGCCCCTCATGCCTTTGGCATCTGCTGCAGCCGCGGTCAGCCTCCTCTCTCATTCCTCTGCTTTCCCCAGACCTGGGTTCGTGCCCCTTAGGCAGACGCTAAAACCACCTACCATGCATGAGTTCGGGGGCACAGACTCCCTTCCCCTCAGAGTCTTCCTTCCACAAGGTTAGAACTTGATTTTCACTGCTACTGCTGCTTGCCTTGCTTTGTTTGGGTCTTAGGAAGATTTGCCTGTGGTTTCAGCCATCCGTGAACCAAGAATCCATCAACTACAACAGCATGGGACCCTCTTTAGAACCTCAGGTGTATACTCTTCCTTGTGAGGCCTCCACAGAGCTGCCCGCTGTGTGCCCGCCCAACCTCTCTGTGCAGGGAGAGCAGCTTCTCCCTCTAGGGAACAGCCTCAAGTGTATCTCAGCCCCAGTGTCCACGATCGACCAACTTGGGACCCCAGAGGGAGGAGACTACATGCTGTGCACCCAGGTTTAGACCCCCACCTTCTACCTCTGCCCTCGTGCTGACCTTGTCCCAGGTAGATGGACCACGGGGTTTCTGTTCCCTTCACGAGCATGTGTCTCTGTCCCTATGCTCTCACTTCCACATATACGCAGAACTCCAAAGACGTGATTAGGATACAGTTGTCTGATGCCCAGACAATTCTCCAGGCCTGGGCCATTGCCTGTGCAAGGACGCTTCACACAGGTAATCAGCATGGTGCTGCAGGGCGCTCTGTGCCCAGGGGGTCGTCTGTCATGGCAGCTGTCATGGCGGCTCTGTCAAAATGAGACCAGCATGCATTCCACAGTCCTCTTCCGAGTCCCGCCCTATAACAGAAATGCACTTCTATCAACGAAGACAAGCCACAGCTCATAGGCACAATGCAGACTTCATCTCAGGGGAGAAAAGAATCTACCAGCCCCTGCTCCCCAACAAAAATGCTAAAATGGAAACAACTATGGCTTGGCCAAACATTCTGCTTTAAATTACCAAATTTTTCTCCTAAAATGTCTGCATTCAGCTTGTTGGTTCTTCACAGGTTTTCCTGGAGAGCACTGGGTGGTACTGGTTTTATACATGAACCGTTAAAGGGCCCCTCCAGGTAATTTTTCTCACGTGAGAGAAGAGCATGAACACTACCCCAAAGAGGCAGTCTTTACTAGAGAAAGACTTACAGATTTGAAATGATGGGTTCTCCAGCTTTGACAAAACCTCCAAAGAATGCCAAAATCAGGGCTTTAATCATGCCGTGCATTACGTGATTATTGTCCACGTCTGGTGGCTTTTCCGACACTGCTCTGAAGCGAGGCATCATGGCCGTACACCCTCTCTCCACGGCCCCCTGTTCCCACCCCCGGTGCACACCCAGAGGCACACACCCGTCAAGGAAGTCCTCTGCAGGCAAGAATTAATTTAGACCAGCTGCCTTCCCCGTGTTGCTCCAGATACACATGCTCCATCTAATCACCCCTGTGAGAAGAAATTACAAATCAGCCTCTCAAAACTGGAACATTCTTTCTTGTGACATGTGATATGACTCCCAAACTTGAACTCGTTGGGTTTTCTGTTGTTGCTGCTTGTTTTGTTCAGTTTACAGCATCCCCAATATCCATGGCATCTCTCCTAGCAGGAGGTCACGGGGACTTTCCCTGACCTTCAGTTTCAGCTCCTCGGGAGTGACTGCAAACCCCACACTAACTTCTTCACAGGCCTTATCGTTTGTTTGCGAGGCCGAGCCATCCTAAGGAAATCTCGCACGTCTTGTCATGTTGTCAACTATCTTTACGTGACGCAGGGCCAGCCAGGGGGCTTTTGTTGTTGTCGTTGTTGTTTTCAGTGGATGTATGGTAGAAAGTAAAGGGAGAAGCTCTTAGTGGAAACTGTAACTCTCCCTCACAGACTCTTCGTCCCAGCAGCCTACTCTGTTTTGACATCTCATTTCCTTGGGATTACAGGCAGGCCTATCTGATCTCAGGGCCTCCGCTCTTTCCACGGTACCAGGCTGCCTGCCCTTCAGCTGAGCACCTGTCGGACTCCCCGACTTCTGCGATGTGTCACTCAAGGCAGCGTTTTGAATTCTACCATCTGTTCATTGAGGAAGACGTCGGAGAACAGACAGAACTAACTTCCTCCCTCTCCAGTCCCTCCCCTCTCCCTTCCTTCCTCCTTTCTTTTTTTTTTTTTTTTTTTTTTTTTTACTTTTCCCCTTTTCTTTCATCAGTATTGGCAATTATCTGGGCATTTCTAATTCCCACAGAAACTGAATCAACTATCACCCTTTACCCAAGATCACAAAAATTGATCTTTTTGTGAGAGGAAGTCACCCGCCACTCACTTCCTGAACTTCTTTCTCTTCCAGGTGCCGTCAGATTTCTCTCACTTTTTCTTTTGCAGCCTGAGCCTAGTTTAGGGGAAACTTCTGAGCCAGCTACACAATATGACCTCCCTTTCCTATGGACTAAAGAGAGCTAAGGCTAAGGCTAAGGTTGAATGGTCTGTTCCCCTGTATGTGCCCATTGTCCGTGCATATTTCAAATGTGCCTTTCATTCCGAAAAATGTCCTAATCTTCTGATAAATTATACAGTTCTTGTGTTCCTAAGGGATCTTTAAACTTGGTTTAGACTCCAATTTCAGGGCTTCTGACAGGCAATCTCAATCCCTCTCCAAGGTTTTCCAGAAATCTTGGAGTTCCTGAGGGTTTTTCCCTTGTGCTTCTCTATAGCTTCCCGGATTCCCTGTTTTTCTCAGGCATCCCCCTTGATGTAGAATCCAGTTTTCGCTGGCTGACTCAAAACTTCCACTACCCTTAATTATATGAACATTTTGGTAGACCTCACTTAAATACAGTCCCATAATTCATTAAATAGGGGGAGATTGCTGGGAGTGGCCATATTGTTTTGTCCCTACACCTGCGCCTCCTGCTCCCTTATCTCCTGCCTCTGTGAAGAGTAGCAAACACATTCCTCTCTCTGCCCCCTGCAGAGTCTTGCTGTTCAGATCAAGCTCCCTGGAGGCCTCAGCTTATGTCCCTAGTCCTTGCCAAGGAAATTTGCTAAAGAAATATTGTGTTCTTCATGGAAGAAAAACTGAGGAATACACTTCCCTTCCTGTACTTAAATCTAACTGTCCTACAGCATTCCTCTTAATTGCCCTTATCGTGATACTCACAGGCATGTGGACAAAAGTAAACTTTGGCAAAAAAAAAAAAAAAAAAAAAAAAAAGAGAGAGACAGAGAGAGAAAAGAGAAATGAAAGCATAAACGAAATGAAAGTCATGAAACAGGAAGGGAAAAAAAGGTGGGGGTAGATGTAGAAAGGGAGAAAAAAAGGGAGAGAGACCAGATTTCAAGACTATCCTCCTGAACAGTGGTTTTAAAAACTTGCCAACAAATGGGTGTTCAATGGTTTAGATTTGTGGACCACACTTTGAAAACTCTTCTAGAACATTCCTAAGCTTAAAGGAGATGGTAAGATTATATAAAACTGATGTAGCTAAATCAGGGAGGGTTATGATTATTCTTCCTTACCGATTGGACTGTTTGGAGATCATGCTGTCAGCTTTGACATGTCATTTTGGCCTGCGAATTGAAGGCATCTTAGGTGGCAAAGTATCGAAGCCTTAGAATGTGCTGGCATTTTTCTAATCCAGGCTTGGCTTAAGCAATATACACGTTAGCCTCATCTGGTATCTTCGCCCAGAGTTACACAGTCAGATCATCCAGGAGGGAGTTGGCTAAGTTGCTGGGACCTTTGTTGAGCTTTGTTTAGAGCATGTCAGAGAAATAGTAATATGGAAAGTGTCTAGTACCTTTCCTGGGACTAAGTATTATCATAATGAAAGAGACAGCAATTTATCCATTGGCGACATAGAATGGTGAGCTACCCAGCATGTGTCGTTCAAGGTAGTCAGTGCCTTGGTGATGATGAGAATGCTTGATCCGAGCTTGATCTAAAAACAGGATAGCATTATCAAAAGAACTTTATCTGTTGAAAGCTGCAGTCTCAAATGCTCTGTGTGATCCTGGGTCTACTTTCATTCCTTCTACACCTGCCATTCACGCAGTTGTCCCCAGCTCCTTCATGCGTTTTCCATTTCTGACCACCTCCCTCTTTCATTGACAGAGTAGGGCCTGACTGGGGCTGGCCATTTAGGCAATCAGTGCTATCGCTTCTCGGCCTTTTGGCTAAGATCAAGTGTAGGCAATCAGTGCTCCCCAGTGAAATATTAGCAACATAAGACAGTGCCTCTTATCTTACTTCATTTGAGCTTATAGAACAAAAATAGCATAGACAGGATGGCCTAAACAACAAACATTTATTTCTCTCAGCTGTGGAGGTATGAAGTTCAAGATTAAGGAACCAACAGATCTGGTGTCTGGTCAGGACCTGCTTCCTGCTCTAGACACAGCCAGCCGTCCTCTCACTACATCTTCACATGGCAGAAGGTTCAAGCAACGTCCAGGTCTCTTTTATAAGGTTATCAATACCTTCCAAGAGGCCTCCACTTCCCAAAGGCCCCCTCTCCAAATGCAATCACACTGGGAATTAGGTTCCAACACATGAATTTTAGAGGGACACACATTCAGTCTATAGCACCTTAAAACTCTAAGGGCCCATACTTGGCCATCAGAGCAGGACTAAGGAAAGAAACCTCACAATAAAGAGACTATGTGAAAGCAGTTCAAGGCAAAGGGGATCTGAAGGATCCCCTTCCAGTTGACAATTCTTGGTCTGCCATCTTGCTGAGTGATTCTGATTATAGCTCCAAATCCATGTCTTACTCATGACGTCTGCATTCGTGGTTACCCCATCTTGGTTTTCTCTTTAGAGCTGATGGCGGCTCCATTTTCTTCAACATATGTGCCCATAAAGGTAGGGGGAGTAATTTGCATCCATCAACCAGAGAACTATACAGTTTGGTTTTTTTTTCAGGGAAGTCCAAAGACCTCCATAGTACTGTGAAAGTCTTTCCACGGTGCTTTCTTCTTCACGCCTCCATCAAGGCCCCTGCAGGTCAATCAGCTTCATTCCCCAGGGATTAGAAAGCCTCCTAAGACCTTCAGGAAGATCCTCAAGCAAAGCCTCTCTCATTTCTCACAGGATAAAAAGAAAGAGATCATCAACTTTCATCCTTTTTTTAAGTTAATGAAGGCAGCTATTGTTCTTCCTGTGAAGGAGAAGTTGAGTGTCTTACTTGGGGCCAACCAATGACTTTGCGTGAGATCAGATCCGCACGGACAGTTCTATAAAGGACTCGAATGAAGGCTCCTTCTCTTTGTATCCACTCCTGGTCTGCTGGCACTGAAAACAAGTTTGGGCAAGATCTACTTCACAGGATCTTGCTAGTTCAGAGGCCACTGGGCTGATGACTTCATCATCTTCCATACAGATATTAACTTTCAGAATCCCTGGGCAATTGTAGGAGAATATGTATTTCCAGGCCCATAATTCATTGCATTTACATTGATAATCCCAGGGGGAAATAAAAAGTCTCTTGGTGTGAATCTAGCACGGTGTTTTTTGAGCACTGATTCATGGGAGTTACTTAAAACAGATGACAACAGAACGATGTGCCTTTTACAGAGATTGTCACACTTGTTTGCTCTGTAGCTGGTTAATACATGTGATTTAACCTGTTTCAGCATTTTTGAGATCATATTGAGAAGGCCTGAATTATATGTTTCCTCAGGATGTGGACTTCCCCTTGGCTAGGGATGTGAAAAACACACAACATCCTCCACCATATTGTTTAACTTGCCTTGGGATCCTCTCTTGAATATTGGTGGTAGCCTAACATGACATATCTGCAATTAGAGGGTGATGTCAGTTGACACAATGCCACAGAGGCCAGTTAAACATTGTTCCTTAGAAAATAAGAGCAGGATTCAACCCTGAAAATGTTGGTAGTGGTCCAGGGACTGAGTCATTTGGCTCTCTCAGAGCGTCTAAGCTAGCTGGAACATGTCAAGAAGTGCAAGTTCCCTTCACACCATGGAAGCAGGAAAGCAAGAAGCAGGAAAATGTAATTTTAAAATAATGCACTGCTCTAGGGATCTACTGTTTCCCTCACAGTTCGGGTCTAACCTTATTCATGGATATTAACCCCTTGTACTGAAGTTCACCAACTGGGTGGGAACAACAAGAGCAGCACATCCATATTATTTCAATATTCAACAAACACACTTTTAGGTGCTCATTTTTTTCTACTTTGCTTCTTGCAAAAGAGCTGGGAATTGAAAGATTAAATCTAATTCAATTTATGGGCACCTCTCATTTTGTTGGGAATACTTGGAATGTATTACACACATATAAAAAAAAAAAGTCTTCATGAAAACCCAACGATAGACCCAAGTGACTCTGTACTCATGTTTGCATGATTGAAATGTCACACAAAAATTAAAATATCTGGTATAGGAGAGAGACAGTCTGGCTGCCCCTCTAGGAGAGCATGGTTCCATTTCTACATTAGTTTTCTGTTGCTGCAATGACAAATCATCACAGAGTTGGTGGCTTACAACAGCACAAATTTATTATTGTAGAGTTCTCTAAGTCACGGTTCTGACACACGTCTCCCTGAGCAAGGAACAGACAGCAAGGAAGCGGCCGTCAGCAGGATTGCATTCCTTTGGAGGTTCTTGGGGAGAATCTATTTCCTTCCCTGCATTCTTTGGCTTGTGGACCCTCCATCTTCCAAGGCCATCAGGGTGGGCGAGTCCTCCTAGCTCTGTTCAGCCTCCCTCTTTCATTGTAAAAGACCTTTATGATTACATTGAGCCCACCCAGATAATCCAAGATAATCTCTATATGTTAAGGTCCACTGATTAGCAACCTCATTTCCATCTGCAGCCCCAATTCTTGTTCCTCATATAAGGTACCGTAGTCACAGGTTCCAGGGATTAGAACACGGACACCTTTGGGGAGGGCAGTTATTCTGCCTACCACAATTTCTGATTTATTCTCTAAAACGTATGCAAATGAGTCCTTCTCCATCTGTTTCTTTACCAAAGGAAAACAACTGGAATTGACTTCATACCACAATTACATAAGTGAGCGTGGAGTTATAAATTTATAGTAGAAGGAGAAAGGTGGGTTTTTTTTAATGCATTTTGGTTAAGAGCCAAAGATTCTTAACTAAAAAATTGCAGAAAGCACTGCTATAAACAGATGACTATTAAACTTAAATAGTCATCAAGTTAAGTTAAATTCAATTTAACTTAAATATTTATTAGGAGTGAAAGCAAACATAAATGTTGAAAACTCAAATCCTTATTTCTCAACTGCCTTCTCATTTTCCCACAATGTATATCTGGCTGTTTGGAGGTGATTTCCTAGATTTTATTAACCTGTAACAGAAGGGCTTTACAGCTAAATCTATTCCAGAGAATATCTTATTTGTAACCCGATTTTGCAGCTTCAGAACCAAAGGGGTTAAGGGAAAAAAAGCATGAACTCAGAAAACCTTGTTGCCTGAGGGCTGAAATAAGTTGGTGGGAGGTGGTCACCTCTGGAAATGTAGGTGACCTGACCCATTAACAAGATGTCAGCTTCCTCGATGAAAATCTTCACATAAATGGAATCTACACATTGGAACATATTTGTAAGCACCTATTCTATACTGAACATGGTTGTAGGCACTGAGGATACAGTCGTGAACAACGCAGGCAGGATGTCTCCCTCTGTGAAGTTTACATTCTTACACGAAGAGGAGAGAACAGAAATGTAGATACTTAAAATAATTTTAGAGAATGTGGGATAATGCACACATACACACAAAAATCAGACTGCACAAACTGAATAATTAAGGAGAATGTCATAAAGGGCTATTTACAACAGTGTGGACAGGTTTAAGGTAAACCAAGGAACCCAGTAGGGAAGGCACTGGGGAAATCAATGCTCTGACTCAGTCCTCTGACCTCGATGCCTGTGAGAATTTCCCATGGCCAATTCAAATCACAGCCTGAGGCCCAGAGAGCCTCTACTGTCCCCCATAAAGACCAACTTCTTAGAGCACAGAAGATGGTGGAGAAAAGCAGAGACTGGACCTAGAAGAGCAAACTCAAACCTTCTAGCACCTTCTCCTATGTATCAGTGCTTTGGAATGATGAAATGAGGTGTGATAAGGCATTGGGATCTAGTTTAGATAGAGGTCAAGGAAGACCTTTCTTGGGTTATCAGGAGAGAACATTTGAGCTATGGCCACAAAGCAGAAAGAATTCACCCATGTGTAGAATGGAGGCAGATGGTTCTTGGCAGAAAGAACCAAGTGCAAGTGCAAAGGACCTGAGGTGTATGAATCAACTTGGTGTGCTGAAAAAGGGACAGTTCAGTGCAGGTAACAGAGTTGGGTACGGGACAAGTGGTAGCTGATGAAGGCATAGAGACAGGTGGTGGTTACCTCAGCAAAGGGCTTGTCTTAGGTCAAGTTTTCTCAGAAGAAAACCCTGAGATGAAGGTCTGAATGCCAACAAATCAGGAGGCACAGGAAGGGGAAATGAGAAGGGAAGGGAAGGATTCCAATCCAGGGGATGCTATTACTTGACTGCCCTGTGGGCAAGTGGGGGACCCAGGGGACTAGGACCTTATGTGCGACCCACAGAGAAAAGCTCTGGAGGGGAGGAAGCAGGCTATGTGTGCTTCAGCTCCCAGCCATGGGTTTCTGGGGGCAGCTTCCAGGAGACATCCCTGGTGACTCTTTTGGACAGGAGAAAATGGTCAGGTGAGGAGTTCCGGTCGTTCCCAGGAAGCTGTGGGTAGTGGTGCGCAGGAAGGGTAAATGCCAGGCCATAGTGGTGCATTGCCCTCAGAGTCTGCTAACGCCTGAAAGTCATTTGGATTTCCTCTAAGTGTGATGGGAAGCCATCAGAGGTGATAAATTATTCACATTTTCTCTAACTGGGCTGAGATGTGAGAGGGTAAGAGTGCAAATGAGTTCTTTAAAAAAAATTAAGATATAATTCACATACCATAAAATGTACCCTTTAAAGTGTACAGTTCAGGGGATTTTAGTAGATTTACAGAATTCTGCTACCCTCACAACTACCTAAGTCCAGGGCATTGCCCCAAAGAGAAACCTAAGCCCATTAACAGCCATCCCCCATGGACTGGGTTTTTAAAGACAGCAGTGTGGAAAGGGGGGTCACGAGGCCTCTGTGTTCATAACAGAAACTGTCCCCATAGCGGGAAGAGCACTGGCTTCTGAGTCAAACCCCCTAACTTTGACTACTGGACCTCTTTCCAGCCCCATATCCACAGGAGAGACCCCTTGGTGTTTTACCTCTAAAACAGATGCAGCGGTACCTGCCTTGTGTCGTTTTCCTGATGATCTGAGGAAGCGGTCTCGTGTGGCCCTTTCCCTACTGCAGTCATCATGTGTTCCATGTACCTGTGGGTCCGTGGAATGCACCCCTTGGAAGGGAACGATGCTCACGGCGGGTGCAAACCTCTGTGTTTGGGAAGAACACAAGAGTTAAAAACATAAGCAGAACATGAACTCAGAAGGAACATTTTGGTGACTTGAGGCAGGAAGTAAAGATTTCTGAGAAGGGCTAGTTGGGAGCCTTGTCTTCCAACTGAGTAGCCAAGAGACAGACAGAACTATAGAGATAGAGAGTGACAGCAGCAGCCTGAGGCAGTTTGCTGCTCATACACATGAAGGCCAGAATGGGCTGGTGACCAGCCGTGGGTTATCTGGCTTTCTTGCAGGCCAGGCCAGCACAGGCAGAGAGCGCTGACCTGAGTGAGGGGAGAAGGGTCAGGTCTTAGGAAGAGGGACACTCAGACAAGCTGCGGCAGGCTCTGAGCAAACCCACCGTTTGTAGACCCGCACACTTCCCTTCTGTGGGTCTAAATGACCAAGAGTGGCCAGAAGGGATGTTCCAGGTGAACTGACGCAGAAGAAAAGGAAAAACCCCAAACAAAATGGCAAACAGCTGTTTTGTTTTGTTTTGTTTTGTTTTGTTTTATAAGAAACAAAGGAAGAAAAAAATATAGTCAGGCACCTGAAAGTTAAAGTAGTAATAAACTTTGATTTGTGAAGATCTAATTAATTTCCTATAGTCCTGGAGGCTGGAAATTCTGAGATCTGGGTGCCGGCACGTCTAGATTCTGGTGAAAGCCGTCTTCCAGACTGCACACCACCAGTTCTCACTGTATCTTTCCATGATGGGGAAGCGCAGAGGAAGTAAGGTCTCTGACGAGTCTCAAAGGGCACAAACCCCACTCCCGAGGGCTCCACCCACATGAGCTCACTTCATCCTAATTACCTCCCAGTAATTTGGAGGCCCCACTTCCAAATACCATCACACTGGTGAAAAGAGTTTCAACATATGAACTTGGGGAGGACATATTTTTCTGTAAGTCTTGTCTTTTTCACTTTCTTTGTTGAGGATTTTCTGCATCCATATTCACAAGGTTTATTAATCTGCAATATTCTTTCCTTGCAATGTCTTTGGCTTTGGTATCATAGAGACTCTGATCTCAGACTGAGTTAGGAAGTGGTCCCTACTCTTCCTCTTTTTGGAAGAGTTTGAGAAGCGTTGGTGCTAATTATTTTTTAAACATTTGGTAAGATTCACTAGTGAAGCCATGTGGTCCTGGGTTTTCTTGGTTGAAAATTTATTTTGTTTAATGACTGACTCAATATCTTTCTTTTTCTCCTTGAGCTTTGGCAGTCTGGGTTTCTAAGAATCCGTTCATTTCATTTAGGTTGTCTCATCTGTTGGCATACAGCTGCTTGTACTATTCTCTTACCATCTGTTTTATTTGTCAAGTTGGTAGTCATGCCCCTGCTCCCGTTTCTGATATTAGTAATTCGAGTCTTCTCTCTTTTTCTTCTTGATTGTTGTAGCTAAAGGCGTCCATTCTGTTGATCTTTTCAAAGCAACAACTCTTGGTTTCATTGGTCAGTGTTTATTTTTGAAGAGAGATTTTCATTTCATGTTATTTGCTTCCAGTTTGGGGAAGTTTATACTGGTTTCTGTAAGCACAGATGTACTTCACTCTCTGGGGTGCAGTGTTTTAAAAGTGATGGCTCTGTTTGTATTTGATGAATGGAGTTATGCATGTATTGACTTACACAGAAAATTCTCTCCCTTTTGGTTAAACAGAGTTGGCTACATTCTGACAGATGCAGCCTTGGGTTGGTAATAAGGGGAAATCATTGCTAAGGACACTGAAATTTGTTACAATCATTTTAATGCTTATCTTCTCTGCCAAAAACAAGTTAAACCAAATATAAATCTTCAAGTGTAAACATTTTCTTTATGTTGTTGCCCTATTCTGAGATTCTTTCTCAACATTTTAGCCTCTGCATACAAAGGGTATGCATGCATATCCTTTTTTCTTACAAAGCCCATGTTGTCTCATTCTGTAACCCCATGGAAGTGACTGTCTGAGGTAAAACCAGAAAAGAAATCTTGCTGGACAACTTTGTAGCCATTCTCTTTTCCAGATCTGAGACTTAATGTAGTCTGTTTCCTGTCCCTTCCCTGCTTGCCCTACCATCTGGCCAGCTCCCATCCACCGTCTAACATCTCTCAGAGTAAAGAAGAATCAAAACTATTAGACTTGTTTGTGTCAGGAGAGTCATGATGAAGGGCAGTAGGTGGGTGGATCTTGATCTGCTAATTGGGGAAAAGACATGGTCTTGTGCACAAGGCAGGTGGGTCATGCATGAGGCGTGTCTGGGCACAGGCTTAGGGGAGGAAAAGATGGACTAGAGCAAGGCATCACAGGACAGCCCAAGATATGAATTTAGAGTCCAAAATAACCTCCATCTCACTTCCAGATACACACTGCTGTGTGAGTCAACAGGTACACACTTGGGTCCCATAGAAGCATATTTATACATTTGACCTCAGGCTCTTTTCTATTGCATTTTCCTCCAGTGGAAATGAAAATGAAGCAAAGTGGAAGGACTTGAGGTCTCTGTTCTTGGGGATCCAATGGGCACCCTGTGGCAGAAACCAGGGGTGACTGATGCTCATCCTGAGCTTTATGTTACTAGAAGTGAACCCTACCTTTTATGACTGACCTGTGTGTGTGTGTGTGTGTGTGAGAGAGAGAGAGAGAGAGAGATCATCTACGTGACAGACACCAACAATTCCTCACATTCCTGTACACATGTGACAATACTTCAGTCAGGAGGAGAAATCCCCTTGTTTTGAAACTCAGCTGTCCTTCTGACTTGTAATGACCAACAGAATGCAACAGAAATGGTCCACAGGGACCAAACCATCACTTAAAGAAGATTGGGCTACACTACTAAAAAACTAGAAACCATGAGGGTGGGAAGAGTTTGTTTGTTTAAAAAGTCTTTTTAGAAAACAGCTTTCATTTTGCAATGGAAGTGGAATGGCTGTGTTTGTGACTGTTAGGGATGGGAGTGAATGTTGATCTGCAAAGTCACGTGTGTACAGCCTGCACATAAGATTCCAGAAGCACTTGGGGCACCTGGGTGGCTCAGTTGGTTAGGCGTCTGACATAAATCTTCAACAGACAAACAAAAAAACCCCCGAGTCTAGAACTACTCTTTCAAGACCTTCTTCATGATGGCCTCAAACTGTCTTTGTTTTCTAGAAGAGAAACATGATGCTTCCTAGAGAAAAGGTGAGTCAGGACGTGGGTCATGTGGTCATCACCTATGGTCTTGAACACTTCTTGGTAGGGGCGATGCATCAACTGTCAGGGCAGAAGTTATACTTAGAGACATCTCATGTCCTGCAGTCAACGTTCTACCAGGATTCCAGCAGAGTTACAAAGTAAGTGTAAGTCTCATCCACATTCCATTTTCCTCTCACACTAATGCCTCCAGAGGAGCGAATTCAGGGACGGGGCATGTTCCTTACCTTTCCCAAGTTCCCAGGTAAATGCCACCAGAATGTGAAATGGGACCCTAGTGAAGAGAGAATGGGACCCTCTGGAGCCTGACTGATCCCAGCTAAAAGGATGAGACTTTTAGGGAGGACCCAGGCTCACTGATTCACTGATTCAGATTTATTTCATCCATACTCACCTCTCACTCACTGGATGGACCTAGATCAGTTACCAAGCAGGCACAGACATTGGAAAATATCTTTACAGACGTTAATCTTCACCGTCAAAATACCTTGTGAGGTAAGTAATTTTGTGCCCATTTTAGAGCCAGATTCAGAGAAAACTTGCCATCAGTCACACATTGAGTCACTGCCAGATCTAGCCAAGTCTTCATATTGCAAAGATCATGTTGATTATGCTGCCCCAGTGTTTCCGAAATGTAAATGGGCTGCCATATCCAGGTTTTACATATATTATAATTTACTTAATATTTTTTAAATTTAATTACTCTTTAAATACATTTAAGAAAGTTTGCCTGAAAACAAGCTAGCAGAGAAAAACCAACATTACTTGCTACAGATATCAGGGAGCAACAAAAATAAAGCCCATTTGCGGGATTCCGGCTGCACAAGAGGACCTTTCCAAGGGCTTGAACTGAACCTACAGCCTGCGTCCTCTTTTGAAAAGGGAAATTGGCAAGTGTTACCCAGCGGTGTCAGAATACTGACATAGTGACAGCTAGCTTAGACCATCTCCTGTGTGAATTGGATTTGAAAAGGGCACGAGCCAGTGTTTTGGGGTGTCCTTCTTTGATGTACCATTTAAAACCAATTCCTCTGCCACCTTTGGACAGACAGGACCACACTGTACAGCATTCCTTCCCTCGGGAGTTTCCTTGGAGGATGTCTCAGAGGAGACAGACAAAAACACATAGTATGCAGTGTGAAGAGTATTATGGCATTATGTTCCCCAGACTTTTCTGAACATGCACACTTATGAATTCATTGTCCATACTTCCCTGTATACTTATATTCCTTTAAAAATTAGTATAGGTGCAATGGTATGCTAATACTTTGTGTATACCATAAAACATACAAAAGTAGGAATTAAGGAGATCCTCAGTGTACGTTTATGCAACATGGCCTGTGCCGAGCAGGACCCTTCTGATGATGGGAGTCACACCCCGAATTTAAAAATTAACGTGTTCATATTTTTCCCCAAATGCCCAAAAGAAGGCCCTGCTTTGCCCCACTTTGGAGACTCTGGTTTTATGGTGAAAATGCAGGGAGCACAAAGAGAGGGCACCCAGCTGACCCACAAAGACAACATGGGGGCTGTTTGGAGGGAATGTCCCATGAAATGGTCCTGGGGTCAGCAAGGTACAGAAAATGAGTATAAGGAGACAAGCCTCACTGGCATGGAAACACATCACATGTTCTTTAGAGGGAGTGGGAAAATGGGGTAAGATATATCTCTGAAGAAGGAAAGCAGGGCAATTTACGAAGCGCCTTATAAACTAAGTGGAGTTAGGGCTCTGTCCAGGGGGCACTGGGGAGCCACGGAAGGGTTTTAGCGAGAGCAGTCTAAGACCCCGGGGATTCTCCCTCCATTCACATACACACATGACCTTACTCCCTGATGGTAGAACGTGGTAGAAAACCACAGGCCTACCACGTGACTCACTTTCTGCACTCTCTTATACATTCTTTCAACACAGTGTAGTGTGAGCCTACTTCGTGCCAGGCACAGTATTCTTTTGGGGTACCCAGTGGTGAGAAATATAGACCTAAGTCATCAGAAAGCTTTCAGTCATGAGGAGGGGATAGACTAAAGCAAGTAAATGAGCAAATTCATTCATAATCTCAACTTATGGAGATGGATAATGGAAAAGCTACAGATTAAAGGCAGCCGGAGTAGTTGCATCCTTAGGTCAACTTGTTGGAGAAGGCCTCTGGAAAGGGGACACATAGGGTGAGATGTGAACAAAGTAATAATCATGACATTACATAAAGAGTTTGGGGAAGAGTTGTCCAGGCTATAGGAAGGTCATAGATGAAGACCATGAATACATAAAATCCCGGCATGTTTGGAAACAACGACAACAAAAGGTCCAGAAACATGAATTAGAAGGAGGGAGGGAGGGAAGGGGGTTTTCACAAGAAGAGCAGGCAGCTCAGGGAGCAGTGGGAAGCCAAGTGAGGGCTTGGTAGCTGTTGCAAGGGATACACTTCCCATCACAGTCTTCAGACCTCTCTCGGGCTGCTGGGAAGCCCAGTGACTGCTAAGGCTGGTCTCTCCAGAGAATTGGCCCAGACTAGTGTGGACGTGATAAATAAAGAGAGGCAGACATTTGAGTGACACTATTGTCAGAACTTGGTGATTTGGGGAAAGACGCCAAGACCAAGTTCGTCATGTCCTGGGGAAAGTCTGATTGCACAGGACAGGGAGACATTCAGCCCCCCAGGGCAGTACAGGGAGACAGCTCGTGTCAGGCAGCAGTTGCGCTCCTCGCAGCTTCTGGAGGGAGAGGACCCCTCAGAGGATCCAGGGTGTCCTCAAGTCCAAACTCAAAGTGTGGCCTCTTAACATTTTTCTTTGTCTCCAAAAAGTTATGCCTGCCCAGTGCTGCCTTCCAAAACAGCATTGAGCTATTAAAAACTAATGAAATCTGGAAATGTGGTATTGATCAAGGGTGTTTTCTTCCAGTTACCACCAGGCTCTGGAGTGACTCAGAGGGAGCTCAGTGCAGACATGAATAATCTTTTACATCATCCCCGTCCCCTTCAAAGAAGCCATGTCTGTAGGGCCACTCACCAAGAACTTTGGGGACCACCTTGGAAAGGGGTGGGGTGGACTTCAGTTGGTTACTCAAGCCAGACCACCCCTTGGCGGGAACTGAGAATCGAAGACTCGTTGGCTGGCCCCATGAAGCTGATCTTCAGCTAGATCCAGTCCCAAAGTTGGTTTGTTTCTTTGTTTCCCTCTTCTAGTTCCTTCCATTGATCCCAAGTGCATAGGGCTTTGAGCTGCCTTGAACAAAGGGAAAGGGAACTGGCCTGTATTCAGCCAGAAAACACCTGCTATGACCAAGTACCCGAGTTAGCAGCTTTATGTGGCTTATCTCATCAGGGGCTCATAGCAAAATTTCAACACAGAGAGTATTACCCCTGTTTTATTAACAGGAAAGATGAAGTTTGGTGATGTCAAGAAATTTTATCTTGAAGTCAAGAGTCTCATGGCTAACAAGTCCTTATCCCAGATAAGGAGATCCTCAGTGTACGTTTATGCAACATGGCCTGTGCCGAGCAGGACCCTTCTGATGATGGGAGTCACACCCCGAGTCCCCAGTCAGGAAGCAGAAGAGCCAGAGCAACCCCTATAAGGAAGGTGTTCTTAACTGTTCCTCGTAGCCTGAGGCCATGTGGATATGAAGAGCTGGGATTTGAACTCAAACATTCCAGCTCTTCTCCCTGCCCTAGATTTTCCCAAATGTATATCCTTTTCATTGTAAAACTTTGAACACAGAATCACTTAGAAGACAGTAATTCTAAAGCCAGTGCAGAGACCCTCATTGAGGGTGAGGAATGAGAAATAATCAAACAAACGTTTTCTGTAATGAATGTCACATGGGCCTAGCCGACTGGGTTCACATGTGCTCACATATGTCATCCATGTGTGGGTATTTCAAAGGGCAGATAGCATGGAGTCTTGGAGACCTGTCACACAATTGTGTGTGATCTACACCACATGGCTTAAGCTTCCTGAGCCTCAGTGTCCTCATTGTTAAATCGAGGCTAATCGCTTCTGCATGATCTCTATCCGTGGAAGAGTTTGTAATACCTGACATGCAGGGCACTCGACACATGTCAGTGCCTGTCATCCTTCCAAGGGGTCGGCATAAGAAAATGAGCTAGAGAAGAGGAAGGTGAAGGATAAAGAGAAGTGCAGAGGTTTTCCTTTTGTTCAAAGAGGAGGTCCTTACTGAAGACAGAGTTGCTAAATGGAAATCTAGAGAATGTAAGAGAATCTAGAGATGTAAGAGAATCCAGAGGAAGCAGGCGGTGCATGGGAGAAGAGGATGGCAGAAGGAATATTGCAGTGGGATAATCCCTTGTCAATCAGAGAATAGGAGGAAGAAAAGGTTGGTTTGCCGTTTTGTTTTTGTTTTTGTTTTTGTTTTGTTTGTTTGTTTTGGTTGTTTTGGGGTTTTGGGGGGTTTGTTTTGTGTTTTTGTTTTTGTTTTTGTTTTTTTACGACCTGCATGTGCCCCATTAAGACACACTGCAGGCCCCACGCAGGGACCATAGGCTGTCAGGCTAATAAGAGTCCCTTCTCAGGGGTGGGGGCGTAGAGTTGGACACCCAGACACATCCACTTATCTAGAGTAGAGGGAGATGGAGACATGGAAAGAGAATGTCCCCACCCGCGACTGGGAAAATTGGCCAAAAAGCAGCAGAGATGGGATGAGGGGAAAGTATCCAAGTGTAACATGAGAAAGAAGATGTTGCAGGACAGAAAGCCAGGAGGGAAGAGTGGGGAAGTAGAGAACTCATCCTAGTGAGGGAAAAGAAGGAGGGACAGAGGACTCAAGGTAGCTTTGGGGTGTTATGGTTTATAAAAGAAGCAGCAGCAAGGAAAAAAAAAACCAAACCATAAACCAGAGTTTGAAATTCTTGAGAGATCTCTCTTTTAGGCAAAATGAGAGTGGTAGGGAGCAAGGCTTTGTATGACGTCTGCAGTAACTGGCTAGTGCAGGATGGCCTCGACCGTAAAGACCTGTGTTTGGTTTATCTGGTGATCCCTGCTGCCCAGTATGGCACCTGGCACATAGTAGGGGTTCAGGTTGTGTTGAATGAAACCATATCTATGGCCCAAGGGTAGTCATCTTGATCCCCATGGCCCTTGCTATCCTGCACTGTGAATGGAGCCCAGAACCCTAGCAGCGAGGTGGGGATAGAAGACTGGGTGGGGAGGTCGGAAGCACCCAAGTATTGAAAGGAGATGTTCCAGGGCCCAAGAGAAAAAACCCTCCATCTCTTTGCACTGCCTGCAGACACCCAAGCAGCCCGAGTGAAGGTGAGGGCTCTGTGCCATGGCAGGAGAAAGAGAAACAGGAGGAAAGTCGTGGTGGGAAGCTTTCTTTTGAGGGCTCAGAAAGGGTCCCATGACTTAGATCTTTGATTGGTCCCCCAGCAAACTTTTTTTTCAAGTGGCTTTTTTTTTCATATTTAAGATTCTTTAGTTATTTATTTGACAGAGAGAGAGAGATCACAAGTAGGCAGAGAGGAATGCAGAGAGAGAGAGAGAGAGAGAGAGGGAAGCAGGCTCCCCACTGAGCAGGGAGCCCAACATGGGGCTCGATCCCAGGACCCTGAGATCATGACCTGAGCTGAAGGTAGAGTCTCAACCCACCGAGCCACCCAGGCACTCCCCTCCCAGCAAACTTTCTTTAAGATTATTCACCTATTTATTTGAATGAGAGAGAGAGAGAGAGACAGCATGCATACAAACAGAAGGAGGAGCCAAGGGGAAAGAAGAGGAAGGGGGAAAGAATCTCAAGCAGACTCCACACTGAGCACAGATCCCATGACTCTGAGATCATGACCTGAGCTAAAACCGAGAGTCAGACGTTCAAAAGACTGAGCCACCCAGGCGCCCCTCCCACCCCAGGTAGAACTTTTAGGCTAAAATATTGGTTAGCCCAGATTGACAACTCAGGGTCCACCTTCAGAGATAGACAAAAAGGATCCATTCGAGGGAGTGAGAGCAGGTGGAAAGCTACACTGTCTGGCGGGGCACAGGACTGAAAGAGATCCCGGCAGGCTTAACACCCTTACATGCCCAGCTCATGCTAAGTGTTTCACCTGGCTCCTCAAGTAACCAGAAGAGATGTTGTCCTGGGTCTGTGATGGCTTACGTGATGATCAGAGAAGATTCACAAGTCACTCGAGACCAGCCAGCTAGTCAGTTACAATCTCTGTGACCCTTAAACCACACCCCCAAAGCCATATGGGCATTCAGCCATATCAGTATTAATTGCTGAGCTGGTGATGGTGGTACTGGAAGTGAAGAAGAAGATGGCACTGATCACATACTACTCCATCACAACAATGCTGACCTGTTTTTAGGTAAGGACACTGAGGTGGAAAGGGTGAGAAGTTTGCCCAAGATTGCCAGTTGGTAGAGGAAGCTCTTAAATTTACCAGAAAACTCTAAAAAGCCGTCGACTTCTGATGCATGACATAAATGAGATTGGAGGGTGGAGGTGGAGTCATGCATTGATGTTCTCCTTTTACCCAATTAGTTGCATTCAGGCAAATTGCCCCTGGTCATGGTAACCAGTAACCAGAGCAGTGAGACATGACTTATGGCTCTTCTGGTGCCATCTTGCAGGAGTCTGTTTGCCAGCCCATCTCTCTTATGCCTTCGCATCCCATCACAGATGGCAAGAAGGGAATGCACAAGTCTGACGAGAGAATCAGCTTGGCAAAGAGCACCTGGAAGCAGGGAGTAAATCTCAGCCATTTAATATCAGTTTTGTCTCTTATTGATCCATTTTATTTTCCTTTTCCAGAACAGGCACGTCCCTGCAGTCTAGCTCATCAGTGGCCTTTAAAGGTTTCTTATTGATCTGTGCAACTATTGTCTCGGTTTGCATTATCCCATCTGGAGACATCCTTTGCTTTTCGGTCATGTTCTGTTTTTGGTTTGCATCCCAAACATGACTTCTTTTCTGGGAGCAAGGAGCAGACATCATGGGCCCAAGGTAGCAGATGGATTTGACTCCATTCTGCTTCTGGCACCTTTCTGGGGCTCCAGGAAGTCTCCACCTCCAAAGAGCGATGTTGGCAGAGGGGTGAGGGTCTAGCAAAGATCTGAGGTCCTCATTCCAAAGAGCAAAGAAAGAGTGACAATAAGAACTTCCATTTCTTGAGCACTTTCTCCATGATTCCACAACACAACAACTACCCTGAAATGTAGTCTTACAGGTGAACAAACTGAGTCCAGACACACTCAGATTTGGGTCCTGGATTCATTGGCAACTGCCTGCACGTTGAAATAATCCAGTCAAAAGTTTAACAGCTTTACTTTCTCCATCTCCAAGATGAGGATCATGATAGAACATTCTAGGTTTGCTGTTAGATTCCCATGAAGTATCTGAGGCCCTTAGCAGAGTGTCTGCCACAGAGAGAGTAACCCGTGGATACTTGGTTATCCACTGGGTAAATGAGGGGGAGGTTTCCATCAACCCATTTCCTTATAAGATCTGCCTGTCTGCTCTGTTCCCCATTATTTTTTTTTAAGATTTTATTTATTTATTTGTCAGAGAGAGAGAGAGCGCGCGAGAGAGCGAGCACAGGCAGACAGAATGGCAGGCAGAGGCAGAGGGAGAAGCAGGCTTCCTGCCAAGCAAGGAGCCCAATGTGGGACTCGATCCCAGGACACTGGGATCATGACCTGAGCCAAAGGCAGCCGCTTAACCAACTGAGCCACCCAGGCGTCCCACTGTTCCCCATTATTAAAGGAAAACCTGTTTCTTCTTTCTAAAGGAAAACCTGCTTCTTTCTAGAGTTAACATTTCATGTGAAGTTTCGGTTTCAAATGCAGAGAAAATGTATTTGAAAATGGCTGGTATAGTGCCTTACTTGCAGTAGGTGCTCAATAAATGTTGGCTGATTCATTTATCCATCCATCCATCCCTGGCCCGTGAGGAGCTATGTCTCCAACATCCCAACATCTTCACATTTCTTTCTCCTCTAGACTTCAAACACACTTGTCCCCTAAACAC
This sequence comes from Mellivora capensis, assembly GCA_004024625.1. Classification (NCBI taxonomy): domain Eukaryota; kingdom Metazoa; phylum Chordata; class Mammalia; order Carnivora; family Mustelidae; genus Mellivora; species Mellivora capensis. The sequence continues at coordinate 287,544 of PISX010000105.1, read as the reverse complement.
TCCTCTTGACCCCTTTCATATATATATATATATATATATTTTGTTGTTGTTGTTGTTGTTGTTGTTGTTGGTTTTGGTTCTTGGTTTTGATTTGTTTTTGCCGAGCAACTGGAACCTTCATCAGAATTGTTCATCCCTCAGTGCCTACTCTTTTCTTCTCAACTCCTGAAAAATACCCTTGGAATTTTCCAAAGCTTGGGTCTTCCCAAAGTTCCAGTGACCTGCTCTTTCTCTGTGGTCATCCTTGTCTGTCTCAGCCTCCCTCTGGCTTTCAACAATGTACATCATCCTCTCTTCCTCCAGAAAGCACTTTCGTCCCTTGGCTTCTGGGTCACTTCATTATTTCCTACATTCATTCACTTGCTTACCAGCTTCTGTGTGCCTCTGCATGCTGGATGAAGGCACTGGATTCTGGGGTGACTTCTACTCCACTTCAGACACGATAGTAGTTTCTGGTTCCTTCCTGTCTCATCCACACTTACCTATTGGCCCACCCTGATTAATTCTTTTAACCCCTGCTTAGATGTCATCTTCTCTGGGGAGACAGCCTGACTACCCTTCAACAGGGACAATTATTTCTTTTTCTCAGCACTGTTTTCATTCCTTCACTTTACTCCCATGATTGCCCGTATCCCCTTGGTTTGAATTATTTTCACGTTGCACCTGCTTTGCGCTGTGAGTTTCTCAGGGACATGAAGTAGGCAAGGATCAATAAATACCTACTGAGTTGAATGGAAGATTTGTAGTAATTCCTTCACTCTCTCACTTGCTTCCTCTCTTATGCTATCCCATAAGTGGGTTCAGACCTTCAGAAGCTCAACAATTGTCTGTCCATGCTCCTTTGGCCCGTTAATCATGAAAAAGCTTGAGAAGATGCTGTTTCTTCTACCAAGGTCTTCAACCATCATCTTGCATGCAACCATACAAAATTACATTTATTCTTTCTTTTTTTTAATTTTTTTTTTAATTTATTTGTCAGAGAGAGCGGGAGAGAGAGCGAGTAAGCACAGGCAGACAGAGTGGCAGGCAGAGGCAGAGGGAGAAGGAGGCTCCCTGCTGAGCAAGGAGCCCGATATGGGACTCGATCCCAGGATGCTGGGATCATGACCTGAGCCGAGGGCAGCTGCTTAACCAACTGAGCCACCCAGGCGTCCCTACATTTATTCTTTCTTACCTGGGCCCTTGAGCCCTAAGTCAAGACTCATACATCCTTTAGGCTGGTAATCTCCTTGACTCCAGTGTGTTATCCATACTAGTTCCCTACATCTCCTGTAGAGAGTCATAAGTCTCCTGACTCCAGTTCCTTATCTGTACTAGTTTCCTACGTCTCCTGTAACAAACCACCACAAATGGGATGATATAAGACAATGGCAATTTATTTTCTCACAGCCGTGGATGCTGGGAGTCTGAAAGCCATGAGTTAGCAGGGCCATGCTCCCTTTGAAGGCTCTAGGGGAGACTCGTTCGCACTTCTCTCCTAGCTTCTGGTGATAGCTAGCAATCCTTGGGGCTCCTTAGCTTTTAGCTGTGTTACTCCCATCTATGCCTCTGACTTCACATGCCCTTCTTCCCTATGTGTGTCTGTATCTTCACAAGGTCTACTTAAAAGGGCACAAGTCATTTATAAGTATTTGTTTATGCCCCCACCTCAATCCAATATGACCTCATCTTGACTTCTTTTATCTACACAGATTTTATTTCCAGATAAGGTCACATCCTGAAGTTCTGGGTAGACATGAGTTGGGGAGCGGAGGCACTTTTCAACCCAGTACATTGTTCCATCCGACTTGTCTACCACCACCAAAATCGGGTTCCCAAACCACTGCCTGGTTATATCCTTCCAGTTCTCAAAAATCTGAGTTTAAATTTCCTCACTTCCTTAACCACCCTAAGCCTTGAAAATAGTCTGCTTTCCCATTATAATACACATTACCTCTATTTTCAGTACATTTAAAATTGTGACCCTGATAGACTATAAACACATGGGATGATAGTCTAATCTGCATTCTTTATCCCCATTTCCCAGGATACTGCACAGTTCATGCAAGGGTGTTCAGTGGCTAACTGTCAAGTGAATGCGTGGTGAGATGAGTATCAGTTTCACATCCTCTGACTTTGAAGAGTCCTCCATTACCTCTCGCGTACCATCCTCTCCAGTCAGCATTTGCTGAGTAAAAATTAGGTGCTCTCAATAAATACTTGTTGGCTGATTGATTAATCCATCAACTAGGTTTCCTGCTCTGAAGCATTTTTAATGTGGGTCTCCAGGGGGCTAGATTGGGGGCCTCAGAGAGTCCAGGGATGGCAGTGGACACACTTGATCAGCACTCCCACCTTCGAATTTCTGGGTCCCGCCCAAGGTTTCCATTTGCCCAAGAACCCACTTTCAAGGCCTTCTAGAAGAAACAGTAACAATAACTTTGGGAACTATAGATGGCAGAGTTCAGGTCACAGAAATTAAGATTCAGATTTAGAGCAGATAACAAAGTTCTTTTTGTGTGCATAAAGTGTCCCAGAAAGGCTGGGAACTGACCCTAAATTGGAGAGACACCAGGTGCCTGTCCTCTCTCCTGGATCACCAATGGGTCTGTATCAGTGAATAGTTTGTGAGAGCAACACTGCACGGCCACATATCTTCCAACACACCCCAACTGGGTGCAACCTGCACCCACATCTCTAGAAAAAAGGGGTTCTAAAATTCAAAATGAGGGGCGCGTGGGTGGCTCAGTGGGTTAAAGCCTCTGCCTTCAGCTCAGGTCATGATCCCAGGGTCCTGGGACCAAGCTCCACATCGGGCTCTCTGCTCAGCAGGGGGCCTGCTTCTCCCCCCTCTCTCTCTGCCTGCCTCTCTGCCTACTTGTGATCTCTGTCTGTTACGTAAATAAATAAAATCTTTTAAAAAATAAAATCAAATCAAATCAAATTCAAGATGAGTTGGCCCCTAGAATGAAGGTTGGACTGCAGGAAGCAGTTGTTTCTGATGTAGCTAAACATTCCGTGGATTGGCTCCAGTAGCAGAATGTTTGTGGCTAGACAGGATCTTGATAGCAACCATCACTGTAGGTAGGTTGGGGAATCAATGACTTTACTATGGAACTTGGTCATAGGCCCTTGTAAATGCTTCCCACACCTGAGTCAGCATCTCACCACTACCTCCATCCCAAACTGATGTGATCTGAAGCAAAGAGGGTCAGGCATCTAGTAAGTAAAAAGCCACATGCATCTACCATTTTATTTTTCTGTGTTCTCATTCTTTTCTAAGGGTCCTAAGTCACCCATCCTTTTAGTATGTATTCCTTTGGGGATTACAGAACTAAAGCAGGTCTTGATTTTGTTTCAATTCCCTTGTATCTGTTTCAGTAGAATCCCTAATACCACTCATTTTCAGATTTGGTGTGCTTAATAGATTGGGAATATGAGGTCATGTGTCCAAAAAGATAATTATCAGTTTGGGCACTGATTGAATGGTTTCATTGTCCTCAAAATATATGAAAGGCAAAAGGACTTTTGTATAGGCTTTACCTGGGTGTGTGTGTGTGTGTGTGTGTGTGTGTGTTTCCTGAAACTTCACATGACTTAATTTGCCATTCCAAAATAACAGAAATTTAACTTGGCTATAGGGAAGGTAGAAATGTAGTAGCAGATCAGTTGTATTGTTAGGACTCCAAGCCATGCAAAAGTTGTGTTGAGCTTTATCAATCTGTTGGAGAGTTTATCATATTGTCACCTAAACGTAGCCGTTCCCGAAAGTCTGGACACTTAGGGCATGAAAGATGAGCAGCACATTTCTATGATTTTCCACAATAAGAACAGTGGTCAACAACATTTCTTCCATGGACTCTCTTCATTCCTGGAGCCAGAGGGCCCCAGATTTGTGCCCTCCCATCAGAATGTGGATGTGTCTTGAGGGTCTTGAGGGTCACCATTTCCATAACTCCAAAAAGACCCAAAAGGACTGGCATGAAGAACTCAGGGAAGGAACATTCAGCCACAGACTCAAAGTAGGAATCAGCAGATGCCTGGAATGAGGATCATAGATCATATAATTAGGACAGCCCAGAACTTTCCTTTCATGTGTTTCAGCTCTTCATGGATTGATTCCTTCTAAGCCAGATGTGGGGATGCCAGCAGTAGCCCCACCTGGAAGTGTGCCTGGAGAGCACCTTCGAGGAGAGTCTCATCTGTATGGCTACCTGGCTTCCGTATGGCTCCAGACTCCCCACTGCTCTTGAGCTAACCACCACTGTACCCAAGGCCACCGTGGACTGTGTTTAGGTCACTGTTTCTGGCCAGCATCCCTTCCTGTTTTTATCTTCCCTCAACACCCCCACCCCAGCCCCCCATTGCCACTATGCATCAATATAGCATTATTCACTCAATAACACTCAAAGAGTAGTTCACTCTAATCAGAAGGCTGGATGTGGAGGGGTGCCTGGTTGGCTCAGTCAGTAGAGTATATGACTCTTGATCTCAGGGTTGTGAGTGAAAACTGCACATTGGGGGTAGAGTTTACCTTTAAAAAAAAATGGACATGGAGACACACAGGCTTGGGTCTGAGTCTCACTACACCACTTACTAGATATGTGAACCTTGGCAGGTGAGTGAACCCCCCCTGCCCCCAGCAAACGGAAATCCAAGCTGTTGAGATTAAAGGTGGCTATGCTGTGTGCCATGTGACAGTGGCAGAGTAGGAAAACCACCTTCTCTGCCCCAATTTTTAGATATTGTGTTTTTGTTCAAACATAAAATTGATAAAGTATTATCTGCATAGTCTTTATAGTTAATAACTGCTACTACATTTTTAAAAACAATTTTAAGTTTATTTACTTATTTATTTAAGTAATCTCTATACCCAACATGGGGCCTGGACTCACAAACCCTAGATCCTGAGTTGTACGCTCTCCCATCAGAGCCAGCTGGGTGTCCCTGCTACCTTGTTTTAATGTCAGTGATTACAAACAAATTGGCACTTATAATACTAATTTGATTGGCTCTACAAATGAGAAAAGAATTAAGGGGGCATAAGTTCAATATCATGCATTACTATCAGACTAAGCTACTTCACAGTTTCCAGTATAAATGAGGAACCCTATGTATGAAATTCTATATAAAAAATGGCCTACTGAAGTTGCAGAAGGAAAGCTATTTCTTTTTGGGGTGTGTGTGTGTGTGTGTGTGTGTGAGTGAGATGGTGGTATATTTTCAGCATGGTGGAAGATAAAAGATATAAAGAATAGGAGAATAATTAATCATAAATCTATTTATTCATCACTTCCTGTGTGTGCCCAGTTACATGATAAAGATGTTGCATATATTATCTTACTAAACTTTCAGGGATTTTTTTTTAAAAGATTTTTTAAAGTAATCTCTACATCCAACACGGGGCTCAGACTCACAACTCTGAGATCAAGAGTCGTGTGCCCCACTGACTGAGCCAGCCAGTGCCCCCTACACCTTCATGTATTTTAAACCATAGGATGTGCTTTATACTACCTTCCTGCCCTCAAGGATTTGACAGTCCACTCGGGAAATGATTCAGGTCAGGCATATAAAGAATTAATACAAACTTACGAGTGTCAAATGCTAAAAGAAAGTTATATGTGAGTTCCAAGGAGGACGTTTCATGAGTAAGGGTCAGGTTGGGATTGATAGTGTTGTTGCAATGTTCCAGGTGTCCCTCAGATTCACTGTCCTCCTCCTGAACACTGCTGGGGACCCCTCCCTCCCAGGAGGTGACAACAACAGCTTCTCTTGCCATCTGATTTCCTTTTGGGTTCTACAGAATGGTGCTATCTTGCTCCATAGAAACTTGGGAAGAATCCTTCTTCTGAAAGCCATCTGCTTCTGGAAGTCTTTCAGTGAGTTTCATGGTATGATCACCAGTGGGACTAGATATGCAGGATATAGAGTCCTCTAATGGTGCTTTAAAGATCAGTCTTAAAATAAATTTCACATTTAGTACGTTCAGGCTCTAGGTTGTATATCATGCACTGGTGTAGCCATGGGTGTCCCTTTGGAAATGTGGCCTTTATCTCTTGAGCACGTAACTATGCACAGAAGATAGCCACCCAGGAAGGTCAGGAAATATCCAGATGAAGTCAGTCAGAAGAGAAACCACGCCAAGATCTGGCAAAGGCATGAGCAGGCTTAGAAGGGTAGGAACAGAGAGGTCTGGGTTTATTCCCTAGCCTCCCCCTCCTTAGCGAGTTGGCTAAGGAGGGGGAGGCTAGGGAATAAACCCAGGGAATAAACCATAAAGGCCAGAGCCCCTGCCCCAGTCAGGCAACCTTCTCCATACCACTACCCTCTCTGGATTCGTGTACTGCTTCTTCCCCTTGGCCTTTCAAGCTATGGGGAGAGCTGGGTTATGGTTCCTTTCAACCTCTATCCCCACTACTATTGCTACCCCTGGGGCCTCGTGTTTTCCTTTATGGACTTCCTAAACCCTGCCGTCACCCCAGTGAAAAGTCCCTTTATTAAACTCTCCTCTTATTACCCAGTCTGAGTACACATCTGTTTCTCCCCAACATATTTGAATGGATGCAGTGTTGGGGGCCAATACAGGGGACTTCACGGTGACTGCAGTTTCTTCTAGGCAGACACAAGGTGTGTGTTATGACCATAGGACAGTGAATACTGAATACAAAGCGTAACAATTATTAGCCGGGGCATTAGCGAGCCTGCTTTGTGCCTGACCAGAGGCCAGGATCTCTTAGCTCCTTAATTATTAGCCATTGCATTTCTATTCCCATCGCCCACAGGCAGAAACAGAGCCACGTCTCCAGTCTAAGGCAGTTTAGCTATTAAATGGCAAGGTTAGAATTCAACCCATGTTCTGTCTCTCTGTGCTCATTCTGACTCTGCCAACCTCTCAGTGACTGGACCAGTCTTATGAGGATGAGATATTGGGCTCACATACCCAATTTTCTTTTGGGGGGAGCGTGGGGGCTGCTGCTCAAAAGGAAGAAAAGATCTTATGCCCACCCACCCTTAGATCCTATGGGGGTCTTTTTTTCATCCTGCTCCTTAGAGAAGCCCAGTGGATCTGCTGCTTTTGTAGGGTAAACTTTCTTGAGCTCTTTCCAACTCCAGAGAATACCCTGTCATGTTTGCTGGAATGCCTTCTCCACATGCAGCCAGAATCGGACTTCAGAACTCTCTGGGCTCCTCTAAGTTAAGAGCTGTCCATCTTGCACCTGGCTGGTTTGCATGCCCCTAAGCCCTGAACCCAGGCCAGCTGCTGTATCCGAGCGGGAGCCCACCTGCTCCTCAGAGAGCTGAAGCCTACAGAATGAGCATGTGCTAATGTGATTTCCTTGTGGTTAGGCTGCTGAAAAGGTCCAGTGTGGCTATAGGAAAAAATCGGAGCATCAGGCATGTAGACCTGGCAAGGAATGTGCTCGAAAACCTGGCGGTGTGACAAGAAGCAAGGGGAGGGAAGATCGTTCTGTATTGATAAAATGTATTGCATTTTTTAATGTTTTCTTTACATGTCCATTATTACATTTTTGAGAAAAATTGAACGTTTTAGTGAAGGGGGAGAGAAACCACTCACAGTCCCTCACTTAAAGAGGACTGTTCTTGAGGGTAGTCTGGGAAGGCTTTCCATATATAAGTATATATATGCATACTTTTGCATTACAAAAGTGTATATCCTGTTTACTCGAAGTGGGGTCCATGAACCACAGCTCTGGAATCACCTGGAAATTAGGTAGAAACGCAGAACCTTGGGCCACACCGCAGACTTAAGAAATCAGAAGGTGTTTTAACACAATCTCCAGATGATTCGAGGACATGTGGATTATGGAACTGTATGGGACTCAATGGTACGAATGCACCATGAATCATTTCATTAATCCCCTTTTAGTTCGAAATCATGCTCTATGCTTTCATGATTATATACTGCAACATAGTGAAATATGCTGCAAAAAATCCCTTTGTATTTATCTTTGAGCAAATGATAAAGACAATTATCATTAAGTTAGTATCACTTTTTGAGTGCTAATTATGTGCTAGGCCCTGTGTTGAATGCTCTATGAAATATACCCCATCTCATCCTTATGAAGGCCTCTGTAGGAGGGGCTCATCTCATCTTAGAAGGGCATTTTTTTAAAGCAAAGTACTTCAGGTAACACTGATGTCTCTCCTATGACCAACGGTAACTGTGATAAGGCACTTCCTGGGCGTTCCCTCTATCCTAGAGTCTGTATTAACTGCTTCACGTTCATTTTTTATATTTAAAGCGCAAACAATCCTAAGAGACAAGTATACAGTATTAATCATCTCAAAATCCAAGGTAATGAGGTCTCCAGGTTAAATATCTTGTCCAAGGTCATGTATGAAGACCACGGAATCCCAGGCTGGACCCAGTTCTGCCTGATTTCATTGTGCACACGCTCAACACCATGCCCAAAGAGGAATGCACTAATTTGCTTCCAGTTCTCCAGTCGACCCTTGGGGCCTCACCTCCCTGTCACTGCTGGGCTCTTAAGCAGGCCATTCTTTCCCCAGAGCCTATTGTCTGAATAGGCCGAGGGGATTCACAGAACTGCCTCCTCGGTGGGGTTGGGCTTCGGGGAACAGAGGATTTGTCCCTAATCACAGCTCTACACAGCAGAGCTGCAGGCAGTGGGATCCTCAGACATCCAGACTCTCCGGCCCGTGGCAAACATCCCAGGACTTTGCAGGGAACAATGGGCACTGAACTGCAGGTGACCCGACCTGCTAATCGCTGCCTGATTACCAGCTAATCAGTGCCTTGTTGGGGACGCTGAATCCCAAATCCCTTTGGACTGGGCTGGGTCCTGGCAGGCAGTCACCTGGTTAATGTGCCAGGGGCGAGGCAGGGGGTCATGTGTTCCGGCACAGAGTGGCCAAAGGCCGCCTTCGGGGAAACAGTCATGGGGTCTGTCTCTCCTAAGCTAGTCCTGGACAACTACAGCTCTTGTCAATAGCATGGGAGTGAACAGAGGCAGAGGAATTAAACGCCAGCCTATGGAGAAAAAGCTACTCTACCCTTCTGGGCCCAGAGAACAGAGAAGACTCTTCTTCTCAGAAACTCTCCAGAGGGGGGTCTGCATAAACTACCACCACCAGTATACCTCATGGCTGCCACGCCTGTCACAGCCACCATGGTCACTACGGTTAGGAACAGCCCCAGCACAACCACTGTCAGGGCTCCGGCCCCCATAGCCTTCATTACCACCAGCAACACCACAGGCACTTCCATCCTCGGTGCCATCGTCGCCACCATCATTCCCATCATGACCTGTATTACTCCCAGCACCATCACTCCCATGAGCAGCTCCACCACCACTGCCTCCATCACTGGCATAACCCCTATTATCCCCTCCCCCACCACCAGCAGGATCGCCGCCACTCTGTTAATGCCGTCACCCACTTCATGACGTACGCCATCAACCCCATCGCCACCAGGACCATCGCTACCACCATGATCACCACCATCCCATCCTTATCCACACGGCCACCTCTGCTAGCATCATCACACCCCTGCCACCACTATCGCTTTCCCCGCCACCCCAAGAACACCACCACCATCACCATCACCCCTTACGCCACCGCAACACTACGACTTTAGCTGCCCTTGCTACCCCTGCCACACCCGGCCATGTAGTAGGGAAACAGTTTTGAGTAGTGCCTTCGAAATACTGGTTCCAGAGTCAAATTTAGGATCTACTCCTAGTGTTAGAGGCTTCAGTTCAGACAAGTAATTAAACTTTGAAATAGAGTTTCCCAAACAGAAAATAGAACTAATAATATAACCAGCTCATAGGATAGTGGCTCGTGCAGACCATTTGTCACAGTACTTGGCACATGATAGGAACTCAAAAGCTCGCTGTCATTATTATCATTCCTTCTTCCCCAGTTGTGTTTTGGTACACAGTTCCCCCTCTAGCATCCTTGCTTGAAAATGGGTGGGGAGAGACAACTTACCCCTTCAACCCTGCTATCATGAGGTCCTTTATGGGATCCTCTAGGGATGCCTGATGTCTTTTAGAGGTGCGGGTGTGGGTTGAAGGAAGTTCCGATCTGGAATCAGCAGTCTAGGTTCGACTCCACATCTTTTTCTAAACCGTGTGACCTTGAGAACCTCTCTAACCTCCCAGAGACTCTCTTTCCTCTTGTGAAGAATGGAAAATGATAATCTCTTCCCTGAAGGATTGTGAGAGGTTTCATGAGATAAGATAGGGAAAAGCCCCAGCACATCAGCAGGCACACAGTAGGCCTTCAATATATTGAGTTGACTTAATTTGCTCAGTGTGTTAGCTTCAAATAAAGAATTACCAGGAGGTAGGGACATGCCCTGCTCTAGATAGTCTCCAAATGGGGGGAATAAAACTAAGTCTTCTAGATAGAGTGGAGCCTTCTACTCTGACCAGTGCTCAGGGTGTACTGCTAAGGTCTAATAAAAGCTTACCTTTGCCCGGTTGTTTCAGTTCTAGGAAGCTGTTCAATGTTTGACTATATTCCTCAAACTGATTTAAAAACAGTCCATCAGGTTAGTTCAGTTGAGTTATTGCTCCTTGGGAGTTTTCCAAACCCTGAACTTCCTTCAGAGAGAGCTGGATTCTGTTCCATTCTTGGAATTCAGCTCCTTGCCCCTCTCTGTGACCCCTAATCACAAATACAGTGTAAATAACCTGCTGTCTCCTCACTCAGAAAGAACTCCCTGGCCTCCTGTTTGCAGAATGGAATCTCTTCTCTTGGGCTTCTCGGAGCAAGCTTATGCATTTCCCTTCTTCACTTCTGCGGCATCAGTTACTGACTTTTGAGGAGTGTACATTAATATAATCAACATGCTTTATAGTATTTGCGTGGTATAAGGTATAGGAGGAGAGGAAAAATCGGTTCCTCCACATCCTATGTGAAAGAACCCTCAGCAGAATTTCTATCTGTGACCATGAAACACAGGCTGCATATGGAAGGTCAAGAGAGGCACTGATGAATTAGGAAATAGCTAAGAATTAGGTTTGGCCAACATGGCACCTGGCTGGGCAACAGGGGAACCTCTCCCCCTAACACTGGGGCAGGAGGCTGTCTGCCCAGTGTGTCATTCTCCATGTTCAGAGCTTTTCTCCTTGCAGAAGCCCTGATCCGGCTACCAAGTCAGACAGTGTAGAAATTCAATATGGAGTAATTTCAGATACCACCCCCTCTCCTACAGTCCGGAATCTTTTCTCAGGATGGCTTGACCCTTCCAATTTTCCACCTGCCTGTTGATTGAATCAAATACCTTCTTTGGGCCGGTCACCATGTTGAGTGTTTTATTACCATTCGGTCCTTTCAACGAGCCTCATTGGTGGCTTTCCTTATCTGCATGCAGCATGGCGTTCTTAAGAACCTCACATGCAGCTCATTGGGAATTCTGGCTAGTTTCTCCTGACCACCATACAAAGTATCCCATGACAGGCCCCCACAGCATTTTACTTCCCCATTTCCTCAACTGCAGACCTCTTAGTTGCTCATCTGGCCCAACGTCCACAGGTCTCAACTCTACGGTAAACTTCTGTATTCTCTCTCATGAGCCCAAGTGAGCATTCTGTGGGATATTCCAGAAGTGGACCTGTTGACTCTAATGGACACGGTTACTCTGTGTGAAGAGATGATTCTTTAGGATGGCTTCACTAACCTAAAATCTCCAGAGCAGGGCACGAGAAACTGTGTGCACCCACATCTCAGAGCAACCCTTGCCAATCTGATGGGTGCAAAGCTCGTCTCTCACTAGCTTTGATGTGTGCTTCTCCAATGACTGATGCATTTAAATGTCTCTTCATATTGTGTGAGCTGTTTGGATTTCTACCTCTGTGAGTTCCTATCATATCCTTTTCTCTTGGATGTTATCATCTTTTTCTTGTTAACTTACAGGTGTCCCTCACATACCAGAGGTTGGTTCTCAGTCAGTTTTGGATATTGCAAATACTCTGTTCCTGTGTGTATTTTTTTTTTAAACTTTCATCCTTGCTATCCTTTATTAAAAAGAAATACTCAGTTTTGGAACAATCAAAACCATTCCCGTTTCCCCCCTACAGTTTGTGAGTTTAGTTCTTATTTAGGAAGTTGTCTGCTTCTAACCCACAAAAACATCCTTCTAAGTTTCCTTCTGTTAGCCTTATAATTTTGCCACTGATATTATCTCTTCTTCATCTGGAGTCCACTTTTGCATAATATAGGGATATAGATCTTATTATTTTCCATATGGTGAGTTTCTCAATAGCATCTACTAAATAATCTAACTATTCCCCATGATTTATAAGCTGTGTTAATCATATTTCAAGTGCTCGTTTATAAATAGGCCTGCTCTACTCATAGGTCTCTGTTCTTGAGCCAGTACCATACTGATTTTATTATTACGGTTTTGTAATATGTCAGTATTTTCTAGGGTTAACCCCTCTTCCATATTTTCTTTTTTCATGCTTGACCTAGATCTCCAGGGAACTCTATTCTTCTGTATCCATTTTAGTAGAATACCTCTGCGTTTCACAACAATACATTTAAAGAAAATAAAGAAATGCAGCTGGCGTGTTGACTATTACTACATTGGACTCGCTTTCCCTTCTTTAAATGAAGCAACTCGCCTGTGCCTCTCAGGTGCAGACCCCGAGCTGTGGAGAAGCAGTCTCCTTGCACTTCTTGAGTCAAGATGAAGACAAGGGGTGTGGCTCTCTCTGGACCCTACCCATGTGGCCCTGGGGAGCCCAGGGCGGCCGTAGATTTGGTTCGGGTACAGCTGTTAATGCCTGATCCTTTCTTGAGTAATGACTCTGCTCAGGAAACTGTGCCTCAGGGTTCAGATTTCCCCCATTTAAGCTTGTGGCTTCTTGGCCCAGGGCCTGTTCCCTTCCCAAAATGTTTGTTAGTGTAGTGGCTTTTTATGGCACTTTATGGAAAAATTAAAGAGGGGGGGAAGGCAACTGTATTCTGTAAACCAGGCTGTCTTTAACCTTCGTTTACTGGAATTTGAGTCCTCTGCATACCTTGTTAGCAGAAAAAACTTCAAATATATTTTTTTTCCATCCAGGCTCACAATTGGAATGTTCTTTACTTCTTAACTCAGGCCAGGACAAATGTGGCCCAGGCTCTGAAACACAACCAGAGCTGGGCAGCAAACAGTCTTTGCACATTTCAACTGCAGATTCATCTGCGTGCGGATGGTGAGAAGCCCAGCCTGCTGAAAAGGTGGGGGCCCGCTGTCATTGCAGAGCTGATCCTGGTGACAGGATCAGGGAGCCCACTCCTCACTTCCCCAAAACCCTGCTTCACCTTCAAAGTCACACGGAGAAGGCAGTGTCTGCTTCTAGAAGAGGGATCCAGCAGGCTTAAGATACAACCTGTCTCTGTTAAGTGCAGGAAGCCAGTCAGAGATGTTGGCCGTGGAACCGCCAGAAGAACAGGGACCCAAACCCGGTCTTCCAGAAATGTCATGTTTTTCTTAGAACTAGGGCCTATATTACACACAAATTTGAGATTATCTGCAACAATTATCTAAAATTAACTGTGGTTTTCAAATGAAAAACATTGAGGGGCGGATCAGATAAGAAGGAGGCCTATTTATAATACTTGCCCTGGGGGCGGGGGGGGGGGAGAGAAAAAGCAAAAACAAGAGGGAGGGAGAGTGCCGCACAAAATAATACCAAATGTTCTTCAAGCACCGCTAGCCATGCCATTGACTCTTGCTCTCTGACCCTCATTAATACCAGAAAGGAGCTTTTATTTTGATTCTCTGTTCACCCATGGTTTCTTGGAGAAAATTCTGTTTCAGAGAGGAACGCCGGCTTTCCATCTCGTTCTGGTTACAGAATTAAGTGGCTGGAGCTCTGAACCCTTGAGTTCGGCACAAGTCAAGATGTTTGCTCGTAGGGTTGAAATATTAACCAGTGATTTCTGGCTCTGAAGAGGTTATTCACAGGCTGGAACTACCTGGAACAGTTACTAGAATTAGGAATGAGACCCCGGGCAGAAGCCAGTTGAAGAAGCCCCAGAAGAGACCACGTGAAGTCTCCGGGGTCCTGTGGATGCACAAAGGAAGTACGCGGGTGCCCCTCCGCATCTGTGCTCTGCACTTGAGCAGGGCAACTCAGCGAAGCTTACACTGCTCTTACTCCCATTTGTCAGGTGAGGAAATTGAGGCTCAAAGAATTCACTTGGCTAGAATGGCAACAGGATGGACTCTGAAGCAGGCCTCGGTTCAGATCTCATGCTCTTAACGACCACGCCAAATGACTTCGACACAACTGTTTTCATTTCTGTTCCGGTTGGCATGGTTCCACTGCATGCACACTGTGTAGGGAGAGCTGTTCCAAGGGGAAGAGAAGGATCCGGGCGTGCGTGTTGAGAGGAGAGACGTATTCACAGGAGAAACTGCTTCAGGAAAGCAGAAACAGAAGTTCAGATCAAAGTGGCCATAAACTGCCTATCCACTGTGTGACAGACCCTGCATATGGTTCCCGCAGGTCATCTTCATAGCTGCCGTGCCTACAAGGCTGTCCCGAACCAGAAGGGGCAAGCAAGCACCAAGCTTGCTGGGTGGGAGCTGAGTGGGACTCAGTTTCCATGAACCATGACACCTCCTCAGCCCTGAGACATGTCAACCGTCAGGGACCTCCTGGGGTTTGGGCTGCATTGGCATCGTTGGTTAGATTACCCCCACCTAGACACAGGTCAGCAAAGGACAAAGAATCCCAAACACCAAAAACAGCCCAGTGGGAAGTATTTAACCCACCTACCTCCAGACTTTCTGGCATGGACCAGCTTCTCGCCCCATCTTTGTTCCTGGCCAGAAAGAAATGGCATGAAGCAGAGGACAGTTTTCATAACCCCTCTGTGCTCTAAGGCATGTTTCCTGTGCACTTAGCAGGTCTTAATGGAAACCAAACAGTTCTCTCCTCATCTATATTCTTAATGCCCTGAGTCAAGTATCCACGTGGTTAAGAAAACGGCACCAACAGAAACATTTTTAAAAAATATCAGAGCACAACACGAAGTGACCATCACTAATTCAAAGAGGCAGACATGTGTCTGAAAGGTTGAAAAGAGGTGAGTCCTTCACAGGACTCTAGCTCAAGGCTACATTTGCTAATGTGGAATGGCTCCCCTAGCAAGATTTTGTTTATCCGGCCATTAAAAAAGGGTGGGGGGAGTAAAAGTAAAAGAAAAATTCAAACAACTTTTACTTTCAGCTCTCAGAATAAGAATTGTTTTTCCAGCTGTGTAGTTGGAAGAGGTTATAAGAAGCTGATTTGGTTCTCTTTCCCTCAATCTCTCCCTTGCTTTCTCTCTCACTCTCTCTCTCTCTCTCTCTCTGTGTGTGTGTGTATGTACATATATATATGTATATATATATACATACATATATATAAAATACATATATGTATATATGTATTTTTTTATCAGAGTGGTAAGAAAGTTTCTTACACAATTTTGCTCGGGCTGAACTGCCTGGAGACTAGTTTATTTATACTGCTTTATCGCACACCTGTTTGGATATGGGCTGTTTTGTGGTATTTAAACATACCATCTCCTGCCAATTGCTTTATCTGCAGACTCTCATGCTTTTGCTGCAAATGTTTCTTATTAACTCAGGAAAAAAAAAAAAAAACACCAATTGCTCTGTGAACATTATTAGCCAGGACTAAAATAACCTGATTGTTACTTACTGCTAACATGTCATCATTGGAGAACTGTATCTCAGGAATCCGTCTAAAGTATGGTAAAGGCCATTTCACTGTACTCAGGGGGTGAGGGGGGAGGATAACAGAGACTTTTTGGATGAAATCCTTGAATAAAAATATTTTTAAAAGCCACCTGCTTATTTTGAGCTGGTATTTTAGGGAGAAAGGGAAACATTGCCATTTTAGACTGCAGTGGGCTATTTTACCCACTGTAGACGTTCTGGAATACACAGATGGCAGTGTTAGGATTTGCATGGAAGACCTAAGGGATTCATATGACCCTCTCTGAATCATTTAGGCCCTAGGCCCATCTCTCAGTAAAATGTGGGTCTTAATAGCTGACCAATGGTGAGAGAATTTAATTCAACACATAGCTACAGAATCCCTCTTGGGAGATAAGCCTAGTGCTAGGCCTTGGGGTGCAGAGATGAGTGCAACATTGCCAGCGATCCACAGGTCATGGTCTGGCACACAGTATGTCTCCATTCAATGTTAGGGAAATTTGAATATTTGTGTGTAGATTCATAAATAGCAAAACACAAGCCAACCCCACCTGTAGAATTGAGATCAGAGTGTTTATGTGAAGAATTTGATATTATCCTGCTGCTGAGAGAAAGGTTGGAATACTTGCTTAACAGACTGTATTCGATGCCTTTTGCCATGTGACGAGTTGCCCACAATGTCTAGTGATTTGAAACAATACACATCTATCATCTCAGTTTCTGTGGGTTAGGAACCCAGTGTACCCTAGCTGGGTGCCTTTGCCTTGAGGTCAGTCCTGAGACCACAGTGAGGGTGTTGGCCTGTGCTGTGGTCTCAGTCTGAAGCCTCAAATGAAGGGAGAGCTTCCAACTTTAATCACATCGCTACTGTCACCATTCGGCCATTTGCAGGCGGGCTGTTGTACTTCGGACCTCTGTTTATCAGCATGTAGGCCTCTCCACAAGGTAGCACGTGAAGTGGCAGCTGACTTCCCTGAGAGGGAGTCAGAGAACGACAGAGAGTGAGCAAGACAAGAGCTGCATTATCTTTGTGACTTAACCTTAGAAGTGGCATCCGATCACTTGTGCCATAATCTCTTTGTTAGGTGTGAGCCAGTAGGTTCAGCCCACACTCGTGGCAAGTGGGTCACAAGAACATGGATGTCAAGAGGCAGGGATCATTGGGGGCTGTCTGCATGAGAAACTTCTGCTTCATCTACAGGGCAACTCGAGTGGGACTTAACCACAGTGACCCTCTGCTCAAACCATTTCATGCAAGCCTCTTCCCAGGGGAGCCATCATGGTATCGGGAGCTCCTGTAAGGAGGCCCTATGACTTGAAGTCTGGGGATTTTCTCTTTCTCCCTTCTTTTCAGCATGGATTTCCTTTTTTTTTTTCTTTTTTCCTTTTCTATTTCCATCCTTCCTTCCTTCCTCCCTTCCTTTATTTTGTCTGGTTGTGAAATAAGTATAATAAGCAACTCTTCCTCATGAAGTTGTGGGGATTACATGCCATAAGTGGTTAACACAGGTGCTGCGCATCTTGTAGTCCCAGGCCCCTATATTCCAACAGTCGTCCCTCGTTTCTGGAGGTTCACATGCAGTGATATGATTATTAGACAAATAATCATAATGGGAAATATGTGCATGGGCTAGATGGATCAATCAGAATCAACTGATTCCAAGCAGAGCTGGCTGTGAACCCAGTTCACAGTTCTGGAAGTCCTGTGCAGTGTGAGGCAACAACTTCAGCTGCTCACTTATGTAGATGTGGGGAGCAGTGTCCCAGGGAGAGCCAGGGCTCCTGGGCTTGGCTTTGGGGGCTCAGAGCAATAGATACCTATCAGCAGTTAGGAAAGTGTTTTGGTGTTTGAACTGATACAGTGGTGTGCACGGGCTTACCACTGCCATTGGCCCTGAGAATGGACACTATGGACAAGTAGGTTAAAAATACCTGAGCTTGTTTGGAGGGGTTAGGAGAGACTTCTCTAAGGAAGAGACTCTAGGGCAGACCTGAAGATAAGCAGAGGTTATACACATAGAAGAGAAGAAAAAAGCTTTCTTGTGTCTAGGGAACAGCATGTGGAAAGACTCAGGCTCGAGAAGGCTCGTCTATACAGAGAGTCAAGGAAGAGAATGGTGACTCTAAAAGGAGAGAGAATAAAGGTGACACTAGGTTCACTCTGAATCATGTGAAGGTTCATATTTTGACTTGATAGGTTCAAAAGAAACCACTAAAGGTATTGAAGTAAAGGCGTGATATTATCATATTTGCATTCTAAAAGATCATTCTGGCTGGAGTACTAGCACAATCAAGCAGAAGCATTGTGATCATTTTCCTGGCGTTTTTCCATTGTCATTGCAAACCCAAAGACACAAATGGTTAAAAAACACGCAGGTTCTTGCTGACTTCCCTGGTAGGGAGACACAACATACACACTCACAACAGTAGAAGTGCATGTGCTGAGAAGTGGTCAAGGATGGTTCGGGCAGGGTTGTTGGGTCATCAAGGAGGAGAGGAATGAGCCTCCTTGGAGATCCAGGGAACGCTTCTCAGAGGTGGTGGCACGGGAGGAATCAGTAGAAACCGGCCAAATGGGCAAGGAAGGTCCCAGGGATTCCAGGCAGCAGGAAGGCCATGGGAAAGAGAAGGGAGGCCCAGGCGGGCAGTCCATATGGACATCTACCTGTGGCTGGGGCCATTGTGAATATGGTGAACAGGGACATCTTCTCCAGGAGAAGATGCCACAGCTGCAGGTGGACACCGGCTGCCCCTGCCATCCTATCAGAGCCAGCAGGATGGCATGGAGGTGGGGCCAGGAAGCTGTCCCTCCCTTCCACGCTGCCAGGGTCTCCATTGGGAGCCCTGGAGGTCAGCGCCTGCAGGGAAGAGTGAGCAGGGGAAGTCCTGGCCCTGTTTGGTGACTCACCCCTGACCCTGGGAGCTCCAGGCTGTGCCTAGAAGCCTGGAGTTGCTCCCAGAAGCTGCTAGGAAGTGAACTCTGGCCAAGGGAGGGCCCCCACAATCCCTTCCCCATGCTGAGCCCCACCCAGGCAGCAGGCCCACCCTGCTGGGGCTGTCAGATGCCATCTGGTGGAGGAGAAAGTAAGAAGGCCAACTGAGCTGACAGACCCCTGAGAGGTCAACTGATACAAGGTGGGGAATTCAGTCCTACTGAAGGGAGGGACTTGCCAAGGCCACACAGGGAGATGGGAGCAGAGCTCCCAATCAGACCCAGTCCTCCCGACATGCAGCCCAGTGAGTACGTCATGGACAGTCTCCTTCTGTCAAATGAGAATAGAAACCAGCTTCCTTAAGGAAGGATTCATGTTCTTTCTGACCTCTTCTGAGGTCAGCAAACTGGCCCACAGGCCAAACCTAGCCATGCCCATTTATGTATACTGATGGCTGTTTTCACATCACAGTGCCCAGTGGAGTCATTAAAACAGAGACTATACGGTCCTTAAAAGAAAATAATCTGTTGACCCTGGTCCAGCCCACTGCTGCTCCAATGTCAGCATGCCTGAGAATCTGCTGGGGAATGTTTATGAAATAGTTGGTCCATTTGGGGTGGGGTCCAGGAATCCAAAACTTAGAAGAGTCTCAGGGCTCTTGATGCAGGTGGCCCAAGACCACACTTGAAGAGACTTTGATCAATCTCCAGCTCATGGAAGACAGGGCTGACTCTGTGGGCTGCAGTGACCAGGGGCAGGGAAGCAGGCCTGTGTCTAGGCTTCTGCTGGGCAGAGCTTGCAGGCTTCTGCATACAAGTCACTGTGGCCCAGAGCTCCATCAGCTGTCATAGAGCAAGTCCCATGAGGCCTCTGTAGGATTTCTCCCTGGTTTATGGTAGGGACAGCACAGCGGCCACAGAGGCAGCGGCTCTCTCTTACTGGCCATGTGCCTGACAGGTCAGGGGATATAAAAATTAGCGGAGTCATTTCCCTCCTGGGTCTCAGTGTTCTTATCTGTAAAATGAGCCATTAGGTCTTGTGTCTGCACAGATGCCTTTCTGTTCCACAATTGCTGATGAGGATAGTAATTACACATCAACACCAACATCCCTGAAATCCCCAGGATGTTGGCAGAACACCACGGAAGCAATGAAGTGGCTTGACATCTGCTTCCTAAGCACCAGTCCTCATAGCCAACAAAGTTCACAAACAGAGACAAGAGGAAGCAGCGGACTGAGTGTTGTGCAGACAAACCTGGGAATCCTCCCCCACTAGCAGACGTTTATGAACATCACTAACCACTGTACAGCAGCTGTTTTTCTGGAGGACTTTTGCTGTGCTCCAGGCTGTCTGATGCAAAGAACCATACAGGCCCTGCTTGTGAGGAACCCACACCTACTGCAGAACCACAGGCCTTTGGCATGTACCATAGTCACTGCTTTAATTTGGTTCAGTGTTTATAGGAAAAGAGAGGAATATTATCATGTTAATTCGAAACACATGAGCATGTTTCAGTGCTATTTGTATTAGGTTAAAAAATCAAAATAAATATCCAACAACAGAGGACTGGTGTTAAATCAAAGGCTCTCAAAAAATAAAGCAATATGCGACATCAAATATTCTATCTATACCATCAAAACCACAGTGAGATATCACCTCACACCTGTCAGATTGGCTAATATCGAAAAGACAAGCCATAGCAAGAGTTGGTGAGGGTGTGCAGAGAAGAGGACTTGTGTGTGGACCATTGGCAGGAATGCAAACTGATGCCACCACTATGGAAAATACTATGGAGTTTCCTTAAAAAGTTCAAAATAGAACTACCTCATGATCCAACAATTCCACTTCTGGGTATTTATCCAAAGAAGACAAAAACACTAACTCGGGAAACTACATGCACCCCTATGTTTTTGCAGCATTATTTACGATAGCCAAATTGTGGAAGCAGCCCAAGAGTCCATCCACAGATGAATGGATAAAGAAGATGTCAGATATATTCATCTATGTCACACAGATGCACACGCACGCACACGCACACACACACACAATGAAATACTACTCAGCCATAAAAAAGAATAAAATCAGGGTACTTGGCTGGCTCAGTCGGTTGAGCATCCAGCTCTTGGTTTTGGTTCAGGTCGTGATCTCAGGGTCATGGGATCAGGATCTGTGCTGGGCATGGAGGCTGCTTGTCTGTCTCCCTCTGCTACTCCTCCCACTCGCTCACACTCTCTCAAATGAATAAATAAAATCTTTAAAAAAAGAAAAAAAGCTTTCCATTTGCAGCAACATGAATGGACCTAGAGAGTATCATACTAAGTGAAATAAGTCAGACAGAGAAAGACAAATACTATAAAATCTTACATGTAGAATCTTAAAAACAAAATGAACAAACAAAACAGACTCAGACACAGAGAACAACCTGGTGGTTTCTAGAAGGGAGGAGATGGGGGGGCAGGGGTGAAATGGGGAAGGGAGATTAAAAGGTATAAATTTCCAGTTATAAAATAAGTAAGACATAGGGATGCAATGTACGGCATAGGGAATACAGTCAATAATATTGTAACAACTTCATGTGGTGACAGATGGTAGCTAGATTTACCATGGTGATCACTCCATAATGTATATAAATGTTAAATCACTATGTTATATACCTGAAACTAGTATAATATAATATGTCAATGACGCTTCAATTTAAAAAAAAATATGTACCTACAACAGGATTTCTCAGCATTGACTCTTTGTTGACATTGGGAATTGGGTACTTTGTTGTGGGCAACTGCCCTGTTTGTTGTAGGATATTGAAGACCAACTCCCCCCACCCTCACCCAATTAAGACAACTAAAAATGTCTCTAGACATTGCTGAATGCTCCCTACAGGACCAAACCACTCCCTCTGTACATTGAGAAGTCTTGGTTCACAACAAATTTTCAATAATCTTAGAAAATCACATATGCTGTAATAAGCAAGGAAAACAGAAAAGTCAAAAATTAAACAGTATGATCTTATCTATGCAAAAGAACAGCAGAAGGAAAAGAAGGAAGAGAAAGGAGGGAAGCAAGAAGAAAATAGAGAAATAAAAAGAAAATAGCTTTAAGAAAAAGTTTAAATCAGCTGCTTTTGAATGGTGAGATCATAATCATTTCAATTTTGCTATAATGTCCTGCATTTTCCACAAGGACTGAACATTATTTCAACAACCAAGGAATGCATGTCAGGAAAACAACTTAAAACACCCAGAAAATGATTAAGAATAAACACTGTTTCTGACTGATTTAGGTGGCTATTTTGGACATAGCACATTTTCTTCAACTTCACATTTCTGAAAATTGTGTCTGCTTTCAGGTTCATCTTGGGCACACTGACATGGGCCGTGTTTCTGAGCTGCCTGGTCTGTGCCTAGCCGCCAGGATGTCTTAGCAGTTCAGCGCAAAGGGGATTCTCCCCAACCCTCCACAAACAGTTGGTTCAAATGGAGCCACATTAATATTGATACAAACTTTTGCTGACTCATCTCCATTGGCATATCATACAAACCCTCAGATCTTTCTAGAATTGGCCCCAACTATTGCTGAGGGGTTTCAGGGAAGGTCATATGGGATCTTAAACTGCCTTCCTTTGTAAATACAGGTAGTATCTAGGTAGTGCTGAAAAAGGGGAGGGGGGGGAAGAAACTATAAGCTATGTATGATGGGTTAAAAAAAAAAAAAAGCCTGTTAGGATTCCAGGAAAAATGTGTATTCACGGTTCAATTTCCACTTTTTGTAAGGAAAATGAAGGAAATGTCTTATTTGTTTCTTCTTAGGACAGAAATGATTATAAGCAAGATATAGGAGAAACTGAAAACTTGTTTTCCTTAGTATGCCAAGTCTAGGCAGCAAAGGAGAAAAAAAATAGAAAGTGATAGAGAGAGAGAGAGAGAAGGAAGGAAGGGAGGGAGGGAGGGAACTGATTTCTCTATCAGGTACGGGACACCCAATATCCAGGACCCACAAAACTTTTCAGGAATCACAGGAAGATTTTAATTTTAATTTCTTTTAAAGTCAGAAGAAAAAAGTGGATTTAATTATAATGAGCATATAATATTGAATCCTGCCTCAATGATACTCATCTTTACATCAGTGCAGTCATAAAATATAATAATTAGATTTTTTTTTTTTTAATGGAGGAAGGCACGCATGAAGGCAAACATGCATAGGGTCTAGGGCGAGGGAGAGGGTTGGTGGGGAGGGGGCAGAGGAGGAGGGGACAAAGAAAGGGAGACAGAGATATACAGATAAAATTGTGAGGCCTTGTGGGTGGTGATAGGCTTTGATAAAGATTCTTCCAGAGGTAGCTTCTACCTGTGTTATCTGGCTAGACGGCCTGGCTTGTGACTTGGGTGCAATTACTACAAGTTGTATTTTAACACTACTCTGATCATTAATGCACTAGACGATTTACAAAGGCAGTAAGTTACTTTGTCTAGCCCCAGGTTTCCTCCCTTGTCTCTGCTGCAGCACGTGTGGCTTCAGATCACTTAAATCCTTCTAAGTCCTACTTATCGTTATTAAACTTTAGGAAGACCGAAGACAAAGGCCAAATTCTCACCTTCAAGAGATTGGCCTCCTGGGGCGCCTGCGTGGCTCAGTGGGTTAAAGCCTCTGCCTTCGGCTCAGGTCAAGATCCTGGGGTCCTGGGATCGAGCCCCGCATCAGGCTCTCTGCTCAGCGGGGAGCCTGCTTCCTCCTCTCTCTCTGCCTGCCTCTCTGCCTACTTGTGATCTCCATCTGTCAAATAAATAAATAAAATCTTTAAAGAAAAAAAAAGAGATGGGCTTCCTTTTTCTAGCAGTGTAATTGCTGGGTCTCATTCTTGCTAGCTCAGGAACCTAGAAAAGCCTGACCTTCCTGGGCACCATTCATCCTTTCAAACTTGAGTTTTCATTTTCAGGATCCTGCATCCAGCTAACTGGTTGCCATCCTGATTTGTGGGCATCCATGGGGGACCCAGGGAGCTGCATTCCCACTGGGCAGTCTTTCTGAATCTGACCAAAGCTCTGCCGGGAGATAAAGGCAAACAGCCCTGTCAGTGATGAACCAACCCTCTATAGATGAATCCAGTAAAGCAAAATTTATAAGAAAGCATCTTTCTGAGTTTGGCTAAGAAAACAGTATAGTACCATGAAACCCAGCTCAACTATTTAGTGAGTGGGTAACTATTGAAGTAGTCGATCTGTGCCTCAGTGTAAAAATGTGACAAGCAATATCTTGTATTGTTGTTGTTGGGATTAAAATTAAATTATGTGTCTGAAACACTTAGCACAGTTTTGACAAGTATAAATGTTAATCAAAAGATGGCTTTTAGGGGCAACTGGCTGGCTCAGTCAGAAGAACATGTGACTCTTGATCTCAGGGTTCTGAGTTCGAGCCCCACATTGAGAGTGGAGATTACTTAAGTTTTCTTTTAATTTTTAAAAAATTTAAAAGAAGGCTTTTATTGACACTATGGTTATTTAACTTTCTGTTCTTCTCCCAGTTACTAAGGAGATGATACCTATTATACAAAAATTTAAAGTATTGAAAAGTATAAAGAAGCAAGAAGAAATCACACTCATGATCACCTCACCTAGAAGCAGCTAATTGGACATTTGGACATGCTCCTACCTCACTTACGTTTAAAAGCATTTCAGATACAGAATATTGAAACTGGTAAGAGAGTTCACCAAAGTTGCTAGATTCAACCCCAACCATCCACAGTAGCCCAAGCTTATTCATCAATACTACCTCATTACTAGATGCATTATCAAATCCATATTATATACAATGGCACCTAAATAATAAATACTTACAGAAAAAAAATCTAACAAAAATACATGTACCTCTATGATAAAAAAGTAGAAAATGTTATCTTAAGTCATTAAAGAAAATCTCAGTATAGGAAGATATAGATCATGGTCATATAGAGCAGATTTTAAACTGGGAATTCTTCCCAATTACTCTATGTTTAAATTCAAAGTAATTCCATTCAAAACCGTAACAGGGAACATGAGAAGACAATACCAGAATTTCACATGGGAAATGAAAGTGGAAAGTAGAGTCAAGATCATTTTGAATAAATAGAACAAAGTAAGAGACTTACTGGTCATAAAGGTCTATTATTAATTGCTAGAAACTGTGGCAGTGTTACATGGAGAGAAAAACAAACCATTAGAAAGCTCCAAAACAGAGCATTTGTGGAAACTTGACATAGAATATAGTGGGCACAGAAATCAGTTGGTCCTGGGGGTGCCTGGGTGGCTCAGTCGGTTAAGTGTCTGACTCTGGATTTCAGCTCAGGTCATGGTCTCAGGGTCATGAACTTGAGCCCTGAGTGGAAAATATGGGCTCAGCAGAGAGTCCTCCTGGAGATTCTCTCTCTCCCTCTCCCTCTGCCCCTCCCCACGCACGCTTGCACTCTCTCACTCTCTCATAAATAGTTTTTATATTTTTAAAAATGCATGTATCAAAATGAATTAATCAATCTCCCAAACATACTAGGAAATGAAAAAAGAAAGTTGCAGAAGGTTGCTGATTACATAACACTTAAAATGCAAATATATCGCTATTATATTATTCATGGGCACTTATATGTTTAGTAAAAGTATAAACCCATGAGACAGGATAGTCACCACAATCAGGCTAATTAGTTATTTCTGGCAAGAGAAGGATGAAATGGGGTAGATACAGTGGCTTTTAACTGTGTTTGTAAGAATGCATTATTTAGGGAAAAAATTAAAAGTGAGTATGATCAAATAAAAAGTTAAGATTTCACAAAGCTGAGTGAGGACGGCACTAGCTAAGTTATATTATTCTCTGTATTTTTCTATATACTTAAAATATTTCATAATCTGGCAAATATGTATATTTTCAATCATATGACAAATGTCTATTACAATTGTAATTAAAAGAATAAAACCCAATTATTCACAAATAAGTCCAGCAAGAGGCATATTGTTAGGGAAATAAAGGTCTGGGAGAGGATAAACTTCCCAAGGAGGGAACCTCTAAATTAAAAAGGAGAGTTTTTTTTTTCTTCTTGGTTGACTGATACCCTCCGGGATTTTCTCCTTCTAAATTGCTAGTCATTTCTACCAAGTCTGGCGGCCCAGGGAGGACATCGAATCACAATCTGGCCTCTTCCCCCAGGCATCTATTTCCTTGAAAATAGGGGAAACCTATCACAGAACCTGTAGGACTCTTCACCCTTCGCTGCTACCAGTAAACACAAAACAGAAACACCAGAACTTGGGGAACTTGGATTGTTCAAAACAAGAAGGCCATGGTGTGCCCTAAAGCAGTGTGATTTACATTTGCTAAAGGTGATTTGGCTCTGAACTTCCAGGAGACCAAAACAAGGAAGGAGACAAAATCAATCCCATGCTTTGCATTATCCAAAAAGCAAAATAAAAAAGGTTTTCAGGGGAAGAACCACAATTTCAGGAGCTTGGAGTCCGAAAGAAAACTTTCCCACATTATACAACAAATACGTAAAAAATGAGAAATGGAGCCATCCCCCCTCCCCACACACACACAGCTTGGGCACTGAAAAATGAAACTATGTTATTATGACATTATTATCCCATCACGTTCATTAACGTCTCCCCTCTTCAAGGAGACAGTTGCCCATGCAATGATTCTTCATGGCACGAGTTTCCCCCAAGACCCACCATGGAAAGCATCAACAGGGGAGTGAAGACCAAAGAGTCTCTGAATCCTTACTGCGGTGCATGATCGATACTCATTGAGTCCCCACATTAAAGGAACTACCTGAAACCAAACTTCCAATTCTCAATGAATTCTGATCTTGTCTCGTTTTCTCTGAGATGTTGCCAGAGCTCTGTCAGGATGGTATTCTCCCTTACCCTGGCAGGCAATAAACTCAGCTTTGCCTTATCAACAAGTTGTATGGTGATATTCATGGAGCTGGCAACAGACAATCATTTAAATTAAAAAACAAACAAGGGGCATCCGGGTGGCTCAGTGGGTTAAGCCTCTGCCTTTGGCTCAGGTCGTGATCTCAGGGTCCTGAGATCAAGCCCTGAATCAGCCTCTCTGGTCAGCAGGGAGCCTGCTTCCCCCTCTCTCTCTGCCTGCCTCTCTGCCTACTTGTGATCTCAATCTCTTTGTCAAATAAATAAATAAAACATTTTTTAATTAATTAATTAAAAAACAAACAAAAAACCTCTTCAGGAGATTGAAGGCCCTCCTCCTTTTCTAGGACCCTTGGTAAGTCTTGCTAACACCAAGGAGCCCATCACCTGGGCATGCAGACCTCCAAGGCACATTCCTTCTGCCTCCCTACCAGCCCTCCAGTTTCCAGTCCTTGCCCAGTTGGGTTCCTGGGAGCTCGCTGGAGGCCTACAGAACAGTCTGGGCATGTCTGTGACTCTGCGTTTTTCTGGCATATTCTTGCTGGCAATAATCAGGGTAATTATAGACTGTTCCCTCATTTTCCTGACTCTTGGGAGCTATTTAGCACCAGAGAAAGATAAATTCAGAAAGCCTTCCACCCAGGATTGTCGTGGTGGGACATCCAGCATGGTTTCCTGGCATACCTTTCAAAGGAGGAGGAGGAAGAGAAAAGGAAGACAAATGGGAACAGATGTCTTGCCCTGTCAAGGAAGTGTGGAAGAGCTACTTTTTTTTTTTTTTTTAAGATTTTATCCATTTACCTGACAGACAGAGATCACAAGTAGGCAGAGAGGCAGGCAGAGAGAGAGGAAGGAAGCAGGCTCCCCGCTGAGCAGAGAGCCCGACGCGGGGCTCGATCCCAGGACCCCAGAATCATGACCCGAGCCGAAGGCAGAGGCCTAACCCACTGAGCCACCCAGGTGCCCCAAGAGCTACTTTTAAATAAAGTTGGACACTTTTTATTGGAGTATCTCAGATCTCTTCCATATTGTAGCTCTGACCTTGGCCATACATTTGGATTACCTAACAGGAATGGGGGAGGGGAGCAGACCATTAAAAATCAAGATGCCAAACCCGCACCCCAGGAGATGCAGATTTCACTCGTCTAAGATAGGGGCTGGCTGGTTGTGGATATTTATTTAAAATTCTTCAGGTGATTCTAATGTGTGGCTATGACAAACCTCATTATTTCTTCGTACTAATGTGCTCTGAGATCTATGTTTATTTGACTATGTTTATCTGTGTCTTTTGTACCTTGTAGAACTGGTGTAGTTTTCAGTAGAAAACACATTTGGAACTGGGGATTTTTCTATCACAGATGTTTTCCCTTTAAGTGGAAAAAGGACACAGTATGGGTACTAGCATCCAATACTAAGAAATGAGTGTCTTTTTCAACTTCAAATTATATTAGTACCAACCATCGGCCTTTGGTGAATTTTAAAACTTGTGCATTTGTTATCTCGTTTAATCATTAAAACATCTCTAAATGCTTGGTACTGCTATTATTCCCATTTTACAGATAGAAGAACTGAGGTTCAGAGAGAAACAGTGACATGCCCAATGTCCTATAGAATCTGGGCTTGAATTGGATCTGAGGGACTTGGTGTCTGAGATCTGCAATAAGTATGCTCTACAGTCTCTTAGAAAGGATGTGGTCCAGGGAAATCTGGGTGGTTCAGTCAGATAAGCATCTGCCATTGGCTCAGGTCACGATTCCAGTGTTCTTGGATCAAGCCCCGCATCAGGCTCTCTGCTCAGTGGGAAGCCTGCTTCTCCCTCTTCCACTCCCCTGCTACTGCTTTTGTGCTCTCTCTAGCTCACTCTCAAATAAAATCTGAAAGGAAGGAAGGAAGGAAGAAAGAAAGAAAGAAAGAAAGAAAGAAAGAAAGAAAGAAAGAAAGAAAATGTGGTCCATATTTCCACCAAATTCTTGGTTCTAGAATCCTAAGATTCATCTAGTTCTCCACCAAGAGCAGAGTCTGGGATGTTTCTCTATCTCTTAAAATGAGTTCCACAAAATAGCTATTCTGAACCTGACTCTGTAGTTTTGTGGGGCCTGTGATTAGCCAATATTCCTCTTCGACCCACTTCCCTTTCTCCCACTTCACCCAAAGTAGAAGGGATGGCCATTGTGCCCCCAAGCTCCTGGAGCCCCCACAAAGAAGGCAGCGTGGCGACCACAGAGCCTGGGACCATTTGGCAGTCTAGGCCACGTGGTCCAGGGCCAAGGCTCGCACAGGCCGTGCAGAGTGATTTGCAATCAGTCGCAAGTGATTACACATTGTTTCTCATCGATAGGCATGAGGGAGCCCTGACGGGATAATGAGATGCAGCTGATGGAAAATCACAGCTGACTGTCAACAGTGAGTGGGGTTTTGCCCAGC
This sequence comes from Mellivora capensis, assembly GCA_004024625.1. Classification (NCBI taxonomy): domain Eukaryota; kingdom Metazoa; phylum Chordata; class Mammalia; order Carnivora; family Mustelidae; genus Mellivora; species Mellivora capensis. The sequence continues at coordinate 258,604 of PISX010000105.1, read as the reverse complement.
CCTCCAGTGCTACAATCAAATCCTCCCCACTGCAAAGGCCAGGAGCAAATCTGAAGAATTTTAATGCTGAGCCACCTCACGGTCCCAAGAGAAATTGACCAGAGGGCCCGTTGGTTCAGTATTGGATAACTGGGATAGGACACAGGGACTGCCCCCTGGACAAGCCACAGAGCCTCCCAGACTGGGATTCCAAATAACCTTCCCGTAAGGAGAGCACAGGGCCCAGACAGCAGGCCAGAAGAGCACTGGAAACCAGGCCAATAGAGGATAGGGTCCCTTTATTTTGTCCGACTCCCAGAAAAACCAGTTTCTTTGACTCTGTGCATTACCTGTGCAGGGCTAGGAAATGAGGCTGAGTGTTTTTCTCACTGTGCTCAATGAGAGAATCTGTTTAAACTATCTTTCCATGGATCGGTTCACTAAGGGCCAACTTGAGCCCTCTTTACCCTTCTGTTGTCAAGGAAAAACAGCTGTTTGCTAAAATTGAGGTCTCCTTCTTCCATGACGGTCATTACCACCTCCCCAATAAGAGATAATGGGCTTGAATTTCCCGACTAGATAGGTGCTGCTCAAGTCTTGACTCTCCCGGTAAAGTCCGTCTGTAACCCAGAGTGGCCTTCCCGAGGAAGGTACTACCCAACTTAATCTTCATGCTTAATCATCCTTCCCAATTATTGTGCCATGAGGTCCCTAATAAACGAACTTGTTAAGTGCTCAGCTGTGTTTCCAGATCTTTAACCCAGTTTCCTCACATAGCATTTCCATCTACTGCCTTCGGACTGCATTGCTCTTGAACAACTTGTTGGAATCGTTTGTAATGAACGAGAGTAAACTTGGCCAATCAATGTTTGACCAGTGAGCGCCTAAAAGAAAAAAATAAAGTGCAAACAGTTGCAATGGGTCAAAACTTGAAACAGTTTTTCTTGTTTTGCGGACAACTTAACAATGTTATGCTATTTAGATTAAACTTTTTATTTTGAGAAAACAGTAGGTTCACAGGCCGTTGCAAGAAATAATGCAGACGTCTCATGTAGACCCCACCCCTTTCCCCCCAGTGATAATGTCTTGCAAAATTACAGTAGAACATCACAGCCAGGATATTGACATGGATACGGTCCACTCATTCTCAGGAATCCCCGTTTTATGCTTCAGTTCTATGCAGTGTTATCATGAGGGTGGGTACCTATGTCCAGCACCACACTCACGACTCAGAGCAGTTCCATCAGGACAAAGATACCTCCTACTGCCTTTTTAAAACCTCCCCTGTGTCCTTGTCCATAGCCCCTGGCAGCGACTAATCTGTCCTCCATTTCCATAATTTCTTCACTTTAAGAGTGCTGTATAAATGGAATCCTATGGTATGTGACCTTTCAAGGTTGGCTTCTTTCACTCAGCGTAAAATTATCTGGATTCATCCAAGTTGTTGCATGAATCAATAGCTCATTCCCTTTTATTGCCGAGCAGTATTGCATGGTATGGATTCAGTTTGACTCTTCACCCGCTGAAGGACATCTGGGTTGCTTCCAGTTTGGGGCTATTATGAATAAAGCTGCTCTGAATATTCATGGGCAGGTTTTTGTATGAATATACGTTTTCATTTTTCGGGGATCAGTGTCCTAGAGTGAGTATAATGAATAGATCACACGACCATTGCGTAGTTAGCAGTATAAGAGGTTGCAAACTGCTTTTCAAAGTGGCTCTACCGTTTGTTGTTTTATATTCCCACCTGCAACATATGAGCAATCCATTTCTCTGTCTCCTCACTGGCCTTTGGGGGCCTCACTACTTTTTACTTCAGCCATTCTGATAGGTGTGTGGTAATGTCTCATTGTGGTTTTAAGTTGCACTTAGTGATTAGTTAATAGTATGGAACATCTTTCCTTATGTTTCTTTGCCTTCTATATGTCCTCATCAGTATTTATGCCCATTTGTGCTTTCTGTGTAGTTTTTATTTGATTGCTTGTTTTTTATTTTATTGTTGAGTTTTGAGTTCTTTGTATATTCTAGATACTAATCCTTTCTCAGATACATGGCAAAAAGGTGTGTTTTTTTTTTTCTCAATCCATAGCTTGCCTTTTTATCTTAATGGGACCTTTCACAGAACAAAAGGTTTTAATTTTGATGGAGTCCAGTTGGTCGCTTTTTTTCCTTTTGTGGATATTTTGGTTTCAAGTCTAGATCGGAGATCCCTTTGACTAGACCTGGATCCTTAAGATTTTCTCATGTGATTTTTCTAGAAGTTTTATAGTTCTGTATTTTCCCTTTGCAAACATGATCCATTTTAAGTTTATTTTTGAATAAGGTATGAACTTTAGGCTGAGATTTCTACTTTTTGTTGGGATGTCCAATTGCTTTAGGATCATTTATTGAAAATGCTCTCCTTCCTCCACCGAATTACTTTTGCATCTTCTGCAAAAATCAGTTGAGTATATTTGTGTGGGTAAATAATTCCTAAAGTTGAAGTATAATAGTAAGTTTCAGATCAATAGGTATAGTATAATCCCATTTTTATTTAAGAACATAAACATATATGTTTCCACATAGTCATACATATTCATAATGATGTAATTATTTATTATGATTATTTTAGTATTACTGTGGTTATCTCTGGAGGTTGTGACTGGAATATTTTCACCTTATATACTCAAGATAATAGCTACTTTGTTGAACATTTATTATGTGATAGGTGCTATTCAGCATTTTACAATTAATTAAGGTGCTATTGTAATAAAAGAGTGATGATGTAATGATCCTGATTGCTGAGTTTACTGGCTCTCATATAGTCAGGTACTATATTTAAATGCTATACATAGATAGATAGATATCCTCTCTCTCACTTAGTTATCACAGCATTAGTTAATTTCTGTTGTTTGTCTATTATGGTAAGTTAACAGAGGCTAGAAGAAGCTGTGTGCCCAGGGCCACAGAATAAGAAAAGTACAGAGATTAAACTCAGGTACTCTGACACTACAACAAGCTCCCTGAATCCCTGAATTATACTGTTTGTTATATTAATTATTTGACAAAATAAGTCCTATCTTTAGCAATTACAAAGGGGAAAAGATGGCTTAGAAAAAATAGAATCCCTAGGGTGCCTGGGTGGCTCAGTCTGGCAAGCATCTGACTCTTGATTTCATCTCAGGTCATGATCTCAGTGTCCTGAGATCGAAGCCTGTGGTCAGCCTCTGGGCCAGGTGTGAAGCCTGCTTAAGATTTTCCCTCTCCCTCTACCTCTCCCCTCTGGTTCATGCTCTCTCTCTCTCTCTCTCTCAAAAATAAAAATACAATAAGATAATGCAATCTGATTTGCAAAAGAACAGATCTGCCCTCTCTTTGGCCGGTTTAGGTGCGGTATCAATTTGTAAGTTGTCTTGAGTCCATGGGGTATGTTCGGTCTCTGAAAATGTTCTCTTTAGAATTACTTTACCCTAAAAAAACTCTAAATGCTTCTGGAATATTCTAATACATTAGGGTTTCAAAAAAAAATCATTTTTCAAAGAATGTATTTCTTTCTTAAGAATTATGCTTGGCTGGTTTCAGATGGCTCCTGAGAATTAAGTGGTCTCTACAATGTCTCCTCTATATTCCAAATAAACAAGACGAAGCCAGAAAACTCTGTGACAGGACATGACCCAAACACTCAAGTCTTTATGGCCTAAAGTCACCTCACCAGAATGCACTCGAAGGCAAACAGAGAGGATTCTTTAAATATTTCTGGTTAAAAAGAAAAAAGCAAGACTTTATTACATTCCTTTTATTAAGTAGCAAGCCCCTAGGAAGGAAATAGTAAATAAGTGTTAAAGTGTACATTAATTAAAAAATATATATGTATTCGTGGGAGTAAAAACTCTCAGTCACCCCAAATCCTCTGAATGAAGATACGCGAGGGCTTGGTATAAGAATTCCTGAGTGCTCTTAGCACCTCTGTCTCTTTATTTCACACTTTTCTCATTCATTGACACCTCCCCACATTCTCCAACCTCCATGAAAAACAAAACTTACAAATTAAAGGATATTTAAAAATAAAGAGTTATCTAAAGTATAATTCCTTTTGCAAGTGCTGTCACTTCTCCTGGATCTATTTCTTCCATTACTCATATCCTTTCTGTTCCAATGGCCACTGCCTTAGTTTGGGCTCATGTCACCTGTTTTCATCTGGATTCTTAAAGCAACATTCTGACTTCTAACTTCAATCTTTCTTCTCCAGTCCTACCATGCTGCCAGCTCAACTGTAAGAAAACACAGCTCTAGGTGTGTGACTCCCTGACTCAAAGATCTTCACTGGCTCCCTACAGCCTGCTCTTGCAAGTACAAACAACACAATTTGGAATTCAAGGGTATTCACAAAATTAACTCAATCCAACTTTCCCTGCCTTTCCCCACCACCAGCCTTGACCCACTGTCATGTGGTCCTATCTAGAGGGAGGACCACTCCCAAGATTGGTTTCCCGTCTTTGTGATTTTCCACAGGCTTAGCCCTTAGCCTGGGTTATCCTCATGGGGCCTGTGGCCTCACCTCCTCCTGCAAAGCCATCAAAGCTGCTCCCCCACAAAGCTTTCCCTTCCTTTTCTCCAAATTGGCCAAGACCTTGAATATGAGCTAATGGATATCCATTGACGTTCAAGCAGTGTTTAACAACTGGTGCTCAGGGTGGAGAGAGAGAGAAAGTGGGGATATCTATACATAAATATACATTTATTATAAATGTTGCTGATATAAGGAATATAAAGCCTAGCATTTAAAATAATAAGGAACTATTCAAAGCTCTTTTTTAATAAATTCCATACAGCCCATTAATTTTCACAAAATGCTTTTGTTGATATATTTGTTACACACTCATATCTGAGCCTCATCTATGGTTGTGATAGAGAGGGAAGATAGTTCCCACGTGAATGTTTGTTGATATTTGTGTTTATATTAGTGGGTGAGATGAAAGTGAAATGAAGCATCTATTTAGTAATGATGTGTGCGACTTCTTTGCTGATTTGGATAATTCTCAAATACTGAGAGAAGTTTTCTTCAGACGTGTGTGCTGTTTACAGTGTCATAGTTGCAGACACAACACAATTTTAAGGTTAATCTGCATTATTAACATTGTTCCCAATACATTCTTAACTCTGGAGAATCAAAATAATAACACGTTAAGCTTTGATTTGCTGTGCTGCCTATTTCCATGGTATAAATATTCCCCTCATGGCTGATTTCTGGCTGCCAACCTGATGTCTGTGGACACTGAGTTTGGAAAGAAATGTACAGTCGTGAATCGTGAAATAATGTTTCTGCCATACAGGTGCAAATAAATGAAAGAACACAGTTAAATTTCAAATAATTAGAAATGATCAATTAATTTTTGACAAAGCGACCAAAGCAATTCACTGGAAGAAAGGAATATACCTATATAGAACAAAAAAATTAACCTTGACTCATATCTTGTACCATATACAAAAATCAATTTGAGATGGCTCATAGGCCTGAAGGTAAAGGATAAAACTACAAAGGTTCTATAATGAAACTGGGGGAAAATCTTCACAACAATGAATGCATTTGTACTAACCATGAAGGAAAAAATTAAGAAAAGTGGACTTCATCAGAATTGAGCACATGCCCTTCAAAAGACACCTTTAAAAAGGGAATAGGTGAGTCACAGAGTTAGAGAAAACCATCACAATGCATATGTCTGATTAGGACTCATATTCAAAATATAAAAATATATATGCGACCTCTAAAACTCAATATAAAAGATGAATGGCACCATTTAAAATGAGCTGGACAAAAGACTCACACAGGAACTTAAGAAAGAAAAACATCAAATGGCCAATAATCACATGAAAAAATGTTCAACATTAGTCATCAGGAAAATACAAATTAAAACCATGAGATAATATTATACACCCACCAGGACAGCTAAAAAAAGAGATTGACAACACCAGATGTTGGTGTGGAACCGGAATGCAAAATGGCAAATTCACTTTGAGCATCAGTTTGGTGATGGCATAAAAGTCAACACACTCCTACCCCATGACCCAGCAGTACCACCCCTCGATGTTTACCCAAAGGAAATGAAAGCATATATACACAGAAAGACCTATGCAGGAATATTTATTAAAAATTCATTAATAATATAAGTAACTACATCAAGCCCAGATGTCTATCAAATAAAATGGAATAACAACTTGCAATATATCCCTATGATGGAGTACTACACAGCAATAAAAAGTAGCAGATTACTAATACACACCACAGCATGGGTGACCCTCCAGAACTTATTCTGAGCGGAAGAAGGCAGATACAAGAGTAAGCACTACCGTATGATAACGCTCAACCAAAGCGTCAAAAGAAGCAAAACGTATCTCTGATGAAAATAAAATGTCTTAAAGGGTTTTCTTCTTACCACCAAGAATACCTTAGACGAGCACGTGCGTGCGCGTGCACAAGCGCGTACACACGCACGCACACACCCCACAGCCTTCCCTTCCGACAGATGATACCAAACCTGACTTGGTCTTCTCCTTCACTGAGATTCAGAAATTGGATTTTTTTTCCTTGCTAGTACAGAATCCTGTGTACTCAAGAATGCAAACTGGAAATCAATACCCACGTCTTAAAGGTGACATTTCAACAACTGTACATCCTGGAGCCTTCCAGGGTCTCGGGATCGTTTTGTTCCTGTCAACTGTCTCACTTTTTAAATAATTTATGAGCATCCAACTCCACATCTTGTGATCTAGGATGAACCGCTTCCATTTCACATGTGTATGTCTTCATTCAAATAGCCCGTCATTCATCTGCTAAATGTTATTATTGAACACCTACTATGTGCCGGGCATTGTACTGTGCAGTATGAATGTAGTGGTGGAGAGGGCAGTCACAGTCTGAGCCTGGAATTTACATGGAAGGGAAGAGAGGGTAGACATCAGTATGTGTGTTACACTGGTAGCTGTTAAATTTCAATTGTAACTATTGCTTAAAAAAAAGAAGACATGACAAAATGCAGGCTTCTTATGAACACATTTACCAAGAAGTCCTGATCTTATCTTGAATGGAGTGAGTGGGAATAAATATCAAGGAGTGCTTCCTGGAGGAAGCTGGGCTTCCTTTGAGCTGGGCTTTGAATGGGGAACAAGAATATACTTGGAGGGGGCTAAGTTTCAGGCAGCAAAAGCGTTGTGTCAATGGTCCTGATACACAAAGGGGCGTGCTGTTTTTAAGATATGGGAGAAAGCTAATCCTTGCAGAACCTAGAGATACAAAGTGAATCTGGTAAAACTGGCAATGTCTGAAATAAGCAGGGCCCTATTAAGAATTTTCATCCTATCTATTACTAAAATCAGCAGAAGCTGCTAAAAGACTTTAAAAAAAAAAAAAAAAGACATGGGTACTTCCGATGGGGTTTCATCATCTGGCAACTCTGTGTCGAGTGGACTGGGAAGCATGTGTCCAAGCTGTGGAGAGACCAGCTTGAGGCTAGCACACGTACATAATAAGCAAGTGTCCCTATTAATTTCCAGTGAAAGGCATGCTCTGAATTCTGCGAACTATAGAGGCAATTTAGCCCTACTTTGAACAGTTAGCAAATACACTGGAACTGCTTTGCAGACAAAGGGCGGACCTGTGGGAGGTCTAGGAGGAGTTGAGGAGCCGGCCAAGAAGAGGACATGAGGATGGACAGATCAAACAAGAAGCCTCAGGAGGCAAACACCTAAGTGCCAGGCACTTACTTTTAAATTTTGATTCAGAATCCGTGACTGAGAGCTCATTCTGCCTCAGAACTATACCAAGTGCTTTATACCTATCCCAGGTAATTCTCACTTCTATCTACAAGGCAGGTAGTGTCTTAAATATTTTCTTACAAAAAGAGACCTGGAGGTTTAGAGAGGTAGAGTAGCCTACTCAAGGTCACACTGTGTATATGAGGCAGAACGTGGACCCGGGACTCTCTGATGCAACGCTGGCTCTTCACGGCCTCCTTCCCCTGTTCCCCATCACCATTCTATTTGGGAACAACGTCCGGTTTTTCTGTGCTTTGGTATAAATACATAGAACATTAGTTCTAAAGGGGTCTTTGAAATCTGATAAGTGAATCCTCTTCCTTGACAGTGGAAAAACGAGACAGACACACTGGGGGTCCAGCCGTGGTCCCCCAGGAAATAATGCACAAGGGAGATACGGACTGCCTAGTCTTGCAGTAACCCATGCTGCTTGTGGAACCCATCCACTCTCTTTACAGATTTGGGACTTTGCAATGACAGAGTTGTGCTGAGTCCACGGCCCAGCTTGGTGGAGGGGGCAGTTCTTAAACACTGGTCTGTGAACAGAGTAATCGTCAAAATGAGTTTGAAGAAAGAGGAACTAAATCTAGTTAATTATTTTGTCTAGTCCCTGCCTTCTCCAATGGGAGGAAGAAATGTTACTTAACATGTATTAAATGTTGAACATTTTAGAACTTGCAGCTGTGCTTGTTGCTTAATTATTGGCAGATTGCTTAGGGCCAAACGCTGTCTGCTGGGGCATGAATGATTCTTTGGTTCCCTACAACTCCAGTGCAGATAGGACAACTTATCTCACAAGCAGCAAAGCACTAGCCTCCATGAGCTGCACCAGTGGACTGGTTAGGATTTCCAAAAGGGCAAATTGCATTACTTATACTTCAGATCATACACTGGTAGCTAAAATGAATTACAAAGTACCTAGAAGGTATTTGATGACCTCATCTTGCATAATGAAATCCAATTAATAGGGAGCTATTCCAGATCCTGGAACTAACTAGTGTCTCAGCAACTATTGTTGGCAGAGAAGCAACCACACCGATCCCAACTGGGCACGGTCTCTTCTGGGTAGGAGCAACCATGTTACCAACAGAAGACTTGGGGACTGTCTCTGTGGTGAGCAGAACCAGTCCGGAAGTTCAGGGGCTCTCAGAATGCCAATGCATGATTATTTTAAGAGAATCCCTCCCTCTCAGAGATACAGTCACTCATCTTTGGGTGCACCTGGAAAGAAATTTTACGTTCTGTCTGTAATTGAATCGATACTATATTTTTCAAATACAGAACATTAGCTTTCACAACTCAAAAGAAAATCTCTGCAGGCCACTTTCCCCACATGTCTGTCAGAATCCTCCCCTCCCTCTTTGATGAGGAGTAGATATTATTTTATTTCTGGCCCAACAAATGTCATCTCAACCTATAGAGAGACTTCCTTCTGGACTACCACTATGACTTTTCCCTGACTATATTCTCTACCATGGAAAAACACACACAGAGTTGTAGCTAGGAAACAAAATCACGGAGGCATTAAAAAATTGGTATTAAAAAAAAAAAGGACAGGGTAATGCAATGTGTGGAATTTGGATTAGGCTCTAAAAGGTTTTTAATTCCATCTCCACTGATGACTATTTGTGTGACCTTAGACAAGCTCCGTTACTTCTCCAAACCTCAGTTTCTTCATGGAGATAACATCTCTTTTCAGGTGATCATGATGATAAAAATGGTACTTACTCCTATATAGTAAGGATCTTGTACAGTCCTTGGCAACAAATTAAATCCCGCAATTATTCTCTCTTTTAAAAAACAATGAGAGGCCAAGCCCAGATATCATTTTATGTATCCAGAACAGTTCCCCTTATTTCGAACAAGACACTGTGCTATCTTAAAGGGAAAGACAGGACAGAGGTTGAGAAAAGTTCTGATCGAAAAGAAGAGACAAACACCAATAACAGGATTTGTCATAATCGTTTCTGAAGATCCTTCCTGAGTAACACAGAGCTCTTACACAATGGCCAACCGTGAATTTGACAAACAGAATGATTGTTTTGGTCTGTGGTAGGTCAGAGAACAAGAGTAGACCAGAAGGCCATGGGAGGGCTTTAAATCGGTAAATCTTTCAACCTTTTCTGACAAGTTAAGTGTAGTTAGCCTTGACAAAAGCTGCCATTTGGAGACTTCTGGGTTTCCAAGGACCCCCACACGGGTTGACACCCCGGATGTTAATAGGCATCCCTGTGTTTGTTTTGGATGTGGTAACAAGTGTGGATAGAATGAGCCTTTCCCTGGATTCTTACACATAATCACTTCTTGGATTTCACTAAATTGAAAAATGAGGTTTCTTATTGAGACTGCAAGACTAGAGAATGAGGTCATAGCCCCTTTTCAGTAGCTGCTTTGGGCCGGAGACCAAAGTCAGACTTTCAGCTTAGATCTAACACATTCAGAGGAAGAAGAAGGAAAAAAAAAAAAAAACCTTCAGTGCATAATCTATACTATGCATTTATTAGTGAGTGAGACTTCTGTGCTTAGTTTCTTCCTCTCTCCGTGCACACCCTCAAAACGCCTGCCACCAACACCCTTGTATTTGGTGATGGACCCAGATGGGATCTCAGGGAGGCTGGCATTTCTGTTAGCCGATGACGAGAAGGAAAATATGACACAGGAGGCCGTCTGTCCCCCGCCACCCCCATGATGTCAAGAGGAGGAGATGGTATCAAGAAAATCAAGGGAAAAACAGGAGTGAAAAATGCCGAGAGGAAGTCTGAAGAGGGAGTCCTGCTAATAGTGGTAGTGGTGATGATGGTAAGAATGACAGGAGTCGAACTATTCCTGGGGCACGCGTGAAGCCCCGTGGGTGACAGTCTGGTATACCTTCTCTCTGGTTTTTCTCAGCATAACCCAATTGTTTTCACCATTTTCCACATAAAGAGGATGAGGCTGCAGAGGATCAAATAACTTGCCGCCAGGCCCACAGCTGGAGGTCGGTGGTGGAGGGATTTGAACCCGCCTCCATGAGATCTGTTATCCACTTCGTGGGCTGAAGTTAAGGATAAACTGTGTAAGCGAGCTGTGCATGTGGCCATTCACTTGGTCAAGAATCATTATTGCCTGTTGACATGTGGCCAACTGGGAAAGACAAAGAGAGGAAGATGTGTTCAGCTCACTGGTGCCCCCTCAAGAGGTGAGGGAGGGAGGTCCCAGTACGAACGAGTCTTTGTGCCCTGTGTGGTGATTGAAATGACAGGTTTGGGTCCTGGATTCCCTGGATTCTTTCCTGGCTTGAGAGGAAACACATTGCAGGGAGAAGAACCTGATGAGTAAAACTACAGAGGCAAGAAGGAGTAAGTGAGGTACGTGTGAATGGTGGCCAGCAGCTGTGTGGTGAGGGAGGCAGAGAGGAACACTGAAAGGGTGGGCCAGGTTAGATCAGGGAGGATCTTGTGACCTCAGCCATGGAAGTTAGCCTGTGTCCTCCGCACATGTCAGGAGGTTGAGTCACAGTGTTGCAGAGTAGGATTTAAGTTCTAAAACTGTCTCACTGACCCCAGAGCATAGGTTAGTCTGGAGAGGAAAGGCAGGATTGGAGACAGGAAGCCTATTTAGGGAAGGACTGGAATAGTCCAGGCCAGAGAGGATGAGGGCTTGAGCTGTATCCATTATAACTGAGACTGAGCGAATTCATTAGGTATTTGTGAGGTCAGCCAGCAGAACTTGGGGACTGGTTGGGTATGTGCTCAATGTGGAAGGAGAAGGAGAGGAAGGATCTCGGGTGAGTCTGGCTACACCATTTGCGGGACAAGGGCTTATCCTGAGACCATCCCACTGAGAAGCAGTCACTGGAAAGGAATGCCTTATTCTCTGCAAGTATCTTGATTTCCGGACCACTCCCAAAGTCCTACTTCCTCATGACCCCCATACCCGTCCAGAACGTCATGGATTGAAATAGAGACTTCTCTCTCTATGTTTGTGGCTGGTCCATAAGAGATGGTCAGACTAGTCAGTGGTTAGATCCTGGTCCAGCTCTAAAGCCAAGCCACAACCTCATCCTCTGGCGAATCAGGGTTGGGGAGCCACAGCATCTGTCTCCTGCAGAGCCCCCTGGCTGCTCGCAGCTTCCAGGTGTCATGATCTATGGATAGTTGAGTCATATTTTCCTAGTACGGGAGAGTGCAACGAACACTTCGGTTTTAATTTGGCTGTTTTGATCTGCATGTGTTGATTCTGCTTCGCCATTCATAACAACATGTACAGCTTTCATTCTGGGCTTGTTGACTCTTCCTTACCCCTAACAGACTAACTAGTTGACTCCTGGTTAGCCAAAGAGAAGCCTTCTTTAGCATGGAATTTGGAGGGGGACTTGGGAGATTTTATGGCTCCAGTCCTTTCTCTTCATAGACTTTGAGGACCCTCAGCTTTTCAGTCCCGAGGGTCCTTTCCAGTTTGTTCCCAGGAATGGAGAACCGCCTTGGGATCATGTCTGACACAGGTGGCCCAGAAGTCTGATCAGGACATCCTCGCTCCCATCTTCTAACCCAGCAGCAGCTCACATGATTTTGCTGGACTCTGTATGCGATCTCTCATTCTCTGCCTTTCCCCTCCTCCTCAGAAACAAGTCCAAACTTTACAAAAGAAGAGCCACTCTGTGATGTACATCAGCAGAAAATAGACCATTATCATGAGCTGTGGGAGCAAAACCTAATGGACTGACTGCTCTCACCCAGAGCGGCTACAGCCTGCAGCTACAGAATGTAGAAAATCACCACACACACACGGAGCACATACACAACGGTTCAGAAAGAAACCTGGGCAAACTGGTAGTATGGCTGCCCTGCTCAGTGGTCCGCAGGTGTGATGACTTACAAACTTCTGCAGATCTCTAGGCGCCAGCCCCCACTTCACTCCCTAAGGACTCCAAGCTCTCCTTCTCCCCCAGACCTGTGCAAACACTGCCTCCTTTGGGAGCTAACCCTTCCCATCCTTTTCATGGAAGCTTAGGAGTACTCTCTGAGACCTCCAGATTACATGGCTCTGTGTTAGCACTTGTCCTGATTTATAATGATCATTTTACCCTTCAGTATGCCTAAACTCCATGCCTAGGGGTCACAATGTTCACCTCTGTGCCCCTGGCAGTTTTTACAGTCTACTACCTACAGTACATACTCAGTCAACGTTGGATATTGTCATGAAGGATGGGAGGATGGCTCTGCCCACCCCCTCACTTCTCAATCAGTATGAAACCAGGAAGAGAATATGACCTCCTCTCTAGCAGGCCCCATTCTGTGGGATTTTTCTAATGAGGTGGCTCCAACCAGAGCAGAGAAAGAAACTGTAACTGACCTTATCCTGCACTTCCTCAGCCAGGGAGGGCCCATCACTGTGTTTCAAGAACTACCACCACCCAAGGACCTAAGAGGACACTGGCTTCCCAGAGGAGATGAAGCTCAGGTTTGGATATTGGTGGGCTATCCCTCAAGGAAGGCCCAAGCATCTCTTCTTCAGACACTGGACATACTTTCTGGGTGGAGACTTTGGAGAGAATGTCCAGCCACCACCTCCTCTTCTCGATGCTCTACACTCAGCAATGGTGATGCCTCTGCCCAGCATAGTCTCACAGATACGAGCTTGTTGCCACGATCCTTCAACCCATTGGGCTGGCGTCCTAATCTCCACTCATCACTGCACGTGTGCCCCATCTCATGGGTGCCCATTGCCTGCCAAGTTGGGAAGTTAGGGAGGCACAGCCAGGTTTCCACCTCCTGCTTGCTTCTTTCCTGCTGCTTCTAGTATTGTTTTACATACAGATTTTCAAAAATGTCTCTCTCTCCCTCCCTAATCGATATGGTGGGAATTACTTTTTCCTAGGTAGGCCCCTCAAAACACTTGTCTCTTCCATTGGGGCACACCTTCCTAGGTGACATTGCCACAACCATATAATATTTTTGGTATTAGGTTCTGCCTCTTCTGTAATGCCCTTGAGGGCACAAATTCAGTCCTACTTTTCCATCTTTTTTTTTTCTTTTTTGTTTTAATTAGCATATAATGTATTATTTGTTTCAGGGGTACAGGTCTGTGATTCATCAGTCTTACACAATTCACAACACTCACCATAGCACATACCCTCCCCAATGTCCATCACCCAGCCATCCCACCCCTCCTACCCTGCTCCCCTCCCGCAACCCTCAGTTTGTTTCCTGAGATTAAGAGTCTCTTATGGTTTGTCTCCCTCTCTGGTTTCGTCGTTTCATTTTTCCCTCCCTTCCCCTAGGATCCTCTGTCTTGTTTCTCAAGTTCCTCTTATCAGTGAGATCATATGATAATTGTCTTTCTCTGATTGATTTATTTTGCTTAGCATAATACCCTCTAGTTCCAACCATGTCTCTGCAAATGGCAAGATTTTGGTTTTTTAATGGCTGCATAACATTCGTGCGTGTGTGTGTGTGTGTGTGTGTGTGTGTGACAGCTTCTTTATCCATTCATCTGTTGATGGACATGTAGGCTCTTTCCATAGTCTGGCTATTATGGACATTGCTGCTACAAATATTGGGGTGCACATACTTTTCTTTACCATCTTGATAGGAGTCTAGGACCAGAGGCTTATACATATTTGGCAATTGATACATATTTATGAAAAGAAATGGAATGGAAAGAGTCAGTGAATGAGGCATATGCTTTGGCATACCAGCGAGCTACAAAAGAATGTGGACATTTAACAATCATTTTTGCAGTATCTTTGATTCTTCAACATGGTCCTGATAATAATTTGCTTTTGGCTCAGAGTAAAAGGAAGCAAAAAAAAAAAAGTATTAAAAATCATTGCAAGCCATGATATACTCCCTAGAATGGCTGAGAAGGTCAACATCAAGTGATGGAGAGGATGCAGGGCAACCAGAACTTTCCTACAGGGCTGGTGGGAGGATAAAAAGGTGAAAAAACACTTTGGAAAACTGTTTGTTTCCTACAAAGTTAAACTCGTATCTATCTAATGACACAGCAATTCTACTCTTAGGTATTTATCCAAGAGAAATTAACACGTAAATCCACAAAAATCCTCTTGTATGAATGTTCATAGCACCTTTACTCATAACAGTCAAACACTGGAAAAAGACCAAATGTTCACCAATTGGAACATGGATGAATAAACTGTAACATATTCATATAATAGATTATTACTCAGCCAAAAAAGCAGAAAGGGGTGATAAGCTACATACACACGACAATGTGGGTGAATCACAAAAGTAATGATTTCTGTGTTGGACACAGAAATACATAGCGTACCATTCCATTTATAAGAAACTCTAGAATATGCAAAACTAACCTACAGTGATAGAAATCAGATCAGCGGTTGCCTCTGGGGTAGAGAACTGACTGGAAAAATAGCACGAGGGAACTTCTTGTGGGGATGGAAACATTCTGTGTCCTGGTTGGGGGCAGTGAGATTACTGAGTGTATGTATTTGTCAAAACCAAGTCAACAGTACCATGAAAAGGATTTCACTGTATGTAAATTATACTTCAATTTAAGAAAATCATTTTGGATGTTCTCTCAAATCTCAAACAAAGAAAAGTCTAGGATGGGGGGGCAAAAGACTGGGAAGAATCATGTGCTCCTACTCACGGTGTAGTTGGAGAAACTGGGAGAAGGAGAAAAAGAGAAGTGATCTGTTCAAAATCACACAGTTAAAATCACACAGATGTGGGGGCCAAGGCAGGAATAGAACTCAAGGCCCTTAACATGCAGGAGGGTTGGGAGCCTCTCTGAGTGACCAAAGCCAAGGGGAACGCTGAGAAGGTATTCTACCAGGAACGCTACTTGCTTTAATGTCACCAATTAGCCACTGGACTTTTGTCAGCCTCCTGTGACCTTCTGCACCTCCACACCCTGCCCCGCGCCTCTCTACCATCCCTTTTGATGCTACTTCTTCAAGGGGGATGATTTCCCAAGCATCAACCCCATGAAGACCAGTGCAGAGCCAGGCTAGCTAGAAGGAACTAACATTGCATTCTCTCTGGGTACAGACACTCTGGTTTTCAGGTCACCTTTAGTCTACTGGAGAGTGTCTAAAAGAGATTCTGCAGCTTAGAAGGTATGTTGAGGAAACCCTAGTAGTGAAAAATCAGGAGACATCCCAGGACCAGACAGAGGAGAAACTCAAGCTGCTACCAAGACTGGGGAGAGGTCACCGAGTCGGGCAAAAACTGAAATATGGAGAATGATCTCATATCACCTATACAAACGAGGCCAGCTGATTTGCTCTGTTCTAAACTCTCTCTTTCAGGGCCTAGGTGACTCAGTCGTTTGAGTATTCACCTCCCGATTTCGGCTCAGGTCATGACTCACCTTCTCGCTCTCTCTCTTTTTCTCTCAAATAAATGATCTTTAAATAAATTGTAGGTAGGTAGGTAAACTGTCTCTTTCACTTATCAGACTGATGTTCCTCCTGGTGACCTCCATGGCCACTGCTGACTCTTTTCCCTTTCCTTTAACCAAATATCACTTAGATCCCTATGACAGTGGTGGAAAGGATCAACCAGGTGACATGTGGTTTCCAGCTCCAGCACCTCTAAAGAAGGCAGGAGAAGGACCCTGTTAAACCATAGCATTACTCTGAGCTGAAACCCAACTTCTTCATTATAAAAATAACATGATGGAATTCTCCCTGTAGGATCTGGACACTTTGCGTATCAACTTAGATGGAATGCATTTGGTTGCTGGCTGATTTTGTTCCTCAGCTGCTGCTTTGTACAGCCAGTAAAGCCCTCTGTAGGGTATCCACTCCGTCTCCTTCACCGAGGATTTCTGTACGTCCACTTTTACCGAAAGAGCACATCATGGGAAGGCTGGCCGTGAGTTCGCAGTTGAAGGTTCTCTCCTGAGGAGAGGAAAGCCAGATATGCAAAACTTTTTGTAAGCTCCAAGGCACCATTTCTTATTTCAATGCCAGACACTTAGTAGGGGCTTAAAAAAAAAAAAAACATACCGATTGGGTAAAGAATGAGTGAACATTTGTATTCTGGGGGAAGAAACCCACTTGAGCTTTGGAGTTCCGACAGTCTATATTTAAGGGTACAAATCACCATGTTGTGCATGAGCATAGCACATAACTTCTCTGTGTCTCAGTTTGCTTATGTCCTACATAGGGAAAATAATAATACTCAATTTAACAGCAGGTGCTTTTAGCCTGGAGTCCATAGAACCTCAAAGAGCCTTTAAAAGTGTATATAATTTTGGGGGGGTGCCTAGGTGGCCCAGTTGGTTGAGTGTCTGACTCTTGGTTTTTGCTTGAGTCATGATCTCATGGTCGTGGGATCAGACCTCACATATGACTCCCCGTTCGTGGCAGAGTCTGCTTCAGACTCTCCCTCTCCCTCTACACTGCGCCTCCCCACACCCCCCCACTCTTTCTCTCTAAAGTAGATAAATAAATCTTTTTAAAAATACTTAATATAATCTTTGGTATATGCATATTTTTATGAAGGAAAGAATTTTATATTTTATCAGATTCTTTAAGTAGGTCAGTAACATCTTAAAAAAAAAAAAAAAAAGAAAAGAAACTACTGTGGCCTTAGACTTCTTTGTGAAGATGGAGATAACATTTATAAAGTACCTGAGAATGTAAGAATCCCTTTTAGCTTCTGTACAGTCTCTGACTTGGTGGAGTGACCTTCTGAGCTTTGTACCAAGATGTCCCTATCCCTTATGTGTCCACAGCCCTCAAGATATGCCCCTTTAGCAGCCAACTAGGTCGTCTTAGGCGAATCCCTTCCTTTGGCCTCAGTCTCTTGTCTGTAACATGAAAATGTTGGACTTGACATTCACCCAAAGCTTACAGCTGTTAACACCCTGACTCTGTGGAGAGGAGCACCGACATGGTTAGCAGTGTGCTTTGTTTTCCAGGGGGCTAGGGAGCATGGCCTCTGCTCTTTACCTCCAAGAATGTCTCAGTTAGTGAATGGAAGTCAGTTTCAGTAAAAGACAAGTAGGAGTCTTGGAAGAGGGTGGGAGGGTAATCTCATGACTGGCCAAGGAGCCAAGTAGACTGGGCCTGCAGCCTCGTCCATTGGAAAATGGTGGGGTCAGGGTATCAAGGTTTCAGAGAAGCAAATGGGTTCAGAGGGGCAGAGTTCAGATAGGGGTCACAACCTCAGTGCTTTCTTCCAATCGCTCAATCAGCTGCAAAGGGAAACTGAGATAAACAATCATGTTTAGAGGACAAACCACTGATCTGCATAAGTTTAGGCAGAAAAGAACTCCCTTGGTTCTTTTCCTCTTTAGCTTGCTTCCAGGGGCTCTTAAAGATCTCTTCTGAGAAAAGCACACCTCCTGTAGACCCCTAAATTAGAGTAGACTTTCCCACTCACCCTGTAGATGGCTTCGGGGAGAGAAGACCCCTTTCCAATACTTGATGGCTACATTGAAGTCCTGATATAAACATCCAAGGGAAATGTCCAGAAAACTCAGTCTTCCTTGGCTACTTCTCCATGGACACATTACTAGTCCAGGGAGACTTTCATACTAGAGGAGGCTGTGGGCAGCCCCAAGGAGAGAGTTCTCCTTATGGGAACTTGAGCCAAATACTCTGGTTCCCACATTAATCCACAGGAAGTTGCACTATTCCCGAAGTAGGGGCTGGACTTTGTCCATGCAGCTCAACCCAAACAATGTGAGTCATTCCACCATGTTTGGGCTGAATCCTGGCTCTTCTCCTTACCAGCTCTGGGATGCTGGTCAAGACACAATCTTACAGAGCCTCAGCTTTCCCATCTTTAAAATGGGAGAATAATAGTACCAATCTCAAAGGATCAAAGAAGTTTACATGCAAAATATATCAAGTACAGTGCCTGCTGGCCTGCAGTTGATACTGGGCTATTACATTAGTTATCTCTTACTGCAAACGAAATTACCCCTAAATATTCCAACTGCAAACAACAACACCAGTTACTCAGGAATCCAACACGGCTTCACTGGGTCCTCTAGTTCAGGACCTCTCAGAAGGATATTAATCAAGATGTCAGCTGGGGCCGTAGTCATCCCAACACACAGCTAGGGCTGGAGTCACTTCCAACTCACTTATACGGCCTTTGGCAGGACTCAGTTCTTTGTGGGTTGTTGGCCAGAAGCCACCCTCAGTTCCTTGCCATGTGGGCCTCTCCATGGGACAGCTCACTACATGGCAGCTGGCTTCATTAGGTCAAGCAAATGACAGAGCAAGAGAGAGAGAGAGTGCCAGATGGAAATTGTGGTCTTCTGTAATCTCCTAAGTGACAGCCAATCACTTTTGTTAGATTCTGTTCATTAAAATCTAAGCCCAGCCCATCCTTGAAGGGGAGAGAATTACAAGAAGGTTTGAATGCTAGGAGGTAGGGATCATGGGGTAAACTGTAGAGGGCTGGGTTAGAGTGGGTTGCAATTTTTTTTTATTCTTCCAAGGTATTTTTATTTTTTTATCATTTTTTAGTTTTTTAATTCTAATATAGTTAACATACAGTGTTACCTTAGTTTCAGGTGTACAATATAGTGATTCAACACTTCCGTACATCACCTAGTGCTGATTTTGACAAGTGACTCTATTAATTCCCGTCACCCATTCCCCCCCTCCACCCCCACCTCCCCTCTGGCAGCCATTGGTTTGTTGTCTAGAGTTAAGTGTCTGTTTTTTAGTTTGTGTGTGTCTCTCTCTCCTTTTTTATTTTTTTTACCACCATTGCTCATTTGTTTTGTTTCTTAAATTCCACATATGGACTGAGATCATATGGGTAGTAATTTTAAATAAGATGGTCAGGGTGACCATGAGAAGGTGGCATCTGGGTCAACAGGTGAAGGAGAACCGTGAGGAACTGTATTTAGGCAGAGGGACCAGAGAGCACCAGGACCCAGGTCAGAAGGTGCCTGCATGAAGACCAATGCCTCCCTCATCCCTGCACTGATGTGGGGGTGACTAGAAAGATGTGGTGTAAGCCTTAGGGTGCCAGCCCGGCTTCCCTCTGATCCCTGACCCACTGGTGTATTCAAATCAAATAGGGATCTCAGAGTGTCTCCAATATCCCCTAACCCCTGCCTAAGTGTACATAGCTCTAACCACCTGTACAAAAAATTAATATAATCTTGTAGCAGACGGATACCCCCTCCAGTGATGTCCACTCCTAAACCCAGAACCTGTGAATATGTCATCTTACATGGCAGAAGGGACTTTGCAGATATAGTTTCTCGATTATCCATGCGGATCCAATGTAATCACAAGGGTCTTTATCAGAGGTAGGCAAGAGGGTCAGAGTCAAAGATGTGACAAAGGAGGCAGAGGTCAGAGTGACACAGAGCAACAAGCAAAGGAATGCAGGCGGCCTCTAGAAGCTAGAGGAGGGAAGGGACCGATTCTTCCTGAGGGCCTTCAGGATACAGCCCTGTGGACACCTTGACTTTAGCCCCATAGACCCCTTTCAAACTTCCAGAATTTCTGGAACTTCTGACCTCCAGATCTTCAAGGTAACAAATGTGTGTTGTTTTAAGTTGCTAAGTTTGTGGTAAGTCATTACTGTGGCAAAAGGAAATTAATACAGTTGCAAAATTATCTTATTCCATAAAGGCAAACCTAGTCTTAGGTAGCGCAAGACCCTGTTCTAGCCCTTTACAAATAACAAGTTATTATTTAATCCCCTTAAGAATTCCTTAGAGCAGGTCCTATCAGTGTCTTCGGTTTATCGATGAGGTAATCCAAGCACAGAAGGTTTCCGTAATCTGTCTGGGGTCACACGGCTCTGGGTGTAATGGTCTGGATTTGAATCCAAGCCATCTAGCTTCAGGAGCAATGCATTTCTGCTCTGATTGGATTTCTCACATTAGCTTTTGTGGCCTCAACACAACCGTTGCCTTTCTCGAGCCTAGCTGATCATCTCTGCTCTTCGGCGCTCTTACCTAAAGGGGACCCTACCCCCGCGCTGGGGACCTGTGGATGGTGCTCAAAGAGGACCTCAGAAACCACCAAATCGGTATCGAAACTAACACTTGGTGTCCATTTCTGTGGGAAATACAGAGACATAATAACAGAAATAAATAATAGAAACATTATTCACATATCATAAAATTCACTCTTTAAATTATACAATTCATGCTGGTTAGTATATTCACAAGGTTGAGACTCTATAACCACTAATTAATTTCAGAAAATTTTCATCATTCCCCCAAAAGAAATTCCATATTTGCAAACAGTAACTCCTCATTTCCCTATCCCCAGACCTGGCACTAATACACTTCCTTTCTCTCTAAATTTGCCTACTCTGGACGCTTTATATAACTGGAATCAGGCAAAGTGTGACTTTTCCTCCGGCTTCCTTCACTTAGCATGTTTTCAAGGCTATTCCACATGGTCACACGTATCATCACTTCAGTCTTTCCTGTGTCTGAATAAGGCTCCACTGTGTGGATACAACACAAATATGCTTACCTGTTCACCAACTGATTGACATTTCAGTTGTTTAAACCTTTTGGTAATTATGAATAATGCTGCTGTGGACATTCACGCAATCAATTTTATCAGGCCTAATTGGAGGGACTTCCAGATGGAGCCCCGTAGCATCCAGAGCCCTTTTGCCAGAGCCTTACAGGAAGACACTATTCTTGTAGTCCATGACCCTGCTGTGAGATGCCAGCCCACCCTGGGAACATACCTCAGGAACCAGTGAGCACTGGGTCCACCCGGAGGAGTTGTGACACTCCCTGTCCTGAAGAGAAGTGGGAGAAGGTCCAGAAGCACATTGTTCCCACCCTGCTTGTCCCTTACATGCCATGTGACCTTGAGCATGCCCTTTTCCAATCTGGGCCTCAGTTTCCCCATCTGTAAAAGGAAGGGCTTCAAAACATGGGGGGCTTTAAACTCCATGGCACTGAGTCCCAAGCTGTTTTGCTTTGCTAGGCCCACTGAAATGCAGTATGTTACCTGGGCGTATATTATGTAATTCACATGGGCTGCGTACACTGAATAGAATACCCATATCTTTTAATGCAATACGGTACAGAGTTATTGATGACACTTTTTGTTTTCAACATTCATTTCAAATAGAATTATACAGTGCCGGGGCGCCTGGGTGGCTCAGTGGGTTAAGCCTCTGCTTTCAGCTCAGGTCATGATCCCAGGGTCCTGGGATCGAGCCCCGCATCGGGCTCTCTGCTCAGCAGGGAGCCTGCTTCCCTTCCTCTCTGCCTGCCTCTCTGTCTACTTGTGATCTCTCTCTCTCTCTCTCTCTCTCTCTGTGTTAAATAAATAAATAAATAAAATCTTTAAAAAAAAAAAAAGAATTATACAGTGCCTCTTAGGGTAGTTTGGGGAGAAGGAAAAAATTTTTCTGTCCAAAAGCTCCAGTAACCAAAGGTTGTAGGTACATGCCTTTGTCAATAACGAAGGCAACTGAAAACTTTTAAAATAAGAGCAAGAGGGGCGCCTGGGTGGCTCAGTGGGTTAAAGCCTCTGCCTTTGGCTCGGGTCCTGATCCCAGGGTCCTGGGATCGAGCCCCGCATCGGGCTCTCTGCTCAGCAGGGAGCCTGCTTCCCCCACTCTCTCTCTGCCTGTCTCTCTGCCTACTTGTGGTCTTTCTTTCTCTCTGTCAAATAGATAAATAAAATCTTTTAAAAGAAAAAAAAATAGCAAGAAGAAGGGACTTGCATCACTACGAACTCTTCCAAGTTCACCCCTATTCCAACCTTGACTTCTTGCGGCCTTGGAGGAGGCATGTATCCCATGCCCTGAAGTGAAGCCAAGAGTCCCAGGGCTGTGACCACATCCCCCACTTGTCCAAGTGCACCCCAAAGGACATGTCACCCAGCAGCATTGCGGGGACAGCAACATAATAACATCCATTTTGATAACACATGGAATAAATGCTGTTTTCATTCCAAATACACTGGGAGGAATCAGTGCAGCATTGGCCTTTTCCTGCCCTGATGCAAGTTAAAAATATTGCCTGCTTCTTTGCTAACTCCCATCTTAGCCCTGCACATTTAAAAATACACCCGTCAGTGGCTCTGCATTTGAAAATGTATTTTGCATCTGATAATTATGATGCATTTAAAAGGGCAAAATTAGAAAGCACAAAATTAGGCTAGCAGGCTTAATTAGCCCATTCTTTTTTTTAATGGGTGGAATTTGGGCAACTGTCTGCTGGAGGGGCACAAAGACCCCTAATGGGGTTGGTGGAAATTCACCGGCTCCTCTGTCAACCCAGTCACTCAGCGAGCCGGATTGGGATTAACTGTTCACCGAGAAATGTGAGACCCACGAAGCTGGAAGATTACACCCTCTTGTCCTGAAGAAAACGACATGAGTGTGATTACAAAGTAATCTATCAACAGATAATAGAGGGCTGCGCACATGGCTTCCCAGAGGCCTGATGTAATCACAGTGGCGACATGGGCTTATATGTAAAGGGATGAACTCCGCAGCTTGGCACGCTCGCCAGGATAATTACTACCCGTATCTGCACCTGAAGATCCATTTCCCCCGAGCCCTGGTCTTGCTAACAATTTATTGAATGCCTTCCTCTATACACGGTGTCTGGCCACTGCTCCCTAGTTGGTGAGCTATTCATGGAGAGGCACACGGAGCTGGCCAGGACAGGTTTGGAAACCTCTGGAGACCTTCCAAGCGGGGCTTGCCGGATCCTCTGTAATTTGATTCCCCACCCCTGATAAAGCTATCTTGATGGCTGCCCTGAGCTCTCTGCACCCGAGACGGGTGGATCCGTCCCCGGCATGCAAGAGGGAGTTTGCTTTTTTCAAGTCCCCGTGGTCCTTCACAAGCTGGGACAGGCTGCGGGAAGCTGAGTAGAGGCGAAGTGATCCCAGGTATGAGTCATCCTGATGAATCAGACGTGTCCCTGCTTTTTTTTTCGAGCTGTGGGTTTCTTTGTAACAGAGACTGTGTTGTTCTTGTTGCTGCCCAATCTAGAAGTCCTCTGTATGCTGAGAAAGGAAGCTCTACTGTGCTGTGTCCATCAGACGGAACACAGGATGGGCCGCCCCCACTCAGGCCACATGGAATTTTCTGAAACAATCCATGGGGCAGCTGCACAGCTATGGAAAGAGCTTGAGATGTGAATTTAAACCCAGGCTCTTAAGACCTGGGTGGTCTCAGGCAAGACAGTTCTCCTCCCTGAAGTGAAACCTTGAACTTGTCGAATTGCTGCAAAAAGTCATTCCGTGAAGAGGGCAGTTCTCAACCAGGGGCCACCGTGCCCCCAGGAGACATCTGGCAATGTTTGGGGACAGATTTGATTGTCACAACAATTGCCATCATTACCACCATCTATGTGGTGTATTGGTGCTCCAGAGAAAAGTCCTTTGAGTCTCTAACAATGGGTCAAAATTCAGGCATTCATTTTCAGTGTTTCAAAAATCTTTCTAAAGAAAATGTGTATAACCCCAAATTACATAGAGAGTTGGGGAACAGAGCAGGGAAATCGTGCTCCTGTTCTATTCATATTCTCAAGGTCATATACATATATATGTGTATGTATATTTTTTAATTTGGTTGGTTAACATATCTTCATGACAGTATTTGACCATTTCTTCCCAAAGAGTCAAAACAGAAAAGAGAAAGAGGGATGAAAGAAGTGAGGGCGGCAGAGAGAGGGAAGGAGAGAGGAAGAATAGGTCGCTAGAAAAGGTACAAGATATTTCTGCTTCTAAAGACTGGTAGTTGCAATTTCACTGGTTCTGAGCAGAATGGCTTTACCCAGAGTCCAGTTGAGTGACAAAATCGTACCATCCACCAGGTTTCCCGAAAGAAAGAGAGGTTCAGGACACAAACACACAACCACACAACCTGGCAGACTCTCAGAAGGAGGAGAGAAATCAGGAAGGTCTCGCTCAGAATCTCCCGGGGCCTCTTCCCTCCTCCTTCTCCTACAGCAAACCCCTCACCCCTTGTGTGAGCAAGACAGAGAGTAGCAGAGGAAGGCCAAGCGGTGTTCTGATGGTCTCTGAGGGAGAAAGGAGAAATCCAGCAAAACCCCACCATGGGATAAAGACAGTCCAAGCAGTGCTGAAAGATTTCCACATGCCAGGTTTTTGGGTGCTTGATTTACCATTCAAGTGAGCACAGCTGTGAGGAGGGGACGAGGCTCCGAGCCAAGAAGGGGAGAGGAAGGGAGAGCGTGAACAAGAAGGAAGAGGATTGTTTGCAGACTAGACTATTAAATTGACTTGGAAATAGTTCCCCTCTTTCCTCCCTGGATAAAATAGTTGTCTATTTCAGATGGATTACCCCAAGCTCCCTGCTAGAGCCCGTAAGTGCTGTTTATACAGTGAGCTAATTGCCGTAATAGAGCCCCCCAGTCACTACTCAGCTTTGGTCCAGTTTTCCCTCATGAGCTTCCTTAGTGGAGCTCTGTTTGTGGACCTTTCTCTCAGCCCCCAACAGTGAGCATAGTGGGAAATATGCAATTATTCACTTTATCGCTATTGATGCCACCAATGCCGATGGCCATGGGTACCCCTGGGCTTTTGGAGAGCGGGGACGCTGTCCAAGTGAAGCCGCCGTGTCTGGAGTCAAAATGATCTTTTTTTGGGACAATGCCTGAGGCTCACTATCATTGGAGCCTTGCTTGCAGAGCTTCTAGGAGTTTGGGTTTGGAGTCGAGTTCACATTGTCCTAAGAACTGTTGCCTCATTCCCCGGTGGGTCTCACTTCTACCCTAAAATCAGCAGCAGTAAGAACAGCCTATGCTTTTCCTTTAGGTAGCTGTCCATAGCTTAGTGAAATGCATCTGTCACTGCATGAATGTCAAGGCCAACCGGACACTCAGTGTACATGCACTGTGGCCACCAACCTCTTTTCAGATGGAATTGCTGATTCAACATCCTTCACCTTTATTATGCCTTTAGCTCAAGAAGCTTCCATCCAGATCCCATTCTGATGCAAGAACCAATCTCTCCTGTGCTGAGACCTTGGCTCCTGGATCTCTTGTGGCTCCCGTAACATTTCGCCTCGAACAGCCCTAAGACAACACACATTTATCCTCTTACAGTTCTGGAGGCCAGAATTCCAACATGGGTCTCACTGGGCTGCATTCAAGTTGTGGGCAGGGCTGCCTTCCTTCTGGAGGCTCTAGGGGCAGATCTGTTTCCTTGTCTTTCCCAGCTTTTAAAGTTGCCCACATGCTTTGGCTCCTGGCCCCTTCCGCCACCTTCAAAGTCAGCAGTGGCCAATCCTGTCCTTCCCACGTCACATCACCCCAACTCCTTCCTCTTTTGCTTTCCCTTGCACTTTAAAGAACGTGTGTGATTTCACTGACCCCACCCTTATAATCAAGGATAATCTCCCTATCTTAAAGTCAGCTGCTTGGCAACCTGAATTCCGTGCGCCACCCAAATTCCTCTTTGTCTTGGAACCTTTGTCTTTGACTCTGGGCGGTAGAAGGTGGGCATCTTGGGGGCATCGGCCTACTTTAGTTCCTCTTCTGAAGATCTGTATCTCATCCTCTCCACTGGGAAGTTGCACAGCTAATCATTCAGGGGACATCCTTCTAGATGGATCCTGGGACACTCCTGCTCAAAGATAGAATGCACTTTTGCTTGCATACATGCACGCACACACACATACCATCCCTCCCAGTCTCCTGAGGTGGACCAGAGCTAGAATCCAAGCCCCAGGAGGCAATTTGGGGTTGTAGTCTAAGAGCTTAGAACAGCAACTGGTCTATTGCAAACACTCAATAAATATTTCTGGGGTCAATCAATCAATCAGAAGAATAAGTTCCACAATAGGAATGGCATAGCAATGTAATACCTGCGTCCTGGAATCAGACACCAGGTTCATTTCTTGTGTTCATTCTTGTTCATTTCTACTTAAGAGAGTTCTAGAACTCTCTTAGGGAGCCTCAGTGACCCCCACCTCTAGAGAGAGGATCAAGTCTCCTGCCTCCCAAGCCTGCTGTCTGGATGAGAGTGTGCCCAGCAGATGGCCTGAGATGCCCTAATTCTCAGAGAGCAGATGCCACTGTGGTCTCCCTTGCCCTAGCAGTTACCATCTTGGACAGAAAGCAGACATGCCAACAAACGAGGGCCTCAGACGTTATAGGTGCTTAGGGGGAAATGTCTTTGCATCCGTCGTTGGGAGACAGAGTAGGAAATGCTCAGTTTCAACCTCAAGGAGGCTTCATAGATGTGTTAACACTTGAACTGAATCTGAAACAATGAGTAAGTGTCAGAAAGCTGGGAGAAGGGGAGGGGACGTTCCAGGACAGGGACCAGCATGAGCAGAGGCCCTAGGGCATGGAGCTGGAAGCGGGTTTATGGGAGTGGAGCAAAGGGAATCTTGAGGGTAACAAACAGGGCCAACAATGTGGCTGGAATGGAGGAGGGATGAGTGAGCCGCAGGGGCAGACCCCACGTGCCGTATGAAGGGGCTTTGATGTCTAAAGATGATTGCTGAAAAGCTGGATCTGCCACGGATGGTTAGCCCAGACCCACTGTCCCCAACTCTTTTTGTCTCTCACCCATTCACACCACTGACACACACACACCACAAACATATGGTAGTTTTTCAAAAATGACACACACGTGGAACATGCACACCCACTGAATGCACACAGAGTTTACCTTCTAGAATGACACACATGTTGAGGCCTAAACCCTGTACACGCACACACCATAGTCCACAAACCTGCGAACAGAGGACATGGACTAGATGCCTCACCAGCCGTGTAGCCAAACATACACGCACACACAGGGACACGCATGGAAGCATGCTAACGTGCATGGACACACGTACAGTCACACTTGTGGCCAGGCAGCACACACCCGCAGAACTAAGCACAGGCCCACGAACAAAGGACACGCTCACACTACCCACGTGTACATGCAGAAACGGACCCTGAAGAGCTCCCCACACACTCACTCAAATACACATCCCTATGGAACAAGGACTCACACCACTTAATCAAACACACACACGTGCACACACGTTGACTATGCACACACAGATGCCTCATTTCTTTCTGGAATGTGTCTGGGTTCGAAGGCAGGCAGTTGTCCGGCCTGAGGCAGCCTGCGAGTACTCTCCAGCCGCATCAGGCAGAGCAGCTCCAAGACGTGCTTTGGGTTTCACGGTTTATGCGCCTCTCTCCCCGTGGGTGAGGGCAGTGGGGACAAGGAGCGCCTTAGTGTTCCCCGAGCACCCCGCTTCTGTCTCCCTACCAGCCCAACCCCTCTCCCTCCCCCTAGCCTGCGACAGCTGGATGTTGTCCAAGAGCATTGCTGGGTCTTTTGCAAGAGTTCCCCATGTACGACTCACTGCCCAGCCTCTTTTCCAAACTGAGTTGGCCGGCGGCCAGGCCACCCTGGGGGAGGGGGCAGAACCAAGTGCTCGGTGGCTCCCAGCACTGGGGGGCCCTCATCAGCTGCTCTCCCCGGGGCCCTGTTTGGGTGATGAGCCCAGCCAGCGCTCGGGCTTTGCGGAGAGGAGTCCCGCACAACATCTGCTTGGCCTCTCTGCGGCTAGTCAAGCAGAGCTTCCTCTTCTGCCTGCACTCATCTAGGAATTGGGTTCCAATGAGCTGGAACCTTGTGTTTTGCCTGAAGTTTTGACAAGTTGTTGTTTCCTGGCAGCTGCCGGGATGGGGCTGTGACCTCCATCTGGGTTAATGAGTGGAAGGCTTACCACGCACCTACCACACTGCCCCAGTTCGTTTTCCCTGCTCCAAGGAGCTAATAAACAGGGTCACGCCTCATATTGGGTGCATGGCCTCCTCCTCGGAGACCATTTCATGCCCTCAATCGGAGGGAGCCTCAGCAGATGGAGCCTGAGCCCCTCCTTTTCGTGAGAGCAGGAGAGAAACGTCAGCACCGGTGTAGGCCAGCCCAGGGACGTTGACAGTGCGACTCAGATGTTACCCACAGCCCCCATGCCTAACAGATTTAGCTAAAATTAGTCCAAACCCTAATTCCACAGATTTTCAAAGCCCAGAGTCGTCCCCACAATTACTGCGAATTCCCCCCCAACAGTTATCTCCTCAGCTTTCTGCCAGCTTCTGAGCTCTCCACCCTCATCAAGCTGAACAAGAAGCCCATATTTTAAAGGGATTTCTGAAATAAATCCACTCATCTGAAACACTCTGAGTGCAGGGGCCCGACCGGAAGTTTGACGAGCATGGAAGGGATGCGTCTCCGGGATGTATGGCGTGCCTGCAGACACCCCCAGCGTCAGGCCCATTCTGCTCCCTCCTTCCCTCTCCTCTCTGGAGGGACCCACAGGTCTATCTGCATCGCCCTTGGCCTGCTCACATTCAGAGCCAAGATGGGTTCCATCACCCATCCCCAGACAGACCTTGTCGAATATTCTTAACTCCTAAAAGTGGGTGTCGGATCATAAGAAATTTTCAGCATAGCTGCCAAGAAAATAAAATACTTCCCATGACATTCCATAATCAAGCTGTGTGTTTGGCAAAGAAATTCCCCCAACAAAGGTGAAGGAACGTCCCAAAAGGAAGCTCCCAGAGTGAGAGTGCCTTCAGTATTAGGGAGAGGCCTATTCAGCTCAATGAAGAGAGATTCTGGGAATTACATGCCCAGCTGGACTCTTGGTTTAACCAAGCAATGGTGAGAGGCGCCCCTTATCGGGGCCCAGGAAATTTCCCTGCAGCTAGGGTCTGAGGCTTTGCTCCAGGCTGACAACAAAGGTCTGACCTTCAAACGCCCACCGCCCCCAGCCCTCCCCCAAGTCATTGTGGTTTCTCCAGGCCAAGAGGGGGAAGAAGGGGGAGGAGCAGGTTACAAGGCCTCCTCCGAAGAGCTGACTGGTGGCCATTCATCCACAGGGGGGCTTCCTTTCAACAAAGTCTGTTTGTTTCCCCCAAGAGCCCTGGGGACTCTCTGCCAAGACAGAATGACTCACTGGCTCCCAGGACTTGCCTCCCTCAGGGAGACAGTCAGCCAGGGCTCTCCTCCCAGCAGAGCAGGAGAGAGCCTCCATCTGGTTCCACGTTGATGTGGGCTCTACAGAATGAGCTTGGTAAGAACTGCCACCCAGGGAAGGTTCCAGGTGAGGCCTTGAGCCCTCAGTGCTAGCGCGGGATTCCCGGTCCCTGCTTGCTGGCTCCCTTCGAGGGTTCAGATATCATCACGTTGAACATGAGTCTGTGACGGGACGCCTGGGTGCCTCAGTCGGTTAAGCGGCTGCCTTCGGCTCAGGTCATGATCCCAGCGTCCCGGGATCGAGTCCCACATCGGGCTCCTTGCTCGGCAGGGAGCCTGCTTCTCCCTCTGCCTCTGCTGCCACTCTGTCTGCCTGTGCTTGCTCTCTCTCTCTCTGACAAATAAGTAAATAAAATCTTAAAAAAATGTATTAAAAATTAAAAAAACAAAAAGCAAATAAACAAAAAATATCATGAGTCTGTGAGCCCACTCCACTAGAGATCTCTGGAAGTAACAGCCAACCTTGGAGGCCAAAAGCATGACTCCTCATGCTGGATGGTTTGAAAAACCTCCTTTTTAATGTTTGAGAAGCTTTCAGAAAAGCTTTGTTGATGACAGAAATTTCTCTCTTCGCATCAGTCAAGATCAGTTAGAGGCACCAGCAAGATATTTTCATTGATGGAAGACTGGATAAAATCCAACCAGCTGGGCCGATTGTGCTTCAGAGTCATCATCTATTACATTAGGACCCTACCTTACTTGCTCCTGGCCCCAGACGGTTGCTGTGTGGTCATGATCAAGACAAGGGGCTTACTCCAAACAATGTGCCCAGTCAGCACATTCAGACAGCATCTGGCCTCATCCCATAGGTCCAACACAGGTCTCTGGGAAGTGTTGGTATCTTTATACCCATTTTGAGAAAACCTAAGGCCTACAGAGACTGAGCTGCCAAGCTCACACAGCTAATATCAGATTACTCAACACGTGAGTCAGGCAGTAAGATAGCAGAAGGAGAGTGCTCAGGTAACCTAGAGACCTCGAAATATTTTAGGGTTTTTAAGCACCTAAGAAGCCCATGTACTAATAGCAATGGGTATGCTCATGAGACAGCAAGTTTGTCTCTCAACTAAAAACAACTTCAATATTTCTTCAACCATATTGGCCCCCAGCAAGTTATTTCCTAAAATAGAGAGTTATCAACTTCCAGTTAACCTTGGTTGGCTTTTCTCCTCTTTCCTCCCAGCAAGGGAGGTGTTACTTCTTCATTTGACAAGTCTTGACACAGCGCTTCCTTTGGGCCCCTCATTCTGTTGAGGCTGGAGATAAAGTTGGTGACCAAAAGGGACATGGGACCCACAGTCTAGGGCAGGTTTGCTAACCTCAGCACTGTCAACCTTTGGACCTACATGATTCTTTGTTGGGGGGTTGCTCTGGGCATTCTACGGTGTTCAGCAGCATCCCTGGCCTCAACCCCCCAACCCCATTGTGACAACCAAAAATATGTCCAGACATGGCTCCTGGAAGCACAGCCACGACCATAGGGAATCAGAGCTCCCCAAGAGAAGTCATTCTCGAACACTGATGGCTGTCAGTGCAGGAGACTTCAATGACCAGCCCTGAACCTGATTTTCTCGGTAGAGGTGATCGCTAAGTAAAAGTGGGCAGACCTTAGTGGAGCCAGGCAGGAAGAGCCCATTGGTAGGTGAAGGAGATGGGCTTTGGAAACATACTTCAGGAACAGAGGGACGGCATGCCCCTAGGCATGGAGGGAAATGTGATCCTGATTTGAGGCCTGTGTAGTTCAACATTCGCATCAGAGCTCGGATTACAGACGACAGGCAGTGTTATTCAATGTGCGGTTGACAGGATGTGGGGAGAAATGACAGAATCTGTACTCTAGAAGGTCTCAACAAGTTAGATCCATGGGCCAATATTATGATGCACCACCAGGAACAAATCCAGACTCCTGCACTAGGATTCAAAATATCCAACCATCAAAATGGAAAAGGCAGAGGATTTTAGAAGGTGTTGGGTATAAACCAGCGAATCTCACATTCACTGGTGCATGAGAATCCCTGGGGAGGCTTGTTAAAGCACAAATTTCTGAGCCCCACCCCCAGAGTTTGTGACTCAAGATTTGGGTCCTGGGTGGAGCCAGAGAATTTGCATTTCAAACTAGTTCTCAGATGATGCTAATGATGCTAGTCTGGGGATTAACTCTGGGGAACCACTGGTAGAAGCCTGCTTTCCAAAGATGTTAATAGGAATGGGGTCAAATTAGTAGAAACATGGTGTCTAGTGTGAGGAGGTGAGAACCTCAGGGCTCTAGCTACAGCCGGGATCCCGGGAAGAATGCTGAGCACTGTATTTTCCGGAGATCTTTGGGAAGTTGGAAGATGTCCAGAGAAAAGCAAGAAAACTAGATTATGAAAAGCGATTGCAGAACGTGGGGTGTTTGGCCGAGGATAGAGGAGTTATGGGAAGAACCCGAGGGCTGCTTCTGATAGTGTAGGGCTGTACCATAAAGAATGGATTTGATTCATTCTGATTCCCCACAGTGAACCACATTAGTTCAAGATAAGGCAAACCAGGGTGGGAGTGTCCAGGATACAGCTTTGGGTTCAACATGAAGTGGATTCTTGTAGCAATGATAGCTCTAGTACAGCACTGTCCAGTAGAAATATAATGTGAGCCATACAATTTAAAATTGTCTAGAAGCCGTAATATAAAAAGTAAAAAGAAAAGAAATAGGTGAAGTTAATTTTAATAGTACTTTTTAATTTGACCTAGTATTTCCAAAGCATTTTTACTTGGACGTGTAATCGATGTAAACATTTTTCATGAGATAGTTTACATTCTTTCGCTTGTCCCGTATTCTAAATCCGTTGTGTGCTTTGCACATACAGGTCGCTTCCATTCCGTTCGAACGAGCCAGAGGCGAAGTGCTCCTTCACCCTATGGGGCTTGGGGGGTCCCACCCTAGATGGCTCAGCTCTTGAGAGCCGGAATCAGTCATGGTGAAGTGAACGCTTCCTAATTTTAATCCATTTCTTTGCCCTGTGACTGTGTTTTGGATTTAATGACATGTGTATCCCACTCATATATTCCTGTTTTAAGTTAAATGAACTAATTCTAAGTTTTTCTATACGTTTTGAGAATTGCATAACATGCTTTAAGTTGTCTGGAGGCAGCCTGGAGAGCTATAAATAGAGATGGTATTGGGACTCTTGCTTATGAGTGACAGGAGACTCGATGCAACCTAGATTACTGGAGGGGGAGACGAGAGACTGTGGACTCTGACAAACAATCTAAGGGTTTTGGAGGGGTGGGGGGTGGAGGTTGGGTGAACCTGGTGGTGGGTATTATGGAGGGCATGGATTGCATGGAGCACAGGGTGTGGTGCATAAACGATGAATTGTGGAACACTTGAAAGAAATTTAAAAAATAAATAAAAATTAAAAAAAAAAAAAAAGAACATCCCAAAACAACATATTGGCTTACATTTTGAAAAGTTCAGTGGTGGGGCGCCTGGGTGGCTCAGTGGGTTAAAGCCTCTGCCTTTGGCTCAGGTCATGATCTCGGGGTCCTGGAATTGAGCCCCGCATCGGACTCTCTGCTGGGCGGGGATCCTGCTTCCCCTTCTCTCTCTCTGCCTGCCTCTCTGCCTACTTGTGATCTCTGTCAAATACATAAATAAAATCTTTAAAAAAAAAAAAAAAGAAAGAAAAGTTCAGTGGTGATGTTGGTTTCTGGCATGGATGGACTCAGATATATCAATAGTGTCATCAGGAACTAGTTCCTGTCGCTCCCCAATTCACTCACTCCTGTTGCCTTCATCCTTTGCTTGGATCCCCCTGAGGTAGAAATATGGCCACTGGAAACTCCAGTCTTAAATCATCCTTACAGTAAACATTCCCTACAGAATGAGCTTCTTTTTTTCAAATAGTTCTAAATAGTCTGGATTGGAGGCTTTCTTGGCTTGTCTTGGTGGTGTATTGTTCATGCCAGAATCCAGTACTGTGGAAATGTATTTGGTCAGTGCCCCCACCTCTGGAGCCAGGACTCCAGGGAGTCAGCCCCAAGAAAACAAGAATGGGGGTGGGGGCGGGATCCCCAGAGGAAAGGGAAGTGTTTGATGGACACAAATATCAGATGTCCACCAGAGATGGGCACTAAGGATAGAAATCAATGGCCATTTTATCCTGGATTATGAAAATTGCCTTTTAGAAGGGTCCAGTTTCTATTTACTCTTAAGGCACACCTTGGGATTTCATAGATGAGGAGCTCAATTTAAGACACTGATCTTGAGTATGAGATCTCCTCTGTGACCCTCGCTGTGCTTTTGACCAATCTACTTTAAGAGGCCTTGTCCTGTGGTTGAATTTAGGTGACACACTGAAATCAGAATGAGGCATGGGGAGGTGAAAGAATAAATTTAAGTTTGCACACTCTTAGAGAATTTGGAATAGTGAAACTTGGTTAAGCCAAGTTAGTCTGTCCTTCTCCTCCCCGCTCCCAATGAACTTTCAACCAAGATGGTGACTGATCTCACACCAAAGGTCTCTGAGGTCAAAGATGTGAAAATCTAGGGGCACCTGGATGGCTCAGTGGGCTAAAGCCTCTGCCTTCAGCTCGGGTTGTGATCCCGGGATCCTGGGATCGAGCCCCGCATCAGGCTCTCTGCTCAGCGAGGAGCCTGCTTCCCCTCCTTCTCTTTCTGTCTGCCTCTCTGCCTACTTGTGATCTCTGTCTGTCAAATAATAAAATTTATTTTAAAATGCTAATTAAAAAATATATATTCCAAAAAAAAAAAAGTGAAAATCTCGCAAGGCTCAAAGTCTAACTGCCTCTGATTCCTGGATATCCAAAACACAAACATATCATCCATTTCATATATATATCACCCAAAAACCTGCAGTTCTCACTGATGGACATCTTATGTTTGTGCTAGTTACTCATTCTACCTTTCCCACTAATATCAGTTTATTTCCTATTATTAGGAGTCTCTTATATTTTGTCTCCCTCTCTGATTTCATCTTATTTTTGTTTCTTTAATTCCACATGAGTGAAATCATGTGATAATCATCTTTCTCTGATTGACTTATTTTGCTTAGCATAATACCCTTGAGTTCTATCTATGTCATTGCAAATGGATAAGATTTCACTTTTGATGTCTGAGTAATATTCCACTGTATGTATATACCACATCTTCTTTATCCATGCATCTGCCGATGGACATCTGGGCTCTTTCCATAGTTTGGCTATTGTGGACATTGCTGCTATAAACACTGGGGTCCAGGTACTCCTGTGGATCCCTACATTTGTATCCTTTGGGTAAATACCAAGTAATGCAATTGTTGGGTCATAGGGTAGCTTTATTTTTAACTTTCTGAGGAACCTCCATACTGCTTTCCTGGTGTCAGCTCTGGCATTTCTTAACCTTATATCTAGAACACTCTTAAACTTGTCTGGGTCTCAGTTTCATCATCTATAAAAAATTAAAATCCATCTATAAAAAATTAAAGTCTTGCTGGGTTGCTTTTTCGATACATGAAGAAATATGTGTAAGTTCCTTGGTCCATAGGCCTCAATATGGTAACATGGTACTGTACTGTGGCTACCGGTTTCAAATTCACTAGACTCTTCCCATTAGATTCTGATCTCCTGGAGGGCAGGAACTGTGTCTTAGTAAATTTTATGTCTCAAAAAAAAATTTTTTTATGTCTCAATCTTCCCCATAGACATACGTTTGTTGAAATAATAACATAATAAATGAATGAACACATACAGAGGAAGCCAGAAAAGTCAGTCCACAGCCAATCTCTAGGGGACTGTGGCCCTTGAACAATAATATTATACCATATCAAACTCCTTCATTTTCAGCTGAATGATTAGACCTTATTAGACTGAATCACTTGAAATGTTGCTGAAGAAACAGTGCCCATGGCCAACATGAACAACCACATATGATTCAAACTGATGAAGAGCTAAGAGTCTTAATTTTCAGTGTCTTTCAAATATCACCATATGATTAATTGTACTAAGTATCGTCCTCATCTTCCTCCTTCCAACCACAGTGACCAATCAGAGACTTAAAATAACAGTGTGTGTACATTGAAAATGCCTGCTTGCCAACCAATCTATAAGTATCCCAGGCCCTGAAATCTCAAAGCTGGCTTTCTGAATGAAACACAACCCCCCACACCCTCGTTAATCATGCCCCATTTTGGAACTAGGGAGGCTCCCTATGTATTTTCAACTTGAAAAATGCACACGCTCATCTCATTAAAGTCTACCATATAACATCATCCCGGGTACCTTTAAAACCTAAAATTTCAAGCCAGGAAGTGAGGAAAGGCAGTGGGCACCCAAATCATCTCTAGCCCAACTGACTCAGAAGCAGTTGGGCTGGGTAAACTCCCTTATAAAAAAAAAAAGTCATCCCTTATTTGGATTTGAAAAACCCTTCAGTCCCTGCTGTTAATCTGGTCCTAACCATATTTTGTAAATATAAAGCCTGGTTCAGTG
Source organism: Mellivora capensis (assembly GCA_004024625.1). Taxonomy (NCBI): domain Eukaryota; kingdom Metazoa; phylum Chordata; class Mammalia; order Carnivora; family Mustelidae; genus Mellivora; species Mellivora capensis. Next base: position 222,408 of record PISX010000105.1, on the reverse strand, counting down.
GTCCCACCGAGACCACATTTCCCAATAATGAGGGAAATGGTATTTACAGGAAGGTCTGAAACTTTCCCTCAGTAGCCTGCATTTTTGTAAGTCCCGTATGAAACCTCCATGTGGGCATGACTAATGGATCCACCTAATTAAATTTTTACAACATTCCAGGGCTGGAGTGTCAAATGTTTGCTTCGAGCTTGTCTCCTTGTAACACTGTCAAATAAGTCTCCCCTCCCCCTCCCACTCACACCTCTTTGGGGGGCTGTAGGCTGCATTCCAATGTCATATGAAATCAGAATTTGGTTGATAGGGATGAAGAAATGGATTGTCAAGTAGTTTTTGTAAGCCAGCCTACCTTTACCCATCTGGAAAGTTTAATAGGGGAAAAAAACCCAAAAAACAAAAACAACCCTCCTTCTAGCCAAGGTAGGATTCTGTATGGGAGGTGGAAAAAGTCACTTTCAGTGGATAAAAAGATAATTGCTGTTGTTTATAAATTCTTACTCAAAAGACTAGAATATGCATTTAGCAAGATGGAATTTTAACTTTGAAAACATACTTAAAGTCAGTAGATTCTATGGACTTCAAGAAAAAAAACAACTCCTTGATCATCTACAATACATGTTTTCTTGGTCCTTGCTGTGTTAGACCCCTGGCCCATCTCCTTATTGAGGCAATTGAGGATTTGTCACAAAATAAGTAGATAATTGGCAACGTGTCTGGAGCTGCTTAGTAAAAAGAGGAAATAGAATCTGATTGTAGTATTGAATATCAGACTCAGAACTGGACTGCTGGTTCAAAGCAGTGAGCTCCCTCAGCACTGTCATGGCAGATGTCAGAGGAACGTTTTTGGAGATGGAGGCTCAGGAGGGACACATGTCGGTGAATCCCCACATGCCTTCCATGCTGGGGCACCTCCAGGACTGGTCCGTGTCACGTGCAACTGAACCACCAAGACTTTGTTAAAATGCAGATTCTCAAACCCTGTCCCAAAACTTCTGAATCAGAATCCAGAAGTGGTAACAGGGATTTTACATGCTAAAGAGCTCCCAGACAAGGCCTACCAGCCTGAACTTGGAGATCCCCTCCAGAGCTGTTAGGAAGGTCAGAACAGAACACAAAGCTATGCTGGAGATTCCAGGTGACAAGTCATAGAGTAACCAAGAGCAGATGGAGACCCTTCCCAGGGAACCACGTCACCAGTGCCAGGAAACTTGTTTTCATCCAGCCAGAAGAAACCTGTAGACATGCAGAGGCTCACTTCACCCCCAAAAGGGCCCAAGATGATTCTTCAAGAATTAGTCATAGTGGGGACTTGTCATCTGCTGTCTTCCACTATGTCCTCTCCAGTCGGCCCACCCTCTATGCAAGTGCTCAGAAATACATATGCACAAACACTCAAATGAGTTCATTTCCACTTATGCAGACCAGCAGACCCACTTTGCAAACAGACATCTGCGTGCATATGATTTGTGCATATACTACTGCACACGCACACCTAAGCACGTCCAGAAGTCTGCCCCACCCCACCTTATCTGAGGTTTCGCTTTGTGTGGTTTCAGTGACCTGTAGTCAACAGCAGTCAGAAAGCAGATGATCTGTCTTCTTTCTGACATATCATCAAAAGATCTGTGGTAGCCTAAACAGTAGCCTAACCGTAGATCACAATGCCTACATCATTGGCCTGTCATTCCATCAAATAGACATTTTATCATCTCATATCATCCAATACGGTACTTTGAGAGAGAGACCACCTTCGTGTAACTTCTATCACAGCATATTGCTATAATTGTTCTATACTACTATTAATTATTATTATTAATCTCTTACTGTGCCTAATTTAGATTTTACTTACTTATTTGACAGAGATCACAAGTAGGCAGAGAGGCAGGCAGAGAAGGGGAGGCAGGCTCCCTGCTGAGCAGAGAGCCCAATGTGGGGCTCAATTCCAGGACCCTCGGATCATGACCTGAGCCGAAGACAGAAGCTTTAACGCACTGAGCCACCCAGGCGCCCCTACTGTGCCTAACTTAAAAATTAAACTTTATCATAATACCTATGGATAGGGAAAAAACACTCTCTGTAGGACTTGGTACCATCCACGGTTTCAGGCATCGCCTGGGGGCCTTGGAACATACCCCTTGTGGATAAGAAACTGCTGTACTTAGTACATCTCCCTATCTGCTTGCCCACGTGTTCAAACACAGGGATGCTATGCCTCAGCTCGCGATGAGCCAAACTAACCTTCCTTCAAAATATTTTTCTTTATAATGCGTTGTAGGAAAATCACTAACCACAAGCTCTTCTGGAAACCATGTTCCTCCAAGGGCTCCGTCCTAATGTGGGAATCAGCTAAGTCCACAACACATGGTTGATCTGAGTCAGAGTGTGATGAGATTGTCAGAAGTTTGTGATACAACCAAGAAGGATTTCTTGGCATCCATTTCTCCCGGGTCCTGATGCTGGGAGAAGCTCAGCACCATCCTGGGCAAAGAAATAGAGGAGTGTGGTACATCAGGAGGACTTAAAAATGGGGGGGGGGCTCACAATAAGTGTCTTTGGCTACCACTGGCTGTATGAGCTTGGGTGAGTTATTCAACATCACATTCCTGAGTCTCAGGTTCCTTTTGAATGAAGTTGTACATGTACATGTATGAAGTTGGCTTCCTGTACAAAAGTACCTAGTCCCTCAGTAAAAAGAGGTGATCGATCTGTGATTGGCCTTGCAGAGTGCGCGCGATCCATAGGCTTCAGATTCAAAAAGTTCTTGGTTTGAATCTAAGCTTCTCCACCTATTGGTTGGGATGTTTTGTGCAAGTTTCTTAACTTCTCTGAATATCAGGTTTCTCATCAGAATAAAAATAACGCCCCCACCGAACTCACAGAGCTGTTGGAAGAATTGTGTTTGTGAATCATGAGAACTCAGCACATCTAGGAAGAATATTTTTTCCTCTTCTTCTCTGAAAGGAATATCCCATAGGAAGGACGGCTGAAGGCAGCTATTTCCTCCTTCAGGGGATGCTCGAGACAGGAGACTGTCAGGGAAGGATTCATTACCGAAAACACAGGCCACCCAGTGATCTTTCGGAAAAAGCGAATCCCTATTTCATGTGTCACCTGGGCTGAAGGAAATCCCCTTTGGCCTGCAGTCTGTCTTTGGATCAAACTCTCCCAAAAATGGAAAGCATCTTTCTCCTTGAGCTGGGAATGGTTCTTTATGAAGGGCTTTGCTCTCTTAGGCAGGGAATGGACAACCTTTTAAATCTGGTGAAATGACTTCAGTAGGTCCTTAGACTCAGTGAGGCTCATTATTTCTTAGCAGGGTATCCTTGGGCAAGAAAACTCATCTCTCTGAATCTCTATTTCTTTGTTTTAAAACATTGGGAGAATAATGCCTGCCTTACAGGGTTTTCATGGGATTGAATGCCTAGTGTCATCTTTGAGTGCAAGTTAACTATCCTGATGATGGAGGAAAAGAGGGCTCCGTGGGGTTATCTCCCCATCTACAGCCTTCTCAGTCCTGGGCAGAAAGCCAACACTAGCTCAGGAGGCGGCCCCAAGCTTGTCTTGTGTGGAAGACATATGAGCTGATTAGAATGGTTGTGAAATGAGGGTTCTAAAAAATTATTGATTCTTCAAAAAGTTAAATGCAGGATTACGATATGAGCCAGCAATTCCATTTCTAGGTGTATCCCCCAAAAAACTGAAGAGAGGTCTTTGAGTAAATACTTGTACATGAATATCCATAAAGCTCTTGACAATACCCCAGAGGTAGAAGCAATCCAGTTTCCACCCACGGATGAATGGCTAAGCAAAGGAAACATGGTACATCCACACAATGGCATAGTATTCGGCCATAAAAAGGAAATGGATTTCTGCTGCATGCTGCATACAGTGTGGGCGTACCTCAAAAACTTGACATTCCATGAAAGAGGCCAGACCCAGAAGGTCAAGTGCTACACAGTTCCATTTAGATGAAATATCCAGAATGGGTGAACCCATAAAGTTAGAAAGCAGGTTCGTGGCTGCAAGCGGCTGAGGAGTGGGGGCAATGAGGGGCTCCCGCTTCTGGGGAACAGGGTTTCTTTTGGGGTGATGGCAATGTTCTGGAACTAGACAGAGCTGATGGTTGCACAACATGGTGAATTGGTGAATGTACCAAATGGCCTTGAACTGTGCACTTTAAAATGGATACTTTCATACATCACATTTCAGGTGATGTCGATTTTACCTCAACTTAATAAGCAAAACCCTTGCAAGTCCACTTGTGGGTATCTCGATGCCACAGGTGAAGAGAGTAGGAGAAAAGGAGGCAGTGCTTGTTGAAGCACTGATAAAAAATGTGCACTTTGAGGGCAGGGCCGTCCCCTAAATCTCTTTAATTAAGACAGAGAGGACAAGGGCTACGGGTCCACTGCAGTTCAGCATTATGAATCGCAGCAGAGCGAGGGACCAGTCAGTGGCTTCTCGGGAAGGGTCAGCCACCGGGTTTGTTTTAAAGTCGAGTTAACACGTGAAGTGTGCAAACACTACTGTCGGTTCTTTTGTCCCTGCTCTCCCCAGCCCTCTCCACCAGCTATCTCAGCTTGGCATGCGTCCTATTTTCCAAACAGCAGCTGTGCGCAGTTGAATAGTAAATCAAACACCCTAAAAAAACCGTTGTTTTAAAACAATGTCTCAGATTTCCCATGTATTTCATTTCTATTTTCCTTCCCCCAAACCCTTGCCTCAGACAGCAGTGGTAGGAAGCTCATTCAGGTAGTGAGCCTCTATCCTGTTCGCAGGGGATAGATGAGTGAATTCCCACCCAGGAGCGGCGGCTGGGGCAGGATTTGCAGGCAGAGTAATTCCAGGCAGATCCCGGATGGTTTTAGGAAGCGGGTTGTTAACAAACGTTCTTGGACAGGAAGGGATTGGATGGCTGGGGTTTTCTGGGGACACATGGCGGCAGGGTGAGCCTCGAGTTCCGAGGATGTTGGCATCCTGAGGACCCCAGGCCCTGGGCTCGGCAAGCCATTCTACAGTCCCCAGTGAAGGCTGCGTGGGTTCCAAACTCACTGTCTGCGAGGCAGTTTTCCTGGGGAAAGAGACCAGCGGTCGTAGCGAGGAATCTTCCCGAAGGGTCGGTGCCAGGCTTCCTGGCAAATCCCACACCCGTACACACATAATTACGCCCTCACAGGCTCCAGTCCTATGGGTGTGTCAGCTCAGCCTCCAACTTTCCTTGAATCAGGGTCTGTCAGCCTCGACACTCCTGACTTCGGGGTCTGATCCCTCTTCGTTGAGCAAAGTCGTCGTTGACGCTCACAGAGGTGGGATGGCTCGCCGGGGTCGTGTGCCGTTAAGTCACGGAACTTATCAGGTGTTCACTCAGCAAACATTTTAGCCCGTCCGCTGTGTATTGAGCACAACTACAGGCAGGCTGGCCAGCAGATACTTATTGAACAGCCACACAATCGTGAAAATTATGGATGCCAGAGAGATGGCAAGAGTGGAGGAGACAGAAAATAAACACTCGAAGCGGTTTCTCGGCCCCACCGGCATCTGGGGCTTAATCATGCTTTGGTGGGGGCTGCCCTGGGCATCGTAGGAGGTTTAAGAGCCTCCTTGGCCTCTCCTAGATTCTAAGAGCATCCCCCAGTCCTGACGACCAAACACGCCTCCAGACATTGCCACATGTCCCCTGTGGGGCAAGATGACGCCCTGTTGAGGACCACCGACATAGAGGGAAATTCAGCAAACCGCCTTCACATGGTGGTTTGCTGAATTTGATGTGTGGTCAAAGGAGCTGTAGAACCCTGTCTGTCTAGAGAAAAAGGAATGTATTCCAGAGATGACCTCCCTTGGGAAGGACTGTCCAGGGATGAGAGATGCCCCTGGGGTGTGACAAAGTCAACCCTGCTGAGAAGGAAGGCAGTACTTTAATCCAACATTGGGCTGGCAAATTTACCTGAAATTACCTTATGTAATCACTCATTATTATCAGTGTTCCCCCTGGATGGTGAGTCTGTGAGATCAGGGACTGTCCCTCCAGGTGACTGTCGTAGTTCCGGAACCTAGAACGGCGCCCGCCACAAAGCCCTAGACCATAAATGCAAGAAGGAATAAATCCAGACAGTCGCCTTCTCCCAAGAACGCTGTGACCTTCCTTCCTCTCTTCCTTACCCTCCCTTATTTCTCCCTCTTTGCCTTTCTGACCTCATCCCTCCTCCCATCGGTACCCAAACATACACACCGTCAAGCACGAGAGTAAACAGGCTAACACTCCCAGCAACAGACGTACTCACCAACACACCAGCAGGAAATGAGAAGTCAACACCAGAAACATGTCTTTGACTCAGTGTTCTGAGAAAACAAACCAGACCCAACAGCGGATTGCTGGGACCCAGACTCTCCCGGAAATATCAACCAGCCTTTGAGCCCCTTGGCATTTGTTGATTTGTCACAACTCGAGGGCTTGATGGCCTCACCATAAGGTCACCGGAACTTCTGTGTTCATGCCAAGAAACTGTGCGATCCTTTGTTTGCAGGGTAATATACTTTACCGTCACATTTGTAGTGAAAAAGAACATTAAGAGACCACTCCCACCAACCCCACCAAACACACACACACACACATGCACACACACATGCGCGTGCACACACACGTACACACACACATTCTATGGTTATGGAGCCCATATAAAGTGGTTCCAGTCTCTTGGCAAAGATTATTACAGGCTGGCAGAGCCGGCAGAGACGCAGTTCAGAAAACATAATCTTTTATTTACCCAGATAAATATGATATTTGCTACATAAATTTGAGGGCACTCTGTTAAACACTTTATATGCTGTACTACACCCAAAAGACCATAACTGCCTTTAGATTGAGGACAATGATTGAGAAATAGCAAACCAGGAAAATAAATTGTATGTATTTATTTTTAACTGCTTTTCCAGACATGCCACAAGGTTTCTCTCAGGCAACGCACACTTGGCAACCTAAAATAAAAAGTGACCTCTTGATCGGAAAGAATTGCACGGCTATTCATCTTCTTCCCGGGCCGCAGCTGAACACCTGTCCATCTGCCATTCTTGGTGAAGCAGGGGGTGTTCAGACCCAGTGGCCCCTGGGCTAAATCAAAGCACCCACCGTTTCTGCCAAACTCCGCGTGGAGGAGATGTTACAAATTACAAGTCCGAGAAGGAAACTTAGCCAGTTTCCTGAGTACATAGAGTCAGTCAGACCCCAAACCATACTGGGTTGAAGCGGAGACCAGAACTTCCATGAAACCACATGCCATATTACATAAGGCATTGCATCTGAGAAATAAACAGGGTTTAGAATTCTTCCCAAATGCCAGCTGCTCTTTGGTTGGAAGCATTAAGATGTCCTCCAGATCGTGTCTCCAGAACCCTTCCTGACCTCTTCGTAGGTTCCTTTGTTTTTTTTTTTTTGTTTTTTATTACCCCCAAAGAATATTTGTTGATCATTCTGTATGTGTCCTGTGTTTCTAAACACTCTGCATGACCGTAATGATATCCCAAGTTCCATGTAATACTATTGTTAACCTGCATCTTACTGAAAACTAAGACCTAGGGAGTTTAGGTAAATCTCTAAAGTGTAGGGAGTTTAGGTAACTCTCTAAAGTTAACACAGCCAGTTATTGGTGACACTGGGATTCGAATTCAGGTCATCTTTCATCAAAGCCAACACTGTTTAAACTACAGCCAGACGTGAAGCCTGCATGCGTCTCTCACTTCACTGTCCCCACGGCCAGTCCCGAGTCCTCCTGGCTTCCTTCATCACCTCTACGGTAGCCAGAAAGATTTCCATTTCCATGCCAGCTCCAGCCTATGGGCCACAGCTGCCTGAATTATGATCCATAAGCGGCCAGACTCAAAGGAAAAAGAATCCCATGATTGATTAGTGATGCCTGCTATGGGTGCAGAAGCGGTGTTTAGTCACATGTATGACCCAAGTGCCTCCCTCTGTCTTTATGCTGATGACTGTCCAATTTCCATCACTAAACAGTACTTTGTCCTCTGAATTCCAAAGCCAGATTTGCAGCCGCCTGCTAGACCTCCCTATCAGGATAGCCCATTGGTACCTCACTCCTCCAAGCTAGCCTCTTTTCTCATGGTCCCTAATCTGGCTTTAAAAAATAATAATAATAATAATAATAATTACCCACCCAGGCTCCAATCTGGATGCCTGACGGCTGAACGTAGCTCTTCTCTCTCCTTCATTCAGTACTCCATTAATCACACAACTTTTCCATTCTGCTCTTCAAACATTTTGAGAATCTTCTGCCTCTGTCCAATTCCCACCCCAGAATAGGTCCTCATTGAAACTCTTGCAATGATCCACTAACTGGTGCTCTGCTCCTGCCTCCAGACTTGTCCATCTAAGCCACGTATTCTTTCTAAAGCACAAATCTGGATATATATTTCCTTTGCCCAAATACCCTTGCGGCTCCCCTCAGGTCAAACTCTTCGGATGACACAAAGGACCCTTTGCCGTGGGGCCTCATATAACTGTCCACTTATCTCCATGCTCCTCCATTGGCCACTCCCTCACCTTACCTGTGCCTCAAGAGTACAACCGCCTTGCTCTATTATCCCATCATCATTCACACCCGTGGGCCTTTGTATAAGCTGTTTCTTCCACTAATATGTCCACTATAATTTAGTGATCCTTTATAGAGACACCACAAGTCAACTGTTGCAGACGGTGTGCTCAGCTCTAAACGAAGGACCCAGTGTAGCCCTCACAAGCCCATCTGCAGAGAGATTAGGTCTTACCCCCAGCCCATCCTTTCCTGAGTCCTCTTCAAAGCAGCAGCAATTAGAATGAGATTTACAGTTAATACATCCATAAACAAAGGTGTCCTGCAGACAGCATCCCCATGGAGGCTGGAAGGTGAGACCTTTGACACTCAGGCACCCCCTAACAATGTCATTTGCACTCCTGGCACCTAGGCTGGTGGATTTTTGTGCCAGCTGGTAGCCGCCACTGCATTCTGGGCACACCTTTCCAGGGCACACAGCTCACAGCCACTCCCTGACACGTGGATCTGATTTAAGTGTGAGCTCCTTGAGGGCAGGATAAGTCAGAGACAGCTTCGCCGTCCTGTTGTACCTGGGATGGGAGCCTGGACAAGGCATGCATTCAAGAAACGGTTATCTTTGGATCAGATGGAGTGAACCAGAGAAGAGACAACTCAGCCTCAGCACCTCAACCCTCATTAGTTGGGCAGTGTTGGCCCAATTATTTAACCTCTCTATGCCTCTTTGTCTCCAACCACCGAACCGGAATAATAGCAGTGCCATATTCTTGGGTTCTTCAGACCTTGTTATCAATGCTTAGCTGATGGATGGGTGGATGGATGGATGGATGGATGGATGTGCCTATTGATGAATGGATTAGTAGATAGATAAGTAATTTAATAGCTACTTTATTACATAATTAATTAAGAAAAATGTTCTTCCATCAGTGCCAAAAGCCACCATCCATTCACACAATTAAAAAAAAAAAAGTGGTCCAAAAACAAATGGCCCCCAGGAAACAATCAAATAGCTATATCTTTCACAGCCCTAGGGATAGCGTAAAGGCTCCCTCTGGGCACTGTCTTCAGCACATCCCCTTCCTAGGGAGAAAAGGGAAGGACAAAGGAGGAGAGAGAACAGAGCTTAAAGCTGGCCCTCCTTTGGGGTATTTGGAAATCCCGTCACTTCACAGAAGTCTCTCCCCTCACCCCTGGCCTCCCCAGGAGCAGTGTGCAGCTCTGAGGCTTTGCCTCCCAGGAGGAAGGAAATCCTGACTTGCCGCCCTTCTGCGTTTCACTCCATCTGCCATCCCGGAAGCACTTGTGTATGAAGGGCTGGTGGAGAGATGCACAGAAGGAGATGCCCCGGAACGCCTCTTCTGTAACCTGTTAGAGGTCACCCCTCACCCACCTTGGATTTCCCACTTGTGACTCCTAGACCTAGCCTGCCCTCAAAGCCCAGAGTGTCCTGCCCGGGTGCTCTATGGACCCCGAGCCTTCTTGGGCCCCTCCCCAGCTCCGCGGTATCAGCTGAGTAATCTCCCCAAGCATCGACACACAGCTGCGAGAGATGAAACTGTACGTTGATAGATGAAACTTTGGGTAAGATTACATGGTTTTGAATATCTTGATGACATATTTGTCTGAAAAGTCTTTCAGAGGATGGCCTAATATAAATGCGCGGAAATGTTTCTAATGACTAGCATTTGTCTACAGACTTCGTTGGAGAAATTAGCATTCATGTCTCTCGGGATGTCATTTGCATTTGTATGCGGGGACCAACTTTTGAATAATCATTTCTTCCAGCTCAGAAGAGTTAACTGTTTATTCTGAAGGCAGGCTGGTTTCCTTCTCAGGCTATCTGGCTGGGTCTGCAGGGTCTGGAAAGAGGTAATGATGTTCTAGGGCTATATCTCACTGCTGCCATACTCTGGAAACTTCTAAGTAGACCTCACAATACCATTTGCCTAGCACATATTTCCTGGGCTCCAGCTGGGCTCTAGCCACACCCACCGAGCTGTTGGAATCTACCCACTGTGTCCTCAAGAACTTCAGCTTTCTACAAACCCCAGGCCCACAAGGGTGACGTCTGAGACCTCTCTGGTCACAAGCTTACCTAGAATGCTGCCCAGGATGACAGAGAGTCCGTTGAAAACCCATGGAAAGCAGTGAGTGTGTGAGGGCAGCACAGGTCCCCTTCCATGATTCTAGTTTCTTAGAGGTCCTTTGGCTGAAGTCCAGGGCATTTTCCTGGCTCAATTTTGCATTAAATAGAGAGAAAAGGAAAGGTCTGGATAAAACCAAGGAGAGCTCAGTTCTAAGAGGGGCACTTCTCTGCTCCATGACGTCCAGGCAGAAAATTAACCTCTTCTGGCATCAGTTTTGTCATCCGTAATTCAGAGCAGTAATTCCACCAATTACTCAGAATTAAGGAGACAAGAGTCGATCATGCATGTAAAATCCCAAGACTTGGCTCATAGTAGACACTCAATAAATAGGACTTGTCCTGCCCTGTCTCCCTGGCACCCCCTGGTATGCCAGCAGCAGCAGCACTTAGGCTACCGATGACAACTTTTGCAAATGGAAAAATATGATTTCCCGGCTTCAGGATGAAGACTCATTTGAGAGACTTTCAGTGCAGACATTTTATTTTGGGGTAACTAGACAACCACAGGATTCATTCTGTGTGAGCTCTGGGTCTCCAGTAAAATTCTCCCAAAATTCTCTGAGGCCTTGCTGTGTGTCAGAAGCAAACCCCAGACAGTTCTTCTACCTGAGTGGCTGACTCTGGAGGCAGGAGGTACAAGGTCAATTGAGGCCCACAGTGTGGCTCTGTTCTGGGGCCCAGCACCCTACACAGAAGTAAGCATATCCCTGAATGCCTGATTAGTGAATTGGTTTTTGAGCTTAGGAAAACTGTGAGCCCCACACTGCCTCCTCCTAGGATGTGGGGCAGGAGCACCAAAGATCTGTGTTCCAAGATATAAGCATCTTTAATAAGAAGACGGGAGCAGCAGAAACTATCATGACATTTGTGGGCCCTTCACTCCAGGCCAGACTTTGTGCTGAGTGCTCCATGATGCTGTCTGAGTCCGATACTCACCGGGACCATAGCTGTCAGTTCTCACCTCCCATCCCGGCAGGGACTTGGATGTGGACCAGAAGGGATGGCTTGGACCCCCTAGGGCTGTCATTCAAGGACACCAACATCCAACACGGCCATTTGCTGGTTCTTTCACTTGGCATGCCCCTTCTCTGGTTTAGAAGTATGAGGAGCTCATTTCAGGTATGGCCCTCACTAAGAAACATCCCCCAAGCCCTGGATTTGGGCTTTGCTCCCAAATATGGCTGGATTTGGCCTTTTAGAAGCTCCAAGAACTGGGAGATGAAAGATGAGAACCCTACAAGCAATTAAAGGTTTTATTTATTTATTTGATATTTATTTGAAAGAGAGAGAGATCACAAGTAGGTGGGCAGAGAGACGGGGGGCAAGCAGGCTCCCTGCTGAGCAGAGAGCTCCATGAGGGGCTCGATCCCAGGACCCTGAGATCATGACCCAAGCCAAAGGCAGAGGCTTAACCCACTGACCCACCCAGGCGGCCCCCCTACATGCAATTAAAAGTTAGAAACCTTACTAGACTGGAAGAGTATGAGGGAAGTAGAAGAAAGTTCGGCTTTTCCTGTATTAATGACTTCAATTTGTGTTTTAAATGGGGATCCACAGAAACATCTGGGGGGTAGAGAGAAAGAAACGGCTGCTTTGCTGATCCCTTGAGCCCGCCCTCCCTAAAACGCAGCTTGGGGCCGGTCCCCGGACATCGTGTGCTTCTGTCCATCCCAAGCCATCTTACTCCCCATTGTGATTCTGGGTTTGCTTGTCTGTCTATGCATCTGCCTTGAAACCTCCCAGAGGGCAGGCACTGGCATTCGTGTGGGTCTGACACGAAGGAAGTGCTCAGTAAATGTCTGCAGAATGCATGAACTACTTCCCATTGAACGTCCTCTCTGTGTGCTGGTGTATCCCAATCTGAAAACGACTTCTCATAAACAGGGCGCTCGCTCTCTCTCTGTCTCACTGTCTATCTCCGTCCCTCTGTGTCTGTCTTTTCCTGACCGATCTCTTTTTTTCCTCTATCTCTCTGTCTCTCTGTCTTTCTGTCTCTCTCGCTCAGAGAGAGGAGGGAGGATTGAAACCTGACTTGTCAAAATTGCTTGACTTGTTTCCATCTTTCTCTCAGGCCCCATGTGAACACCCCAGGAAGCTCCCTGCCGCCATGGTAATACTCAAGTGATGCTATCTGGTGGCCCACATCTCGTGCCAGAGACAACGCCTGCTCCAGAGAATCCCAAGCCGTGTCCCACCCTTTTAATGTCTGTGAAAGCAAGTTGGGAGAGGCAAGGCTGATCTTCCTTGAAGCCTGGGTGTTTTATGTTTGCTTTCTTTTCTTTCTCTCTTTTTTTTTTTTAACACTACATCTGAGAATATTTTTATGTGCCTCTTGCCAAACATAAAACTTGGTGCCAGTATTGTTAATGATCTTCTGAAAAGCAGAGCCTCAAGTGGCACCAGAATATGCTGGACCACTCCCAGCGACACATTTCCCAAGCCACCAGAAAGGACACTTCGTCCTCTGGGTAAGAACAGCTCCGGAGAATGGCACAGAATCTTCTAGTATCACTCATTCTTATCTTGAAAGAAACAAATTAACCTATGGATATGGCGACCGGAGTCTCTGTTTTGACGGAGTTGATTGGTCAAGTGAGCAAACACATCATTAAACGAATGTGGGGCGCCTGGGTGGCTCAGTGGGTTAAGCCTCTGCCTTCGGCTCAGGTCATGATCTCAGGGTCCTGGGATCGAGTCCCGCATCGGGCTCTCCGCTCAGCTGGAGCCTGCTTCCTCCTCTCTCTCTCTGCCTGCTTGTGATCTGTCTGTCAAATAAATAAATAAAATCTTTTAAAAAAAAAACAAAAAAAACCGAATGTGCACATAAGATATTCGTATATAATTGATAAGTATAAACGCTCTCCCGTCCCTTTTGTTACCAGCCATTTGTTTTAAGTACCTACTGGCTGTCTGCACACCAGGCGGTTTCTTACTGCAATCCCATTTAGAATTTGGACAACTTTAAAGACATTTATAGATACCACCTCCCCCCTTTCATCCCACCCAAGTCTCTTAAGGAAATTCATATTCTTAAAATTTAGGTCGTATAACTTATTGATGAAAAGGATACAATGATAAAGCCAGTACTAAGTGTTCATCACCGAAGTGTAACTCTCTGGAGGAAATTTGAGAGGAAACACAACTGAGGGCCAGCCTGCCTGCCTTCCTTCCATCCTTCCTTCCTTCCTTCCTTCCTTCTTTCCTTTTACAGGCACCATGCCCAGTATGGAGTCCAATGTGGGGCCTGAACTCACAGCCCTGAGATCAATGCCTGAGCCAAGATCAAGAGTCAGACACTTAACCAGCTGGCCCACCAAGGCGCCCATAACTGTGAGGGTATTTCTAATCCTCTGTTGTGAAATTCAGAGCATGGGCAGAATTGTGAAGACAGGTGGGCAATGAGGCACTGTGTATAAAGGCAGAGCTCACCAGGGCAAAGGGGCTTTGTCCCAGGTGTAAGCCCCAGCTTCAAGTACTCCATGGAAACTTCTAGAACATTCCCTGATGGAAATAATTTTAACAGCATAAAGGACTGGGGGTGTGTTAGCAGCTTCTTTTCCCTCATTCGGTTTTGTGCTGGGTGTCTTTGATGTGCCCTACCTCCCCTTCCCAGATCCATTCTCCACCTTTCTCTATGCGGCTTGGTGCTCCAGGAGGCAGGTCTACACAGATGCATGAATGGACTCCCTAGGCTTCTACTTGGGTCAGGTCTCTGAGTAGCGCTGGAGGCAGCTGAGAGGGAGGGAGAGAACCGTCTGTTGCCTCCCTCCCTGTGTCATCACTGTGAGCTAGTTGTATGCCTTGACTGGAGGTTACAGCTAGACTCAGTTTACACTGTCCACACAACCAGCTCGCTCTCTCTCTCATCTCACTTTCTCTCTGAGTTTGGATCCACTCCCTCTCCTTATGCCTTCCAGCAGCAAGAGGTGGTATTCCCACCAGGAAAGTAGCCCCAGGAAGCTATAATTTCCCATTAGGACTTCTAAGCCCTGTGCCCCTGTGCTCTGTAAACATTCTCTCTATTAAACCACACTTTGCCTTAGCCATGTCAGCTCCTTCCTGTTGAGACCCAAGGGATACGAGTTTGTGGACCAAGTGAAATCGCAGGAAGGTGCTTCCCCTGTGGCACCCCAAGATCTACAGGGACTAGAGTCTTCCTTCTTGGTCACTTTTTACTTCTCCCCTTGGACCCAGTTGATTGACCTTTAGTCTTTCCTGGGAGAGACTAAGCTGGGGAGATAAGCACCTCCTCAGGCCTTGCCCCATCCCCCAGCCCACTCACCCACTGCAGACCCCTGAGTCAGAGCCCAGCTGTGCAAAAAGGCAGAGCATTGGACCAAGAGTCCAGCACTGGACCACAGCTCTTTTCTTACCCTGTGACTTTGGGTCACATACATGCTTCCTCCTTGGGGTCATCTGTCAATTAAGATGACAGCCTGAGTCTAGTTCCTCATCAGGCCCTTGAGGGATTAGAAAGATGTATGAAGACAATTTAAAATTCACCTTGCAGGGCCACCTGGGTGGCTCGGTCAGTTAAGCATCCAACTCTTGATTTCAGCTCAGGTTGTGATCTCAGGGTTGTGAGATCGAGCCCCACATCAGGCTCCATGCTAGGTATGCAGCCTGCTTACGATCTTCCCTCTCCCTCTGCCTCTCCCCCTCACTTGTGCTCTTTCTCTCAAAAAAAAAAAAAAAAAAGTCACCTTGCAGTAAGCCAGGGCATGTACTCACTAGGAGTTTTTGGGTCTGAAATGGAGGTTTGTGCATAGTTTATTACTTCTCTGCAGAATCTACCCCAGTGCCAGGCACCTGAGAACTTACAAAACCATGGCTGACCTGCAGCTACTCTTTCCCTTGTGATTTTTGAAGGAAAACAAAAGCCAGTGTTCTAGGGCTTCTAAGAGGCTGGCAAAAGGTGCCCGCTCACATTTACACTGAAACTTAGCAGCAGACTTACTGTGGAGTTATGTAACAATCGTGCAAACTCGGGTCATACTTAAGTGGATAGTCCTAAAATAAATGAATCTAAGGAGGAAGTGTCAAATACTGGAAGTTGACTGTCTTAACTACTTTGCCCTTGTCTGTGTCTACTGTAGAAGTTGGTAAAGCTAAAAAAAAAAAAAAAAAATCATTTTCCTAAATCCTTTTGTAGCTAGGAGGGCCATGTGACTCAGTTCTCACTAGTAAGACATAAGTATTTCTCTTTCTTTTTAAGATTTTCTTTTTTTTTAAGATTTTATTTATTTATTTGACAGACAGAGATCACAAGTAGGCAGAGAGGCAGGCAGAGAGAGGTGAGGGGAAGCAGGCTCCCCGCCGAGCAGAGAGCCCGATGTGGGGCTCGATCCCAGGACTCTGAGATCATGACTCAAGCTGAAAGGCAGAGGCTTAACCCACTGAGCCACCCAGGTGCCCCAAGACATAAATATTTCAATGGTACCATCAATTTTTCATTTTTCCCTCATCTTGGAATGCAGATGTGATGGCTGAAACTTCAGCAGCTACCCTGGGAAGATGAAGTAGCCAAAACAAGGAAAACACATGAGAATTGCAGAGATGTTGACCTTGATATTATTAGGCCACAAAACTAATTTAAGCAAACAGAACTCTGTGTGGTTTGGGGGTGGAAGGGAGGGGAATGTTAACCCTTCTTTGTTAAAGCCATAGTTAATGGGTTATATTATTGCTGTAGCGAATGACACAGTGAATAGTGTCAAAAAAATAACCTACTCTTCTCTAAAACCTCATTGGCTTTGTAAATTGAAATCTGTGTACTATAAGACTTTTTTTTAAGTGAGAAAGCTCCGTCAGGATTAATCTGAACCGGATTCACCCCAGCCCTGCCTGATACCTACAGCCCCTCCCAGCTTCCTCTCAGCAACTCCTGGAGCTCCTAGAGAGCAGATGCCATGTTGGCATTTATATTCTTATATATCAACATACATTTTCACCTAACAGGCCTTCAATTAGAGACTGAGACCTAAAGAGAGAAAATAGCTTTAGAAGGTCCAAAGAGAACATCACCAATAACTACCATTTACTGAGAAGCCTGCCATATGCAAAGCACTTTCTAATCACCATATCAACCACATCACATCTTTATGAAGCAAGCGTTTTTTTAATCCCCAAGTTAGTGGTGAAAACCGTGAAGCTCAGAGAGTTTTCATAATTCAGCCAAGATCCCAAGGCTTATGAAAGACATGAAAATGTGGACCCATCCCCCAGCTCCGCTACGGATGTCTTCCCTGTGAGAAGAATCCAGACTATCACTCCTAAGACTTTGTTTTTCTCACTTTAGCACCTGAAGGTGCGTGTCAAGCCAACCAGGTGTCCAGCTGCATGTAAACGAACTCTGCATGAAACCTTCAAAGTGCTTACTGCTCAACCCCGGGAGGGTTCAGAGGGTGATGGTTTGGGACCATTGAGAAAGTGGCCCCTCTGCACTCTCTAATTTGCATGCTGGATGTCTACTGAAAGTTGCTATGGTGATCCGTTTGACCAGAAGTTTCCGCTGAATCATCCCAACACGTATATAAAAACATAAATGTGGTTAGGGGATCCAGAGCCCGCCAGCCGGGAGAGATGTCTCCATTTGTCGCTTGTGACTCACTCGTGGTCATGCGTAGGCCCAGCTGTAAACCTCTGTGGGCAGGTGTCACTCCCTGGAGAGGTTTTGCACAGCAAGACACATTGAGATTGCCTCTGGGGTACCTGGAAATGGGAGGAGACATAGAAACCACCCCCAGCCATGCCCTGCTCCCCTGGGTGGTGCCAGAGCTGGGGGTCTTTCCAGGCAGTGTCTCTGTTTGCAGATCCCTAAGAACAGAGGCTGTGACAGACACCCAGGAGCTGAACCTGGGAAGCACACATGGGATTCGGAGGTAGATAGCAGAGAAAGCCGCTAGCTTAGAGCAGTGTGCAGTGTCGCCGCAGGTGGCTGCCTGGGGCAGGGATCTGCTTTAGGAACTGCCCTGGAGGCCTGGGGACAGGACACGATGGTGAGAGTGTAGATAGACTCGGGTTCAGATCCCTCCATGGTCGCTGCAGGTCCTTGGCGAGTTTCTCAACACTGACGCTGATTTCTCTGTGTCGAGAGAAGTATGGAAAGGGATAGCTCGTGTATCTTCAAAGAAAGACTACGCAGCATGGGGCCTCACACAGGGTCAGTATACGGTATCTCCGGAAGGCATTTGTGTTCTCTCCTTGGGCTTCACCAAAGACATGCAGCTAAATAAGACAGTTGTTCTGTGAATCAGGGATAGGACCTTATGGACAAATAGTTCATTTTTTAAAAAATTGATAAAGATTCAAACATAGCCCTCAAAAAAAAAAGCCCTCTATTTTTTTTTCTTTTGAACTACACAGTATTTAACATTTGACTTTTATCTGAAACATGTATTTTCAACTACATAGACATGCATATGGGTATTTTTATAGATATTTTAGATATTTTATTTTATAGATATAGATAAGCAAAGGTAGACACATAAACAGTTGCCTGATTAGTTCCCTTTTGCATTTGAGGGATGCCACTGAAAGGGGGGCGGGGTCTCTTCTATGTCAAGGGGAAAACCAGGACAGGCTGTTAGAGTGTTGTTCAGGAGAGAGGCAGTCCTTAGAATGGACGTCGATTTTTAAAAACTGTATAACCCATTATATTAGCAACAGTGTCAAACAACAGATACAACTTTTCTAGAAAATACTTTTTCTATCATGGGGAGGCTGGGTGGCTCAGTTGGTTGAGGTCTGACTCTTGGTTTAGGCTCAGGTCATGATCTCAGGGTCCTGATATCCAGCCCTCAGTCGGGTTCCACGCTGGGTGTGGAGCCTGCTTAAGATTCTCTCTTTCTCCCTCTCCCCCTGCCCTGCCCCTTCTCTGCCCGCCCCCAGTCACACACTCTCTCTCTCTCTAAGAAATAAGTAAGTAAAATCTTAAAAAAAAAAACTTTGTCATATCAGGGCCCTAAAATATTTACACCTTTTAGTCTATGTATAACCTGGTATTCACCAGAGAAACAGAACTGGCAAAATATATATGCATATTATATATCATGTCCGGTATATTTCTGCTCTATATATCCTATATATACCCTATTAGGTAATGTTGCATATATATGAAGCACATATATATTGACACATACATATATATTTAGTAATAATACTGATACTTATATCAGTATATATACATAAGTGTGTGTCAGATACACATATGTGTGTCAGTACATATACATATGTGCGTGCGTGTGTGTGTGTGGCAGATATATGTATCTCTGAAAGAGGATTCGCTCTAAGGAATTGGTCATACGATTATGGAGGTTAGGAAGTCTCAGTCTGATTTCTGTAAGCTGGAGATGCAGGAAAACTGGTGACATAATTCGGTCTGAGTCCAAAGAGAACCCGAGACCCAGGCTGCTGGTTGTGTAAATCCCAGTCTGAGGGCAGAAGATGAGATGGGATGTCCCTGCTCACACAGTGAGACAGAAAAAAAAGGGGGGAGGGGGGATGAATTCCTCCTTCCTCTGCCTTTTGTGCTATTCAGACCCTCCATGGGTTGGATGATGCCCACCCAGACTGGGGAGGACCATCCACTGCTGTCCTGAATCCACAGATTCAAATGCTAATCTCATCTGAAAACATCCTCAGGGCACACCCAGAAATGATGTTTAGTCCTGGCACTCCATAGCCCATTGAGTCTGACACATAAAATAATCACTACAGGTTAGTGACTCTAATTTTTTAATATTTATCTTAGGTAAGTTATCAGGTATTCAGCAATTAGGTACAAGGATAGAGATCAAAAGGTATGGACATGACTGAAAAATTGGAAAGGGCTGTAATGTCCCAAATAAGCAAAATAATCAATTTTTTAAATAATCACAGGATTAAATTGTTATGTGGCCGACAAAGCTGTGCTCAGTGACCTAGGAAGAAAGGGGCACTAGATTATGAGCTGGAAAGTTAGATACAAAGTGTAGATTCAATCTGATCCCAATTCTTTTAAAAATATTCCTTAGTTATACATTTGTATATCTGTGTATGCATTTTCCTATATTCATTGCAAAAAATAACTTTAATACTATTGACAACCACTTTTACTAAGCACACACTTGTCAGAAGTCCAAGTGGGCTTAGCTGGGTTCTATGTGGGGCAGGGGGGCTCATACAAGGCCAAAACCAAGGTACCAACGAGGCTGAGCTCCTCACTGGAGACCCAGGGCAAAGAATCTACTTCCAACTCACTCAGACTGTTGGAAAAATTAATTTCCCTGGAACTGTAGGACTGAGGAGCTCATTTTCTTGCTGGCTCTCTGGTGGGGACCACTCGGCTCCTGGAGATCACCCACATTCCTTGTCACACGCCCCCTACATCTTCAAACCAGTAATATGAGGTCAAATCCCCCTTGTGCTTTGAATCTAACTTTTACCTGAAGAAAACTCTACTTTCAAAGGACTCATGGAGGTTTGAGAAGATGGTGCATGGAAGTCAGATGGAACAGTGATTCATTCAGTAGATGATTGATCAAGGCCAACTTTTGGGATAAATGCAGTGCACGATATATACAAGGCTCTAAATAGACTTTGGTAGAATAAATGAGTGGACAAAATAAATGAGTGGACAAAAGCAAGAATGGGTGAGCAAATGGGAAAAATCAGCAATGAAGTTAAGAGTTCCTATTTTGGGGCACCTGAGTGGCTCAGTCTGTTAAGTGGCTGCCTTTGGCTCAGATCATGATCCCAGGGTCCTGGGATCAAGCCCTGCATCAGGTTCTCTGCTCAGTGGAGAGCCTGCTTCTCCCTCTCCCTCTGCTTGCTGCTCTGCCTACTTGTGATCTCTCTCTCTCTCTCTCTCTGTCAAATAAATAAATAAAATCTTTTTAAAAAAAAGAAAAAGAAAAAGAAAATTCCTGTTCTGGAGGAGATAAGGAATCAGCGAGGAGAAGCTCCAACCGCAAAGGGACATTCTGATTCAAATGCCATCAATCCACACGGAATGAAGATTCAGTTAATTCGACCACTAAGTGAGGTATCATCCTGCAGTGTGGGGTCACCTCGAGTGTGTTGCCTGAGCTTGGCTTCTCTGCTCAGAACACATCCAGCTCTGAGGCCTCCGGAAACCTGACCGGCAATTAGAACCAAAAGAACACAACTCTGCCTCCAAGCACTTCTCCCTTTAAACTTCAAATTGCTCTTGGGATCTTCAGGTTCCTTCAACACAGCTTCTGTGCTTGTGGGCCCAGCTCCCTTCCCACCGGAGAGATGGGAGAGAGGGCCAAAGGGTGGGCATCCATGTGGGTTCTGGCTAGAGGGGATTTTGTGGTAAGGCCCTTAAGGGTTCAAATGTCTAGTAATCTTAGTAGTTGTCTGAGCATCACCAAATCACTATTAGCAGCTGTAATACCTCTAAAACAACCTGCAGACCAGAAAGAAACAAAACAAAGATGGAACCTGCTATCTGATGGACGGAGGCATGCCTGATAAACTTACAAGCTGCCAGACCTCCTCCAAAGGGTTTTTATAACTTCCTGAAAAATGCTTTAGCATTGGGCTTTAATTAAACATTTAATGTGCATCATGCAAATTTATTGATTCTGCCAGGGGGGAAATGATGAAGCTTATAATCGGACATCTCCAGCTGAGATGACTGGTGTTTCCGTGGGGTTTACTAATGGGGCCTCAGGTCAAGTTGGAACAGCACTGTAGGAGCAGAGAAGCGTCCTGGATTGGAAAGTCAGTGGCTTAGAGCAAGTGTGTTCATTGCTGCTTCTCACACTCCATCCTAAGGCTAAACATGTAGAAAGGGCTGGCTGTGGAGATTCACGTGAAGCACTTACAAATGAACCCTCTCTTGTCGCAGGGTCTCCTTCTCTGATCATCCGCCTCCCCTCCCTGTTACCATGACTACTCTGAAGTTCTGATCTTTGGGGAGGATGAGCCAAGCACCCCAGAAAAATACCTTGAGGACATGGCTTCCTCTGTGGCAAAATCATACCACCTGCCCAACCCAGGGTGGTTGGGAATCCCATTAAATTTGTATGGACTACATCTTTGGAATAAGGCAGAATCTGGTAAATCAAATATTCTCCTTAACTCACCAACTCTTTTGGATTCCAATTTTATTGTTAAAATGTCTTCTAAATTCCCATAGGTCTCACTTCCTGCCTTATTAACAAGGAATTGGGTAAAACTCTTTATTAATGAATAGGGATTGCAAAATGCCCTTGGCTGTTCTCAGCAACCACATTCGGTGAACAGGACAATAGCTATGGGGCAATGGTTCTCAAATGGACCATTGTGTACCCCGCCCCCACCAAGGGACTTTGGTAATGTCTGGAGATAATTCTGGTTGTCACAATGAATGAAATTGGAGTTGCTACAGGGATCCAGTGGGTGGAGGCCAGGAATCCATCAATGTCCTACAACTCATAGTTGTAGGAGAGAGAAGGATAGACCCCAAATGTCAATAGTGCTGAGGCTCAGAAGCCCTGATACAGAGATAAGAGAGGGTCTTCCCTACAGGTTAATATATTAGGAGACCGGATAGAAGGAGGAATTAAAAATAAACAAGCACAATCTTTGATATGAGGATTTGGTAGAGACTCTGCTGCCGATCAGCTGTGCGGCCTTGAGCAATATATTGAATACACTGAATTTAGTTTATGTACTCGTTCACTTGGCCAGCTTTGTAAAGAGTGGCATGTTCTAATTAAGGCAGAGGACACAAACTAAATGACAAGTGCAAAGGCTCACTCAGGAAAGAGCAATTGTCCAGGGAAGGCCTGAGTGCCTAATGATAATCAACAAGACGGAGGCTCAGAGCAGCCCCTTCTGGACTTTCTAGACCTTATGGAACTGTGCCTTTGTTCTAGGCGTGATGAGTAACATGACGCAGGTTATGCTTTAATGCCCCCTTACGAGATAGTATCTTGTCCTTCTTACTCACCACACAGGCTCTAAAGGTGCCTGTTGGAGGAGAGACTTTGCTCCCTCCTGCTGTAGTGGGGAGACCTGACCAGAGGGAGGGAAAAACACTAAGGGGCAAGGAGAAAACTCAAGAGGCCACTGTGTGGTCCTGGGAAAAGAAGATTGAAAATAGCCAGGCAATTTCTCAAACAGTTATACATTGTATGATCAGATGACCCAGCAATTCTGCTCTTAGGTATTTATGCTCAAGAGAAATGGAAGTATACGTCTCTTCATAGCACTGTTATTGATAATGGCCAAAGGTGGAAACAACCCAGATGTCCATCAACAGGTGAATGGATAAAGCAAATGTGGTGCATTCATACAATGGACTATTACACAGTCCTGAAAAGGAATGAAGTACCAATATTCACTACAATGTGGATGAACTTTGAAGACACGATGCCAAGTGAAGGAAGCCAGACACAAAGGACCACATTTTGTCTAATTCCATTTATATGAATTGTCCAGAATTGACAAATCTCTATAGACAGAGAGCAGACTGGTGGTTGCTGGGGTTGGGGAGAAGGGGAGTTAGGGACTGCGTGTTAATGGGTTTGGTTGTTTTGAGGAGGTGATGCAAATGATCTAGATGTAGACAGACTGCACGCCCTTGTGAAAATATTTTCGGAAACACCGAACTGTACACTTTACACGGTTTATATGTGATGAAGGCACATGGATGGATGGTGAAGGTAGAAATGCATGGGATCCCCAGGCTTGGAGACTGACGGCATGTGGGAGAGGGAAAGAGAAAGATTTCTCAGTTGCTGCTGCAGCTCTTGACCATTCCTTCCTGATGCCACATTCAATAACGATAGGATGGTTTTCTCAAAATCCACCTCTTTTCTTCTCGCTGGCGTGTGAGGGGGGAAATACTTTGGGGAAGGAGAGCTGCTTTTGTTAGAGAAATTTTATTTTATTTTATTTTTTTAATTTTTTTTTTTTTTTGCGACTTCTCACTTCATTGCCAGAAGACTTTGAACTTGGACCCCATGGATGCTGGGGGAGTAGGCTTAGGTGAACAAAACGTTGAAAATGCCTCAGGTTTTGCATGGAGAGGATGTGGTATGTTTTAATGCAGCTTCCCCAGCAGGTAGTCAATGTACAGAGAGAGAATCATGGTGCTTCCTTTACTTAGAAATTAAATTCCTTTACTTAGAAATTTAAATAAAAAAAATTTATTTTTGCACACATGTAAGTATGATTTCTGGTAAAGTCAAAACCAAAAAGAACATTCTTTTGTGCTGATGAGAAAAGAAGATAGGAAAAAAAAAAAAAAAGACCCAGGAACACAAAATTCATTAATGTTAGATATCGCACTCTCATGGCATTTTGCAGGAGGACTCATTTGAAGCTGGTTTTAACGACACCAACAAGTAAAAAAAAATGTTTCAGACCTCACAGGTGTGTTCAAGGTCAGAGTTGAAGCTGAGTATCCTCAGTGGGTCCCGGGACAAGGAACTTCCTTCTGGCCTGGGGGGCCACCCAAGAAACACATTCATTTTCACAGCAACATATAATTTCCGTAGTTACTGACTTTTCGTTCATCCTCTCTTCGTGCAGTAAAACACTTGCTATCCTAGGCATTTGGAGATGTGAACCTAAGATCCCATCCCTGCCCTCAGAAAGCACGCAAGTACATGGAAAAGACAAAGAGTCAATGAAGAACTATAAAAGAAGTATTCAAAGTACAGGAGGCATCAGTTCCTTGGCAGGGGGAGGCATTACGGAGACCCAGGTGGCCTTTTACCAGGTGCCACATTAACCAGGCACTGGGAGTGTTGCAAACTAAAGGAAGTGACCTGGATCACTGTTTCCTTTTCTTATAATTCAACCATCATCTAAAGTCTGTCCCAGAATTTGAGGACCTGGGGTCATTCTCTTAGGATTTCACAAGGCTTAGGTTAGACCTCAAGTCTGTTCGTTCCAAAGCCAAGTGGTTTGACTGGCTCCATGCCCTCCGCCAGACCCCTCGGCTGACCCTGGCTTCCCATCAGGGGAGGCAGCGGGGAGGTGGGTTTTGTTTCCCAAGCCTGCGCCTGCTCCCCACACTCTGCGCCCCGCCTCCGCAGGGCTCAGTCATCTTGGCTCCTGGTGTGGGAGGATGTTCGCCGAATGCTGGTCTGAGCGGGCTCCTGGCCCCCACAGCCCGCCCCCACAGCCCCTCGGAGGCCCAGAGGCCCTGCTCTATCTCACCTACTCCCTCCTTTTCCCAAGCGCTGCTGCCACCACCTCCTTGGCAGGTGGCCCGGCACGGTTGAACGACCGTGGATCTGATTTAAGCCAGGACAGGCGCGGCAAGGGAGAGCCTGGTCTGTGGTCCCCCTTGCTATCCCCGGGGCCCCTCCCGACTTCCTGGTTGCTGGCTTCGAGGCCCCGAAGGAGCTGCCAAGCCATCCCATGTGAAAAACCAGCTTGGGAGCAGAAAACAGAACAAGCTTAACGCAGAAGTCACCGAGGCAGGATAAACGGGGAAGCCTGCGGACTGAGTTGTCCTCACCGAGTGACTTTTACCGTTACTCTCAGACTTCAACCCAATTAGGACTTGGCTAATTAGTTTTGTGCACTGCACAATAGTCGGGGGAAAAGGTCACTTTGGTGTATGATTTTCTTTCTCTCTCTTTCTAAGCCACAGAACTTCCTCCAAGGAACAAGCATTAACCTCCAGTTCTCAGAAGCAAAATAAGCCAAGTCATACATTTCTATGAATTCTCTCAGTAACCTGATGATTCGTAATAATAGATGTAGCCCTGCCCCTTGATTGAGTGGAGGTTCCAGACTTGCCCCGGATCTCGCCTATCATGGAGGCTCCCAGAGACTCGGGCAGACCAGTTCATATCTAAGGAAACCACATCTGAGTAAGGATAAGGAAGAGAGGAGATGTCCTCTCAGAAAACATAAGCCAGAAGTCAGGAGAGCCAGGATCCAGCCATCGTGGCTTGGCCAAGTCTTTTCCCACTGCAAATTTCAAAGCCGTTGTACAGAAGAGTTTATTAGCTATAAGGATAAATACACATTGGTGGATGATTTCATTGAATCTCAGTGTTTCTGCAGCAGAGATGATCCTCTAAGATGGAACTAAGATGGAACTAAGAAAACCAAGTGTCATTTTTGGTGACCAGGTACTATGTACTGTGTGGGCTGTTGCCACAAGCTTTGTGATGGAAATAGCTTTGAATAATACAGATACAGGTATACAATATAGAATTGTAGATGGTTGGTAGGAGAAACAGAAGCCTAGAGGACCAAAACAGCTCCCCCAAACTCCCGTGAACATCCCATCCTCAAGCGTTCACTAAGACAAGGTTAAGCACCCATCCCTCCCGACCGTGAGGAAAGCCCCATCTCTGAGCATGCCATCAGTAATTATTTGTTAAGTTATGCAAGGCTATGTGGCCGCAAGAACTCCATACCACTGAACTTGAACTTGAAAGCACAGCACAGCGCCCTGACCCCTTCTTCTACTTCCTTTGTGGTGCCTCTGTCCTGTGTTCCTATGCGACGCCAACATGACAACTGTTAGAAGCCCAGCCTGAGTTCTTCCTTGTAGCTCTCCTCCTGCACGTTCATTGCTTCAGAAAGACCCTTCCTCTTCCCCACTTCGTACTACACAACGTAGGGATTTAGGCAAAATCTACACAGGCGAGAGTTTGCAATTGGCACTTCTGTGAGAATACAGCACTGTATTTGAAGGTATTCGGTGGCCAGCCAGTTAGATTTTGATTTCTAATAGCTGGAGGAGACCAGCACAGCGCGGATGATGGGAGCGTTCATCCTATGGCACAGTGCACTGTGTGGGGTGAGCACACTGGTCTTAAACTGGGTTCCTTTAGACACACCTTTAAACCTTCCAGAGGGTATTTGACTCCATTCAGTATGGTTGGTTCTCACAGAAAACAGGGAGACCAATAAGAATGGGCCTACTGGGGGCGGCTGGGTGGCTCAGTGAGTTAAAGCCTCTGCCTTCAGCTCAGGTCATGATCCCAGGGTCCTGAGATCGAGCCCCGCATCGGGCTCTCTGCTCAGCAGGGAGCCTGCTTCCTCCTCTCTCTCTGCCTGTCTCTGCCTGCTTGTGATTTCTGTCAAATAAATAAATAAAATCTTTAAAAAAAAAAAAAAGAATGGGCCTACTGACATGGGCTTCTATCTGTGAGGCCCTCTGTCACCATGAAGCCTAGTGAGAGCCCAGTGATGATGGTAGTAGGGGGTTTTTCCTCCCTGAGCCAAAACTGAATATTCACAGTGATTCCATATGTAGTAGATTCCCCTAGAGGGGAGGGAACTCAAAGTCATCTGACCTACTTTGATATTTGTTTATTCATCAAAACCCAGGGATCCAGGGGTCTAATAGGAGTCTTCATGCATCAGTAAAGCACATGTCTAGATACATGGGGTAATTTAAGGATCGCTACTACTCCAAGACTTCTCTGAAGATTTTATCCTTAGTAGGATGGTACCCGAGAGTGGGGCTGGGGAACAATGAAAGAAAACTCTCCTTCTTCCAGTCTATCATGAGATAGTCTAAAGCAAAGAAATGCCAAGACTTTCAATGAGTACCCTCAACTCCTTGCCCAAATTACTCTTTCCATCAGGCCTGATATGCCTCCATGGCCAGAATCACCACCCCATAGCCTGAATCACCACCCCCATGGCTGAACCCCCATTCAGATGTGACCTCATAGAAGAAAAACTAGTGATGGTGATGAGTCCATAATTTTCAAGTTCATTAACTACAGAAGCCCTATATTCATAGAAAGATGATGCAAAAGGAGCCAAATTAAGACAGCCCCCCCCAAAAGTCTGGTGTCCATGCATCATTTTGCAGCACGCATACCTCTTCTATCCTCTGTCTATCCTGTAAAGTGGCAGTAGTAGTAACTGTTGTTGTTACTCTGCCATCATCATCATGTGACATCATGCCAATGTTGTTGAAGGGTAAGGATGTAGGCAACGGAGTGCTAACTTTTAGAAATCCAATTCCACCATCATATACCTTTCAACCAGCCCTTTCTTCCCTGTGATATAGAAAATGAACAAGAATCTCATGGCGGTGCTCAAGTTTGGGAAGTGATTCCAACACAAAGAAAATGCACGGACTTGTGCAATGGCCAAGAAGGACCGGCACTGCAGCTGCATTTATCTCTGGGAGTTTCTGGAAACAGACCTTTCTGGCAGTAAATTACAATACAGTTGGTGGGCGTTATATTAATGACTAGACTCTTAGTCACCTTCAGGGAACTGAAATTAAATGACACCAGGATAGTGCAGGGAGGCAAGACATTAGCAATTCTGATTGCAGATATGAATGCAATTTCAGGGTTTTTTTTATAATTGCTTTTATGTTTTGATTAAATGCATCACATAAGCCTAGGCTCCAAGGTGGGAGGTAAGAGTGAAGTGAGGAAGCCCAAGGTTATTTATTTGCCTCCATATCCATGCTTCGAGAAGGCCGGGGGAGGGGTATGATTCATCATTAAACAAAACACAAAATCTTCACTTTAAAGCCCGCCTTGTGCACTTGAACACTCAAAAACAAGCCCCTGCAAACAGGCCATTGCTTACGTGTGTGTAGCAAACACCAATTTAAAGATAGTTATGGAAATTTCAGAAATGTCAAAGGCATTGTTTTAGAAAGGGGGAAAGATTAAAAGCCAAACAAAGCTCTGTATCATTTACATTTGCTACTTACCTCCTCTTCCACCTATTTGTAGGACAGAATTCTTGGCTCTTTTCCACACAGTGTCCCATAATTCTTAGGGACACACGATCAGTCTGACATCTTTAAACACCCACCACACTGGGAGCCAAAGATCTATAGGTCTAGAGATTGTAAATCGCCTCATCTTTGCTCAAGTTTCTTCCTTTTAATCATTTGTCCTTCTTCTGTGACCAAAAGAAACATAGGCATGTAATAACAATGTTGCCGTGGCAAAGAACAGTGTTCTTAGATCAAAGGATTCACACTGTATGCAAAAAGTGGTTAATTTGGTCACCTGGTCAGCACCATCCAACATCTCTGAGGCTCCCTGCTGGCAACAGATGTTCTCAGGGTGGACACCAGGATGGACTGCATAGCAGCACCTGCTATGATATGGCATGAAATGGTATGATAGAATATGATATGATGATATGCAATACTATTCTATATTACATTACATTATATTATACTACACTGCATTCTGTATAGTGTATCTTTCTCTGTCTATTTTTTTTTTCTTGTCTATCTCCCTCTGATAAGAGATAGTAAAGGGAAATGGTCAGGAGTGTGAAGTTGGCAGCCATACTTGGATATGAATCCTTGTACACTCACCTTGGACAAGCTCCCTTAGCTTGCTTCTCCTTCAAAAGGAAATCACAGCAGCGCATCCCTTACAGGGCTGTTGTGATGATGCGGTGAGTTAAAACTGAGTAGCAAGAATGTGCTGGCTATTAGTAATGTCATTATTTGATGGCAGGCTCCATGCTGTCGCCATGGAGGACAGCTCCTCCATCGTATTCAGAGAGGCTCAGATAATTTCCCAGCTCCCTGCCCACCCCATTTCTGAGTCTAAGTCTGAGTCAATCAGCATAGTTCATCCTTTGCTACAGGCATTGGTTCAGGGGTGCGTAGATAACCAAATGACCCAGACCAGTTTGATTCAAATCATGACTTTGATTTCTCCTACCGTGGACTGACACAGACTCCCATCGGACCTGCCCTGGAGGGATTTAGAACGGGACCTGCTGCAATCATCATGGTCCCGTGAGGACGTCCTGGTCTGGAGTCCCCACAGTAGAAGGCAGGGACAATGAATGGGTGGATGGAAGCCAGTTCCAATGACGTCACATGACTCCTGCCCTAGCCAGGCCTGAAACCAGTGCTGTTCTTACACCTGTTGGTCATGCAAACCAGGTAGTTTTCTTTTCTTTGAAGCCAATTTGTAGGTCAAAGTTTTTTCCCCTACAACTCCAAAGAGGGCTAACTGGAGTTCCATGGTACACGGAGTCTCAAAGGGCACCTAAAGAGCCCCGGGAGATCAGCAGCCGAACCCCACCATGACCCCTGCTGTCCCTGACTTCTACGCCATGCTACTCCGCAGAGCCACACACGGCTCTAGAAGAGAGTTCCAGCTCCAACCATGGAGGACCGGCTGGAGCAACAACACTTCTGGAGGCACTGGCATTGTATTCACGACTACTTTTTATCAAATGCCCATTAGATGCCAGCGACTACGCTCAGAACTTCACGTGCAGCCTTGCACAGGGAGCTGTGCCCCGAAGAACAAGCAAGATCTGGGCATGTGGAAATGCGGGCGGACTGGCATTCTTATTGGAAGATTACAAAACTGTGTCCATGCCTGGAGCCCTGGGGAGGCAGCGGTGACTCAAAGCTGGGACAGGGCTGTCGTCGGCAGCGACAGGCAATGCAAAAACATGGACAGAACACCTTGCTTATGCCCAGGTCCTTAAGCCCAACCTGCCATCCACCCACAGTCATCCCAGCGGGATTTATTGCTTTCCATTGGTCCAGGGCCCATGGAGCTCAGCCGTGCTTTCCACACAGTTCCATCTAGGGAAGACACAGGCTAATTAGGGAACAAGATAAGCATCCCGGTAATTGAGGGATGGGCAGACTGGGCTAGTGAGCAGTGAGTGTCAAGTTGCAACATAGCACCTAGCCACCCTGCCCCCATCGAAGTCCTGTTTTCTGGGACACTTGGCAGGACATTCTGTGTTCATTAGAACATTTTTTTAAAAAGTGGGGAGGAATCCTAGTGTTCATTAGTCACTTTCATTTGACAAACATTTATTGAGCACCTGCTGTGTGCCAAGCACTGTAGTAGGTAA
Source organism: Mellivora capensis (assembly GCA_004024625.1). Classification (NCBI taxonomy): domain Eukaryota; kingdom Metazoa; phylum Chordata; class Mammalia; order Carnivora; family Mustelidae; genus Mellivora; species Mellivora capensis. Next base: position 191,931 of record PISX010000105.1, on the reverse strand, counting down.
AGGAGATAGATGAGTGGTGCTGTCCCCGCCTCAGGGCTCTCCGAGGGGTCCGTGGGGAACTCCTGCGGTGCCGTAAGACTCTAAGGCAGTGAATGCAGTGAGACCAGCCTGCCATGGGGGCCGGTGGGCACAAGAGCACTAGTAAGGCTTTTACGAGAAACCCAAGATGTAATGAAGGGTCACGATTAGCCAGGATATAGGACAGAGGGCAAGGAGGAAGGGGATGGGTGGAGACCCATGTGGACAAAGTCAGCAGAGGGGAGAGGAAAAGGAGCCACGTGCAGGTCGGGGGGGACCACAGCTTTACGGCAAGAGCAGAAGAGGCAGAAGGAGGGCAATCGTTCCTGACTCCCTGGCACACACTAGACCCGGAAGTGGACACTGTGTGTAGACAGTCAGGGCAGGCCTTGGCACTAGAAATAGATGGTTTTGGGGGACAATTACCAGGAGGCAGGCTGACATGGTGTACATGCTCGTCCTGATCATAATACCATCCCTACCTCTGACCCCAGAGGGGAATGAGGCCCAACAGGTCGACTGGCTCGCTCAATTCTCACACCTGGGATGGAGCAAGATTCATACCTGTGTTGGCCTGGTGCCAAAGCACAGCATCCCCCGGGTCTGTCTCCTTCCGCAGTGACACTCAGAAATCCATGCTTTATTCCCTCACTGCTCTGCCACCAAAGCTTTAAACATATTAACCTAAAGCTGCGGTATCCCCTGGCCTGGAGATGCCGGTGGGTTTGGCCCTGCCATTCTGACCCCCCCCCCATGCTGGCTGGGGTCATGCTGACCCCAAAGACAGTCTGACTTTATCATTATGACCCATCAAGGCTCTGCAGCAATCAAGCATGTCAGCTTTTGTCTGTGTGTATGGGTGTCTGGTCCATGTTCACTGACCCTATGCTCAGCCTCAGAGGGCTGAGAACATTCCCTCCATGCAATCCAGAACTTTTGTTAACCTCTTCCATTTGTAGCCGGGAAAATGAGTTGGAAGACAGCGGAGCACTTGGCTGAGGTCAGAGGGTGAATCAGCAGGCTGTCTCCAGCCTGGCCCACCTTCCCCTACCCCAATCTGCCAGCACCTGCCTCACTCGACTCGTCCTGATCAGCTGGTCTTCACAGAGCCTGAAGTCCCCAGTCAGGGACACTGCCCTGAAGAGTCCCTGCCATTCCTCCGGAGTCCTGATGACCCCGGGCCAGGTCTACTGGAACAGCCAGTACCACGTTCTCAGGACAGAGACTGCAGACAGCAGGTCGTAAATAACTCATGGGCCCCTCCTGCTCTCCTTCCCAGGTTTGAGGATGAGACGGGAGTCAGGAAGGGCAGATTCTGCAAAAACCTGCACATTTAGGTCCTTTTAAGAAAGACCAGGGGGAACTGGTTGCAGCTCAAAGGTGGACACTAGAAATTCTGAACTCTCCTGTTCAAGAAAATGCCCTGGGGCCTCCCAGCTTCAAAATTGGCGTCAGGACGTGGCAGGAAAGTTGATGATCTAAAGAGAAAAACCAGGGAGGAAAGAACAGATCTCAAAAAAAGCTCTACACGTAAACAGAATTCTTCTGCTTTGTTTTTCTATGCTATGTCTATTTTTTATTAGTCTCTGAGATCCCAACTTTGGGCAACTACTCTATATTTTGACAGGGCAGAGGTTTACAAAGATCAAGGCAAGTGACACATTAAACAATTATCTAAATAATCTGTCCTCTTTGAAAGAGAGCTTTGCCTACAGCATGACAAGTCATCTTAGAATTGATTAGAAGGATGTGTGTAAGACATCCAGATGGAGTGATTTCATTTAAAATTATCCCTTTTGGGGCGTTTGGGTGGCTCAGTCGGTTAAGCATCTGCCTTTGGCTCGGGTCCTGATCCTGGGGTCCTGGGATTGAGTCCCACATCGGGCTCCCTGCCCAGCAGGGAGCCTCCTTCTCCCTCTCCCTCTGCTGCTCCCCCTGCTTGTGATTTCTCTCCTCTCTCCCACTCTCAGTCAAATAAATAAATAAAGTCTTTAAAAAATATATCCCCAATCACCAAATAGGCCAGTTAGGGGTTTCATCAGCTTTCTTGGAGTATCACTGACAAATAGAAATTGTATAGATTTAAGGTATACAATGTGATATATATATATATATATTGATATATATATATATATATATATATGAAATGGTTACTACAATTGTAATTATGGTTGCTGTTTTCTGAATGTGTGTGGGTATGCATATATGTTAAGAACACTTAAAATCTACCCTCTTAGCAAATAATAGACGATACAGCTTTGTTAACTGTAGTCATTATACTATACCGTACGTCTCCCAAAGTTTTTTATTCTGCATATCTGAAACTTTGTACCTTTTGACCAACATCTCCCCATTTCTCCCACCCCAGTCCCTGGCAACCACCCTTCTAATATCTGCTTCTATGAGTGCAAATTTTTAGATTTTACATATAAGTAAGATCACACAGCATTTTTCTTTCTGTGTCAGGCTTATTTCACTTGTTGTAATGCCCTCCAGCTTCTTCCATGTTGTCGCAAATGGCAAGATTTCCTTCTCTCTTAAGGCTGAATAATATTCCATTATATTAATATCTATATCTATATTTTACATTTTCTTTATCCATTTATCTGTAGATGGACACTTAGGTGGTTCCCATATCCTGGCTAATGGGAATAATACGGCGGTGAATGTGGGAACACAGATACCTCTTCAAGATACTGATTTTATTTCCTTGGGATATTTACCCAGCAGTGGGGTTTTCGGGTAAATTTCATAGGGTAATTCTATTTTTAATTTTTCGAGACCCCCCCATACTCTTTTTCATAATGACTGTACCAACTGCCCTTCTCAACAGCAGTGTGCAAGGGCTCCTCTTCTCCACATCTTCGCCAACACTCGTTATCTTTTGTCTTTTTGGTACTAGCCATCGTGACGGGTGTGAGGTGACATCTCATTTTGGTTTTGATTGGCAGTTTCCCGGTGATTCATGAGGTTGTAGGCCCACTCAGCTTACAGTGTCCACTAGGGGACTTGACTAATCTGTTAGGTCAGTTAGCATAATGATTGAGGTTGGGAAGGATAGCCTCTATTGGGGTACCACGGGGCTCTGTCCCTCCCACTACTGCCATCCACAACTCGGGGGAGAGCAGGAAATGCAGAAGAGCACCAGCCATCGATGGAGCTCCTCTGTGGTCTCACGTGCTGGAAGCCCCTTCTCCCTCTAACCCTGACAATATGCCGTTTTGCCGAGGAGGCCCCTGCTGCGGAGAGGTTAAGTCATATAAAAAAAAAAACAAACCATCAATTTCATTTGCAGCTGGCACAAAGCTGGGAAGCAAATTAAAACTAGTCGATGGCACATTTTAGATCCAAAGAGATTTAGACAAGCGGGGAACAGGCTGAATCTAATGAGATTCAGTCTACTGGGGATTGTTCTGTGTTTCTATGCTTGGGTTCAGAAAAATATAAGCACACATATAGAGGATGGGGGCATGTGGGAAGAAAAGACCCTGGGGCCGCACAATGAGTCACTGGTGATTCTGTGTCTGCTGGAGAGACTCGTGAGATTATGGTCGGCTTGGGGAGCAGACAGCCTGCAGCTCACGGAGGTGAAGGGTGGTGCTTGCTCTGGGATGAGAGGCTCACACCTGGGGATCTGGGTTTAGTTCTAGGACCTGAGCCTGCAGAGTGGGAACAACCAGGTGGATGCATCTGGAGTCAGCAACCAGGAGGCTGGGGTGGGGGTGGGGGGCTCTTGAAATTCAAGCATATTTGGAAATGCTAAAGGCACTGACTGTGTTTACAGTGAAAAGCAAAAGTCAGGGGGAAGGTGTCAGATTGGTTGTCTTCTACTCCCAGGGTCCCTGAGGGATGTAAGGACTCATTATACGTGGCCTTTGAGTATATGAAGTCAGGACTCGTGCATAGAAGGGGGTAGGGCTTCATACTTCACAAACAAATAAATAGGTTTCCTAACAATCTCAAGAACTGTGGAAAAATAGATGGACAGGGTAGAGAGTAAAAGTGAGAGGTAGTGAGCACCCTGTCACTAGAGGTGATCAAGTACCTGCTGTTTGGGCCATACTTGGACTTCTGTGGTGCTATGCATTTTGGTTTCTGTAGACCCTTTCTTCCACAAAGAAAATATTACTTTATGAGTTTCTTGGTATAATGACAGTTACAAGCCATGCTAGATTATATTCATTTCTTCTCCTCTGATTTTAAAATTAACATCTTTTCCTAGGCCCCTAGTAGTCTCATGGGCCCTAAGCACGGTGCCTGCTGTGCCTAGTAAATCAGTCCTGCCTGCTGACTCACGTGCCAGAGTGTTGTAAAGCAGATTCCGATCAGACGTTGGTTGGAAGGGAGGTGTTAAGGTCAGATCTGTAAACTTTCCCCAGCTTCCCCCAGCCTGAGATTCTATTAGGTGAATTCTGCTGAAGAATCGAGGCGTGCCCCAGCTGCTTTTCAACATTGTTGAGGTGAAGGTCGCAGGCCGCCCATGCTAAAGAACCCTGTAGGAGTTATGATTCCATCCACGGAAATATACTCGTGGACCCCAATTATTTAGAGGTGGTAACACCTGAGGCCACGATTAGAGGCTTGGGGTGGACAAGGAATTAGTGGTTTCTTTTGTTTTGGTAGCTTCCTGTTTCTGTCTTGTTCAAATGTTTACAGTTAGCCAAAAGCATGTATCACTGTTATAAAATGACTTTTTAAAAAAACTAGCAAAAGGTGTATAAATTTGAATTTAATTTTTAGTCGGTGGGGGAGCCCAGCTCTGATCAGGAATGCTGTCGTAATGGATGATGCTGTGAAGCTGTCAAGGGGCACATTTGGTGTTTCCAGTGAACAGAATAGCGGAGGAGAGAGCTCAGCCTACCCCATTACGCAACCAAGAAGGAAGATACGAAAACAGGGCCACAAGGGATCCCTTTTCTTGGGCCCCAGCCAAACAAACTCAGAAACACACAAATTCAGAAATTATCTGCATCACCATATTCCTGGTAATCCCTACAAGTATTTAAGTTTGGTCTCTGTTTTCCAGAGCTATTTCCTAGGTCCAGTGGCTGCTAAATGCCTCTGGACCAGGATCTTTGAGTTACCCCATCCCCAGGTGTAGAAGAAACCTACAACAGCCTGTCCTCTGAGTTATCATGCATAAAAGACACAGGCCTGACTAAACACTGTCCCGATATCAGGTGCCTTTTTTCATTCCTTTTTTTTTTTTTAATCACTTCTGATTTCAGCACAATAAACATCTTTGAAGGGTTGGAGGTTTTCAAGACATATTCCCTCATCGGTATAAGCTGGGAGTAGGATCAAAAGGGATAACAATAGAGGAGTGAACCATAAGCAGTTCCTAATTGGGGGGGGTGTCTAAGGAGATAGTTATGCCCTGAAAAAGTAAGAGAAAAAAAAAAGAAGAAGAAACCATGTTAATCTTTTGATTTGGAATGGCAAGGGTGGGGAAAGTGGCCTCTTCATTCTGTATCTCTGTGTACTGCCTCAAACCAAAAGAAGCCCGTTCACGTAAACGTTCACGTGTGCGTGAAACTCTATCAAATGCCTCCTGGGGTGTCTTTTTCAGGTGAAGAAAGGGACCCAGTTTTGGGAGATCTTCCCAGGAATTCTCACTTGGAAAAAAAAAATCTGGGTTTTTTCCCATCTCTTGTGCAAAATGAACAAGTGTTTTAGTAAAGGATGTGTATTGAGTTCTAAGGTAGAGCCCTAGGGAGACCAAAACAAACAAAATAAACATCAACAAAACTTCCCACTGTCAACGCGCCTTCATGGGCGTCCATGGTTCTTCACAAGGTGTGGGTGATGAGTTGCAGGTTCTTTTAGGATCCCCAGCCGGTGTCCAGATCATGCAGTAAGCAGTGCAATGGGAGAAGAGCCTAGCACCCTCTCCTGCACCTCCCCCACCCCGTGCCCTGCCGCAGGCACCCCACCCCCACCCCAAGAACACCCCTGGAAAGAGACCTACAGATCTCACTTGTCTATGTGTTGCTTCCTCCTCATGATTACTCCCCTCCCTTGCAGCCCAGCTTCCCCGAAAACCAAATGAGTTGTTCTCTAACTGCACCGGAAAATCAGAATTTATTGTACATATGTTTGTGTTCCACTTAATAAAAAAACCTATATTTTAAGATAAACTTTGTTAGTAATTCATGAGGTAAGTGACTATTTATGCTAATCAGGCAGAAATATATTCTCAAGCATAATGCATTACATAAATTTGAATGCAAAATGTTCAATTATGAAGTAAATACAGGTAATGCAAATAATAAATTACCTCTAATAAAAATTATAAAAGATGTGTCTTCAAAGAGAGAGCGGCTTTAACTTACAACTGTGAATTGCTTAAAGAGAAAAGAATTAATAAATGCTGAATTACTCTGATGATTATTTAGCACATAATTCACCTATTCATAACGACTCCTAGTAATCAGACTGTTGTTTCACATTCTCCAATATGAGGCAAGACTGTTTCCTCAGCAATTTTACCCTTATCAGATTATCTCGTCTGATTCTATTAATTTTCTTCCATGAATCTGCTAACAGTGATTTGTGATTTACTTACCCTGCTAACTAAAGACTGTTAAAAGGATTTATCTAACACTAGACCTAAGAACACTCTATGTCTTATCATTCAGTTACTCTGAGCAACTCTTTCCTCAAATCAATTTAGTTGCCTTTGTAGTGAAATTTAGTGGACACTGGTTAGTTCTGCACCATAAAATCAGTTCCTGGATAAACAGAGAGTTCAGATACCATATTTGATGCATCTTGTTCTTTTTAGATCATGTATGTCTGATTCCAATGTGATATACCTAAGTTGCTGTAACTCACAATCAAGAAAAATATGGTATTTTTAGCTTCTCATCATTATCATTTCATTTGGACAGGAACAAGTTTTTTTCTTTCTTTCTTTCTTTCTTTCTTTTTGTGTGAAGTTCTTCTGTAGGTACTGACATGAAACTACAATTGTGTTTTTGATGTTCCGGTTTCGCAATCTTCTACGGGATTCGACCCATACCCTCCCCCCTCCACATTCTTCTATAAATATTCACTGCTTTCAGAAATTTTAATACTACTGGTTTGAATTGGTCAATAATGACAAGCGCATGGTTTCTAAATTACTCTATATTGTTCTACAGAGATTACTAGAGTATATATAGCAAGAGGATATTAAGCAGTAAGAAAACACAGTTCGCATTGTATTTGGATTAGACTGGCTTGGAAGAAGTGAAACAATGTTCGCAAAGAAGTCTAAAGAAATGTGGCCTTGCTGTAATTGTAGAGAATCAAAAATCTGAATAGTACTAATTAAAATGAGAGAGCGCAATTGTTACAAAAGAAATGCCTCTAACAGAGAACTGTAAATGTTTAGACACCCCTGTGAATCACTAAATAATAAAGCAAAAAGGACAAACACAAGAATTAAGTTATAAGAGCACTACTGCTACACGTCTAAAAAATAATTCTAATCCTCTTTTTTTTTTTTTAAGAGAAAATGGGAGACTGTAAAAGACTCTGCAATAAGAGAAAGAAAAATACCATGGCTTGACAGCAGTGTACAAAAATAAACCATAAAAAATGTGCAGATAATAATACATTTAGCTGCCCAAACATGGGCATTTAATTTCTAGAAATGATATATAATTGCAACAATTAGGTGGATGGCCATGAATCTGTATCCCATGGTCTTCGTCATTAGCAAACTTTGTTTATAAATGTTGTTTATTTATAAATGTAGCAGTTTCAGTGTTCCTGGCCAAAAATACTTTCAAGAGAGGCAGGGATCCTATCTTACAGCTTTTAACAAGAAATGTGATGCAAAGGATAAAAAAAAATTATCATAAACAAAAAATGAATTAATTCTTCCTAAATATACTTATATTCATATTTTACATGAAAATTATAAACTTCAGATTTTTGTAGCTAATGATTAAAAAGCGCCGGAAAACTATCACTGTGGACAATGCTAAGTGACATAATATGTTTATGTAACTTAAGCAGTAGATTTTCCTCTGAATACATAAACTATAATCTCTTAACTTCATTACTAGGTAAAATACTGTTTGAGAGGAAGAAAGCAAAGGAGTTCTGTTAGACTGCATAAATATTGACACAATCTTCACTCTTTCTTCCCAACTAGTAATAGACATATTTCATTCCAGCCCTACAAAGTGCTCCCATAAAACCAAAACTATCCTTATAAACAGGTTCTCTGCAGCAATAATGAAAAGGGAAAAAAGTACTTTTCTGAAAAATACCATGGCCCTGGCCTTTTAGGGTTATGATGTGCCTACAAACTTTTGGGGGAGCCTTTCATTAGGGACTCTGGGTTTGAAGGCTGCCAGCAGCAGAGAAATTAACACAAGTCTAATCTGGTGTAAGAAGTCAATGAGTGACACCTAAGGTCTCATTATAAATAGTAAAGTATGCCGTGGGGTGGGTGAGAGCAGTTCTGAAATGCAATGTTCAAGCAGCTGGCTTAATATATGACTAAGTGTCAGAAGTCAGGTTTTCTGAGAATTACTTTTCAGATAAACAACTTTATAGCACTGCACTTAATCATACTTACTAGAGACATCTCATTTATCACCGAATTACAAGTAACTTTAATTCTATTGATATTGCCATAAAGCCCGTTGAAAATCCATCCTGGCACTTTTAAGGGGTTTAGGGCCCTGTTACAGGGGATTCAATTGCAAAAGTCTCTCATCAGAACCAGACTGCGAAGGCTTCTGTGTCTCCTCGCCTTGTTTGTTGACGATCAAGGGGGACAGTAGGGAAAAAGGATTCCTGCACCTTCCAGCACTGTCCTTAGCACCTTTCCTACAAGGCTGTGTTCTTGCACTGCAGTCAAACTCTCTGTGCCTCGGTACCCCCTCCCACCTTGGGAAACCAGCTTCTTTTCACGTCAACAAAACTGGACACGGATCAATTTCAACTGACCTTTGCCGAAAGGTGGCGCTGTTGAGGTAAAAATCCAACAATAGTTCTCACTCGGATTCTTTTGCAGGCTTTTCAGATTTTTTTTTTTTTAAGTGCGCCCTCCTAGCGTCTCCCCCTCCCATAAAGTAAAATAAATATGATTAACACCAAATGCATTTCATTAATTGGAGGAATCAACAGTCTCAATATCCAAGTAGGCGGTCTGGTCTTCCAAACGCTGGGTCGGCTTGGCTCACGCTTGCTTTCCCCCAAATAAATCTCGGTTTCTCCGACTTGCCTATCGCTTTAAAATCTTAGAAACAGTTGTTGGTTCTTTCCTTTCTCTTTTCTGTTTCTTTCTTTCCTTTTTCTTTTTTGCATAAGCCTTAAAAGAATCCGTCTAGAAAACTGGGTCGTTATTAGCACTTGCAACGGGGAGGGGGAGAAACAGCCCCCCCCACCCCACCCCCACCGTGGGTTTCCGGGCTGGTCCGAGAAACCGCGGTTTAAAACTTAACCCTTCGAGGGGAGCTGGCGAAGGCTGGGGTGTTGTTTCCCCCCAACACATACACCCCTCGCTCCTCTCCACGGCCAAGTCTGAAATACTTAATTGAAATGTGAAAGTGCAAAGCGCGCGCGGGACCGTCCCTGATAAAGAGGGGTCAGATTTCATAAGGGGGTGGGTGTGCGTGTGAGAGAGAGAGAATGAGGGAGAGAAGAAAGAGAGAGAGGAATATGAATATGAATCTCAAAGGCCAAACTCGGGCCAGTGTCCGAAGCCAGAGAGCTGAGCTGGGCTGACCCGGCTCCGAGCTTCCCCGGAGTTAACTCGCGTAGGCGTTCGCTCTCCCCCAGCCGCCCTCCCAAGGGCACGCGACGCCAGCCGGCAGCCAGTCCCCGCGCGTAATGGTCCCTGAACAACTTATTTCCCCTCCTTCAAGGAGGGCAGTAAAACGGGCTTTCTCCCCGCGCCGACCCGGAGCCACTCGGGCTGCCCCCGGCGAGGCAGCGTCCTGGGTGCAGTCGGAACCCTGAGAGCCCCCCCACCCCCACCCCACCCCTGCGCCCCTGCGCGCGGACTCCAGGGAGAGGGACAAAGAGTTTGCGCGCTTTGGCTCAAAGGGCCAAGTTTGAGCTCCCCGCTGCTACGCACCGGGAAGGCAGCCCCCCCACCCCCACCCCGGGCAGACGCCTTGGTGCCAAAGCTGGAGCGAGGAGAAGCAGCTCCGGAGCGAATTCACAGTCCCGGGGATGGGGGCTGCCCGGGAAGGGGAGTCGCGCCAATCCCCGCAGAGCGAGTGGCGGGCAAGCCGGCGCTCCGGAAGGCAGGCCTCTCTCGTGCTCCTAAGTAAAGCAATCGCCCTCCGGGTCCCCCCGGGTTCCCGCAGTCCTTCTGGACTACTCCTTCCCCTCTCGCACCAAACTTTGCGCCGGGCTTTGCTCCCTCCCCGGGAGGCTGCGGCGCGGGAAGGGTTAAGCCCTCTTGTCCCAGCTGACAGTCAGCTGATTGGGCCCTGATTGACAGCTCCGAAAAGTTTCCTTGTTTCTATCTATTATGCTAATCGCGGCCGCTCTCCTCGCCTCCCATTGGCTCGGAGTACCAGTCAATTTCCCATTTGGGCCTGACGTCACAAGTGCTATAAAACTCAGCAATTGCTTTAAACTCTTCTTGCTGGATCAGAGGCTTTAAAATCTTTTTTCATCTTCGAGCTGTAGCTCGGGCTGCTCTTCGCCTCGGCCTCCCCCCTTTTGCTCTCTGCCTCGCCTTTCCCCAGGACTTCGCTATTTCGCTTTAAAAAAAAAAAAGGCAAGAAAGAACTAAACTCCCCCCTCCCTTTCCTCCAGCCGGGCTGCACCTCTGTCTTGCACTTTGCACGGAGAGAGCGCGCGAGGGAGAGAGAGGAAAGAAAAAATAATAATAATAATAATAATAAGAGCAGGCAGAAGAGAAGGCGAGAAGCATGAAGTGTTAACTCCCCCGTGCCAAGGCCCGCGCCGCCGGACAGCCGCCCGCCGCGCCTCCAGCCCCGAGCGGCCGCCGCGCGCGCCCCGCCTGCAGCCCGGGCCGGCGAGGCGAGCCCTCCTTATGCAAAGCGCGCAGCGGAGCGGCGAGCGGGGGACGCCGCGCACCCGGCCGGGCTCCTCCGGCTTCGCCGCCGCCGCCGCCACCGCAGCCCGCGGAGGACCTTCCCGAGCCTGAAGCCGCCGGCTCGGCACGCACGGAGGCGAGCAGGCGAGGAGGGGCCGGGGCGAGCGAGCGAGCACATTGGCGTGAGCAGGGGGGAGGGAGGGCGGGCGCGGGGGGCGCGGGCAGGGCGGGGGGTGTGTGCGCGCTCGGAGGTTTCGGGCCAGCCACCGCCGCGCGAGCTAGAAGCGCCCCAGCCCGGCAAGCTGGCTCACCCGCTGGCCACCCAGCACAGCCCGCTGGCCCCTCTCCTGCAGCCCATCTGGCGGAGCGGCGGCGGCGGCGGCGGCAGGAGAATGGCATCAGAACTGGCAATGAGCAACTCCGACCTGCCCACCAGTCCCCTGGCCATGGAATATGTTAATGACTTCGATCTGATGAAGTTTGAAGTGAAAAAGGAACCGGTGGAGACCGACCGCATCATCAGCCAGTGCGGCCGTCTCATCGCCGGGGGCTCGCTGTCCTCCACCCCCATGAGCACGCCGTGCAGCTCGGTGCCCCCTTCCCCCAGCTTCTCGGCGCCCAGCCCGGGCTCGGGCAGCGAGCAGAAGGCGCACCTGGAAGACTACTACTGGATGACCGGCTACCCGCAGCAGCTGAACCCGGAGGCGCTGGGCTTCAGCCCCGAGGACGCGGTCGAGGCGCTCATCAGCAACAGCCACCAGCTCCAGGGCGGCTTCGATGGCTACGCGCGCGGGGCGCAGCAGCTGGCCTCGGCGGCCGGGGCCGGCGCCGGCGCCTCCCTGGGCGGCAGCGGCGAGGAGATGGGCCCCGCCGCCGCCGTGGTGTCCGCCGTGATCGCCGCGGCCGCCGCGCAGAGCGGCGCGGGCCCGCACTACCACCACCACCACCACCACCACGCCGCGGGCCACCACCACCACCCGACGGCCGGCGCGCCGGGCGCCGCGGGCAGCGCGTCAGCCTCGGCCGGTGGCGCGGGCGGCGCGGGCGGCGGTGGCCCGGCCAGCGCCGGGGGCGGCGGCGGCGGCGGCGGCGGAGGCGGCGGCGGCGGGGGCGCGGCGGGGGCGGGGGGCGCCCTGCACCCGCACCACGCCGCGGGCGGCCTGCACTTCGACGACCGCTTCTCCGACGAGCAGCTGGTGACCATGTCGGTGCGCGAGCTGAACCGGCAGCTGCGCGGGGTCAGCAAGGAGGAGGTGATCCGGCTGAAGCAGAAGAGGCGGACCCTGAAAAACCGTGGCTATGCCCAGTCCTGCCGCTTCAAGAGGGTGCAGCAGAGACACGTCCTGGAGTCCGAGAAGAACCAGCTGCTGCAGCAGGTCGACCACCTCAAGCAGGAGATCTCCAGGCTGGTGCGCGAGAGGGACGCGTACAAGGAGAAATACGAGAAGTTGGTGAGCAGCGGCTTCCGAGAAAACGGCTCCAGCAGCGACAACCCGTCCTCTCCCGAGTTTTTCATGTGAGTCTGACACGCGATCCCAGCTAGCCACCTTGATAAGTGCTCCGTGGGGGTCCGACTCGGGTGTGGGCTTGCTAGTTCCAGAGCCGTGCTCGCCGCCACATCGCCCCCTCCCCTGCTGAGATTGCCCGATGCCCCTGCACACACACACGCGCGCGCGCGCGCGCAAAGACACACAAAACACACACACACACACACACACACCCTGCTCCAAGTTGGCGGTGGTGGTGGCTGTTTTTAAATGGGGAGGGAGTGAATGTCTGGCTCATGGATTGCCAATCTGAAATTCTCCATAACTTGCTAGCTTGTTTTTATTTACACCCCCCCTACACACACACACACATACACACATACACACACACACACACACACACACACACAATGTTCAAAGATCTCAGCAGAGTTCTTCATGCTCACCTTTGAAGCCTGCATCATTCACAGTGTTTCTTTTTCTTTTTTTTTTTTTTTCTCTCTCCTTCTTCTTCAGTTCATGAGCTGGTGTTCATTTTCTGTGTGTGTGTGTTTTTTGTTTGGATTTTTTTTTTAATTTTACTTTTTGGAGCTTGCTGTGTTGCCCTTTTCCCCAACCTTCACCCTCACGCCCTCTTCACCCATCTCCTCAGAGATAAAAGAAAAAAAAAAAGCTAAGTTTTTTTTCTCCTCCTGAGTTCTTCATGTGAGATTGAGCTTGCAAAGGAAAAAAATGTGAAATGTTAGAGACTTGCAGCGCGCTGTGTTCCATCGGGTTTTTTAGCATTGTTATGCTAAACTAGAGAGAAAAAAAATCCTCATGAACCTGCCACAATCAAGCCTGCATCAACCTTCTGGGTGTGACTTGTGAGTTTTGGCCTTATCATGCCAAATCTGAGAGTTTAGTCTGCCATTAAAAAACTCATTCTCATCTCATGCATTATTATGCTTGCTACTTTGTCTTAGCAACAATGAACTATAACTGTTTCAAAGACTTTATGGAAAAAAGACATTATATTAATAAAAAAAAAAGCCTGCATGCTGGACATGTATGGTATAATTATTTTTTTTCCTTTTTTTTTCTTTTGGCTTGGAAATGGACGTTCGAAGACTTATGGCATGGCATTCATACTTTTGTTTTAATTGCCTCATGACTTTTTTGAGTTCAGAACAAAAAAGTGCCACCCTAGAGCCTTCTTCCCATGAAAGTTTGCATCTGCTCCAAAACTGCTTTGAGTTACTGAGAACTTCAGCCTCCCATTGTAAATGCACTGAAGGCTTTCCTTGTCAAAGATGCCAGAATGGGTTAAAAATTTAACATGGCAAACATTAAAAGAACTCTTAATGTTTTCTTTTTAATAAGAATGACACCCCACTTCGGGGACTAAAATTGTGCTGTTGTGGAAAGCAGTCTAAATTTATTTTTTAAGAAAAAAAGAAATCTGCCCCGTTATTTTTGGTTTGTTTTATTTTTATTATTAATTTTTTTTTTTTGGCTTTTGGTCATTGTCAAATGTGGAATGCTATGGGTTCCTAGTATATAATTTAATTCTAGTTTTTATAATCTGTTAGCCCAGTTAAAATGTATGCTACAGATAAAGGAATGTTATAGATAAATTTGAAAGAGTTAGGTCTGTTTAGCTGTAGATTTTTTAAAAGATTGATGCACTAAATTGTTTACCTGTTGTGATGTTAAGGGGGGTAGAGTTTGCAAGGGGACTGTTTAAAAAAAAGTAGCTTATACAGCATGTGCTTGCAACTTAAATATAAGTTGGGTATGTGTAGTCTTTGCTATACCACTGACTGTATTGAAAACCAAAGTATTAAAGGGGAAACACCCCTGTTTATATCTGTAGGGGTATTTTACATTCAAAGTGTATGTTTTTTTTTTTCAAATTTAAAGTATTTGGGACTGAATTGCACTAAGATATAACCTGCAAGCATATAATACAAAAAAATTTGCAAAACTGTTTAGAACGCTAATAAAATTTATGCAGTTATAAAAATGGCATTACTGCACAGTTTTAAGATGATGCAGATTTTTTTACAGTTGTATTGTGGTGCAGAACTGGATTTTCTGTAACTTAAAAAAAAAATCCACAGTTTTAAAGGCAATAATCAGTTAAATGTTATTTTCAGGGACTGACATCCTGTCTTTAAAAAAAAAATGAAAAGTAAATCTTACCACAATAAATATAAAAAAATCTTGTCAGTTACTTTTCTTTTACATATTTTGCTGTGCAAAATTGTTTTATATCTTGAGTTACTAACTAACCACGCGTGATGTTCCTATGTGCTTTTCTTTCATTTTCAATTCTGGTTATATCAAGAGAAAGAATAATCTACAATAATAAACTGCATTTTTTTTTTGATTCTGTGCTCAGTTTCTTAGTGTACAATTTAACTGGGCCCAAAACTGCATTAGAAGTGTAAAATGCATCCTTTTCTCCAGAGGCAGGATAAATGGAGGTGTAGGGAGGCAGTAATTCAGGGTGAAACATAGGCTGTTTTGTG
This sequence comes from Mellivora capensis, assembly GCA_004024625.1. NCBI lineage: Eukaryota > Metazoa > Chordata > Mammalia > Carnivora > Mustelidae > Mellivora > Mellivora capensis. The sequence goes on along the minus strand of PISX010000105.1, from coordinate 176,899 downwards.
AGGTGGGAGGCCATCCCTTTGAATAATTAGAAATATTTAATATAAATGTAAATTATGACCTCTCAAAATGCAGCCCCCCCCCCCCCCAAGCTCCCCGCTTCCATGCAAAGTTTTCAGTTTTCAAGTGAGTTGAGACATCATTGCCCTCTGGTGAAAACAAACAAGCAAAACCCAACCAGAGTAGGGCCTGCTCAGCATTGCCCTAGGCTCCTGGTCCAGCCCCGCAGCAAGCCCATCTAGAGGGAAATAGGCCCGGCAAAGAAGTCATGGCAGGAGGTGGCTTGGGCACATACACATTTCATGGTAAAGATAAACAATTCTTGCCTTTTGGCTAAAATAGATTATTTTTCCTTCTACCCTTACACACCATGATTTTCTGGTTAGCAGGGCCCGACCCGACTTAACATCAACACTTTGGACAAATCCAATTGCTTGTTTTGTTTTGTTTTGTTTTTTAACTTTGAAGGTCATTTGTCTTAAATAGGAAAAAGAAAAACCGACCCCTTACTTACATAACCCCAAGTACATCTCTGAATTTAAAACTGTGTCATTAAATCATATTTCATGGTATTTAGCAGAGAGGGGCTTCTCCACTTAGACAAGCTGGCTATGATCAGATCACCTTAACTCCGGAAACACAAGCAAAAAAGTAATACCTTGATGGAATCTGTGCTCTGATTGATCAGTATTTGCCCCCAAACAAGCAGTGTATCGCGGCTAACTTCAAAGATGACTTGGAAAGTCTTGAGCTACCTTCTTCACTAACAGTGTTGACCTATTTTAAAATGACATAAATTCGTGCAACTAATGTTACAAATTCATGCAGTCTGCACTCCTAATCGACTTCCCCTAGAATGCTAAAAGAATGTTAGACAAAGCCAACACTGTTTTGAAAATATAGCCAAACACGATGACTTTTGTTTTATTTTGTTTTGGGTTTTGTTTTTTTTTTTTTTAAGATAATATTGCAACTCTGAACGAAGGCCTTATTTTGAAGAAAACAGGTTGTGCTTGGAGCGGACGATCTCTGGCCAGTTGATATCCTGTCTTCCTTCCCCTTTTTCATAGAACGCAAAGACAGGGTAAACCCACTGCATTTTGACCTTCTTTCATGTGCCAGTTTGGATAGAACTCCTGACTCCACACTTCATTTTGCTTAACAAAAGTCTTCATAGTAAACGTAAATCCCTGCTCTGGAAGTTAGCTCTTCTCTGCTTCAGAGGTTTTGGGGTTTTTTTTCCCTCTGATCCCATGGAGGAGATGGGCAGTTTCCCCCTGAAGGGGTAGAGACGCAGATATATCATTTATGCTAAAAGCTCAGCCTCAGATGAAAGCTTTGAGGCAAAGGCTTCTGAAAACCAGAGTGTCATTCAGGGTGGACTCACTGCAGTCCCGTCCTGAGAAAAACACTTGTGCCACAATTAAGCATTTTGATAGGACTCGACAAGGCAGTTCACTGTGATAAGTGGGTTTGGGCCCCAAATGTTAGAAAGCAGAGAGGCACTGGCAAAAATGAGGTTTGGATGGCTGGCTTTAAGAGAAGGTTAACTCCTTAGTGAAAGGCAGTTTTACATAGAAGCATGACTATAAAACTTTGAAATGTAGTCTGAGAGGCAAACACAAATACATGTGTGTGTTGTTTTATTTTTTTAACAAAGAAATCCTAAATTCTGCCCAAGTGTCCCTAGTAGAGATAAATTTTTATTTAAAAAATAAGTTTTGTAAGGAAATCTGGCTTTCCCTTTCCACTGCATCTGAGTCTTTGTCTAAATAGTGTTAAAATTCCTTTCATTCCAATTACAGAACTGAGCCCACTCGCAAGTTGGAGCCATCAGTGGGATACGCCACATTTTGGAAGCCCCAGCAATGTATACTTACAGTGTATTCACAAAAATTTATGTAAGAACTGTACATTAAAAATTTATCATTATTATCTTTATTATTACTATTATCATCGTTTGCAGCCTTAGAGAGCACCCTGCCCCTGACTTTCGTTTAGTCTCCTTTTTAAAGAAAAACATGTTAGAGAGGAAGAGTGGTAGGTGTGGTAGGTGTGTAACCTCCAAACTGTGAACTGTGCTTCTGGTCCGAGGGTCTTGTGATGCCAACCTAGAGGAAAGCACACGGCGGGGGCTTCTGTCCTTGCGGCGTGCGAAACTAAATAGGTACCGTTGTTTTCAACCCGCGAGATGAGTTTTAAAAAGCCACTGAAATTGAAAGGAGATCTATATGCACCTTTCTACGAAGAGAAGTTTCCCGGAAGGTAGCAGCTAGCGTTTTTGAAACGTATGTAGAGATGCACACTCTAAATAGTACTTTTTCACACTTCATTGTTTTTCTGGCAGATAATTTTACTAAGAAGAAAAATATATGTGCCTCCCCTCCCCCAAGCAGATGCCACAGGCAGAAGCTTTAGCCGAGCCCCAGCACCCTGGCTTTCCGGTAGGCCCCGGATAGTAATATATTTATCAGTGATGTCAAACGTGTTCGTTTATCAGACATAGCTGTAAATGAAAACAGCGTGTGGCAAAATACAAAGTTAGTTAAACCACACCCTCCATGTGCTTTTTCCTCCACTTCTAGGCTCCCGGGCCATTCACAAAATCACCTCCCTTGTGTTTCCCTACTCTTTGCACATTTCCTTTTGTTAAAAAAAAACAAAAACAAGTGTAACAGTTTTTCACACTGTGTCTGACATCAAAGTAGACAGGTTCTTCCTTCACCTGGGTGGGGAAAGGATGTCTAGAAACCATGTCTGCCCGCCTCGGTGCCATAACCATCCGGGCCCCTTTCAACACGGGCTGCTCCAAATAACTCCATGTGTAATGTATTATGGAATGCGAGATTCTAACGCCCCTGATCTCTCCTCCCTTCTCCCTTTACCCCCGCAGTTTTTATTTCGTGATATCAATTCTAGATGGTTCTGTTCTCCTAGAGGACCTCCCCTCTGCCAAACCACCAGGTTTCCTGCTCCGCACGGAGAACGGAGGGCCGGGCGGCAGCCCCCCTGGCAAACATGGGCCACGGCCGCCTCCGTAGCCGTGTCCCCAGCACAGCCCTGTCTCAATAACAAGTTGCTTCTGACACAAAGGTTGCCAGAGTGGAGTACGTTGGGAGGCTTTTGTTGATGTTCCTCGTGCTTTGTTTGGGACGACTTACTTCCGTATTCACACACTCTTGGCTTTAGAAAATGTACTCCTCCCGGGTTTCTAGGCCAATCAATATTTTTAAAAGTCTGCTTGCCACACAGGTGTCTCTATTTTTTGCCTGTCGGTAGTTAAAGCCTAACCGAGGTAGGCTGGAGGCTGAAATCCATGAGTGACAACCTTCAGCCTTCTGACTCCTATGCCAGGGAAGCACACCGCCAGGCTCCTGGCCTTGCTTTTCATGTAAACATGCATGAGAGGAATGAGAGGCCAGATTCCTCTGCTCTAGATGGTTTGCAAGGCTTCCCACTGCGATTGACTTTCATTTGATTTTTTTTAAAAATCACGTTGCCCCTTCCTAGGAAGCCATGTCTTGGTTTTTTAGGGGAAGATTTATCTACAGTGATAGGCTCTCATTTTCACCGCTTCTCATTATTCCTCAGGATGCTGAATGAATAATTGGGAGTCGGGGTCTTCCTTGTTGTTGGGAGGAAAATAAGAGAAACCTGAAGTTTGTTCTCACTCTTGGCTCGTCCTAAATGTGAAAGGTGCCCCAAGTCCAAGGCAAGGCGTATAGCGGCCATCTGTACCGAAGGTGGTCCGGGGTCCAGCCCCCCCACCCTGAATCAGGATTTGTTTGTTTTTGCCCTTGTTTTAAAACAGTCCGGAGCCTCAACCCACCTTCTGATAACACTGCTTTTCTCACTTTTGATATAAATCTTCAAACCCTAGACATCAAACAGCCCCAGAAAAGGGGAATTCTCTCCAAGCCTTGCTCGGCCCCAGTTCCTGAACAAACCCAGCTCTGTCTAGCACTTTTTCTCCAGCGGGGGGGTAGGGGACAGGGTGAGAGAATTTCAGTCCCCCAGGCTGTCTCATGATTGTCCGGACATAAAGAAGTACAGTCCTGCAACAATGCGGGAACATCTTTATCCTTTAGAGAGGGACAAAACAAAAAACAAAGCAAATCAAATTGCTCTGCACGAAGGCGTAGCAAAACCCCAGGCTCCTGTTCTCGGCACCCTCTGTGGGCGGTGAGAAATGAAGGGAGGAAGAGGGAAGGGTGGGGAGGACTTTGAAGGCAAGAGTCCCAGGAATAATCCCAGTTGCCAGTCTGAATTTCACTTGCTCTCCGGCTAAAGGCAGGCCCAGTGTGTCCACAGACCAGGTGTGTACGAGGTTCCCATCCGCTCTTACATGTGTTTCCTTTTTGAAAACAATTTGAGAGCTTAAACCCAAACTGAGAAATCTGGGGAAATTGTTAATGCCTCAACTTTGGGGGCATTTATAAATATACCCATCTGCAATTTTACAGCGGTGCCGTTTTGGATCAGTCAGACCTGTTATGCCAATATTTATATGGTCCCGCATAGGGTTTAGGCATTGTGACAGTCTTCATTGTTTAAATTCGAAAGCCCTTTGCGTGTGTGCGTGTGTGTGTGTCTTCCATAAGTTTGCCCGCTATCATAAGGCTTAGATAGAAAGGACACATCGATAGCACACAGAAATCAGATCTTCATATGAATTTGCATCAGAGTTAGGCAGTTTTAAGAAACTCACAAAGCACATTTTCCACAGAGAGGCTATGACTGGAATGCACAGTCCCTTACTCAAATCCTAATCATCCACTGAGCACCTCTACCCTTGTTCAACAAAATCCATTCTCTTTTCCTTTCTTTTTGTGAAATAACATTTTCCCCCCTATAATTAGGACTTTGGATTGCAAAATCACATTCCTCTCTTCTCCACAGATTCTTGGATCTTTAGTTATGATTAGAAAGGGGCATTAATTCAAGAAGGGAGGATGAGGGAGGGGTGTTTGTGGACATTCGGGAAGAGGACGGGAGGAGAGGAAATAGCTCTGTGTTCGCCCCCCACACTCCTTAGCCCCTGCCCCTGCCCCGCCCAGGCTTGGGTGTGAGCTACACACAGGGGATTTGGATTCTGAAATTTCTGATCACCAACCTTGAGCATTTCCCAGCTAAGATTCCAAAACATGCTTTTTCCTTGTGGTTGGTTCTTTCAGTTAGGAAATAGGAGAGGCCATTGAAACCTTACAGAACCAGGCAGAGAGGCTTGAAAACCACTCTTCTGAGAGGACCCCCAAGGACGATTGTGAAGGGATCCTGTGCCGGAAAGTCTGGTCAGCAGGGAGGATCCAGAATTTGCCCCAGTTCTGTGTGACGTCATCCACTTCCATAGAAATCCACCCATTTCTACGGGCTTCTGGCCTTTATTAGGGGTGTCCTCCAGCGGGAAAGCAGGCCTGAGGATCCCAGAACAATAGGTGATTCCAAACTAGGCCAGCAGAGTGGAGAACAGGAAGGGGCCAGTGTGCAGGACTGGGGGAGTACCGCTAACAGAAGCCATCCTTGGCTTAGGATCCCCAACCAGGGATCAGAGCTAGGTCTGTCCCAGGGCCCCGCCTTCCACCAGAAAAGATCTTGCGGGGTGACTGACAGGCGGCTGACCCCGGGATCCCCAGGATTCCTAAATGCAATACCCATGTTCTGAGCTCCAGGGCTGTGGCCTCTCATCACCTGACACACTTGCCCCATTCCAGTGCCCTCTCTGTAATATTTACCCCCTCTTTCTCCCATGCCTAGTCACCCAGGGCCTTGTGAGAGTTAGAGGTCAGCGCCCGGGGTCAGAAGGCAGTGCCTAAGCTGAGGCCATGGACGCATTACATCACTCTTGCCCCAGTTTAGGTGCAGACAAGGGCAGGGCTGGAGTGAAGGGCCGGCCAGCAGCTCCCAGAGAGAAGCTAGGGGGTGGCTCTGGAATGTTTAGCACTGGCTGCAGAGGGTGGTGACAAGGGTCCTGATAAGAAGGCCGGGAAGAGGCTGAGGTTGCCCATTTCTTGGTTTCTTTGCCCCTCAGGGGCCACGCCCCTCCTTCTGGCCCTGGCCCTGTATACACTTGGTCTGCGTGGGGGGTGGGGAGGGGGAATTTGCAGGGCAACCGCGGGCTGCTGGGGGTGAGTAGAGCCAGGTGTGCTCTCCACCCTGGGGGGTCCCTGGCTGCACTGGGGGCAGGCACGGAAGGACAGAAAGCAGGAACCACGGTGGGGGCGGGGGGGCAGCTCCCAGAGGCTGCCTGGGTCACCAGGCAGTCCCTACTCTGCTCTCCCCAAGCCCTGCGCTGCGCCCCCTGGAGGCCGGCACACTCCTGGCCACCATGGGGCTCCTCTTGGGGATGCACAAGATACCTGGGGGCTGGGGGGAGGGGCGGCGGCTCAACAGCAGCCTTCTGTCCCCAGTCTCCAGCTTGCCCCAGTGCCCCGTGCCCATCGGGTGCCCACGCCCCAGCAGGGGCCTCGGGTTTGTATTGGAATTTGGTTTAATTTTCCAAGAGGACTGACCTGGCCAGAGTGGAGTGCCTGCGGATGGCCAAACTCCCCGTTCTGTCCTTCTGTTGTGCTCCTGGGTGGGCGAGAGGGAGGGAGGGGGCTTCAGCCCTAAAAGGCTCCACCCCTCACCTTGGGACTCCCACCCCACCCTCGTGAGCCTCCCCAGGAGCCTTAAGATCCTCTTTGGCTGCCCCAGGCCATTTGATTTTTACTCTGTTAATTTTCGGGCCTATTTTTCAGATCTGTTTTCCTCCTCTGTTAGAGGAAGGAGGAAAAAGAGAAAGGAAAAGAGGAAATCCAGATAGCATTTCAGGATCTTCATAGAAATCTCCATATGGTTGGGGTTTTCAATGGTCTAGTTTGATGCTCATGGTAAAGGAAAGCCAGTCAAACAAACTTTATTATTAGGATTTGGACAACAGCTCCGGCATGAGGGGCTTGCTTGCATTCTCAGATTTTCAACACAGTTCTGGTCCAGTTTCATGCCCTCAGGACCTGTTTTTAGGAGGACAGATTTCAAAACTACTAGTTGCAGGAAGGAGCCGTTCTCTGTAGGGAGGGCCTTTTTCTTATTGGACCCACAGTTTTTTAGAGACTCAAGTGGAGAGTCAAGTAACATCGCACTTTCTGAACTAGGTCTCCTTTTTCTTTCTCCTTCTCTTCAGGATGGAATCATTAATGTGCAGATAAATATGTTGAAACTAAAACAATGATCTCAGCCTCTGAGACACTTTTGCACTGTCAAATTACACTAAAATCCTTTCTGATAGAATGGGGGGAAAGGTGTGGTAATCATGCTAAGATTAAATCTGTTAAAAGATGGTATTTGAGTCTTTGCATTTGCAAGCAATGAATACAACATATTCTTTCATCTGGCATCTATCTGTCCAGCTATCTATGATCTGCTATCTACCTACCTGCTTATGGAGCCCTTTAACCCATCATAGAGGGAGAAGCTGTTAAAAATCAGTCTGCAGTGTCCACATTATGAAATAAAACCAATCACGTGACAGAGTTAACCTGTCTACTCCGTATTTTGGTAGACACGAGCAAACCTGGTCTAAAATGTCCGTTTTAAAACAATCTCCCCACAAAACCTTCCCCCACTTGGTGCGATGCTGGACAGTGCGGAAACAGAGACTGACCATCTCTCTGTAGCACGTTCGCGGGGTCCACTGTCCATATTAATTCCCTGCACTGTGTGGGTACCCAGACCTTTGTAAAAAATCTTCCTTGGAATATCAATGCACATTCCTATGCTATTTAAAAAATACTATTTAATCGTTAGGTAAATATCTCCGGTCCTTCAAGGTTCTACGCTGGCAGGTGTCTGGCTCGGACTATGCTGTAGCGGTCTGCCTCAAAAACCTCTCTTCCCCTTCCCATGTGAGACCCCCTTACCCCCACCACTCTTCTCCAATGACTAGCCTGGGTGAAGCTGATGAGAACCGAGAAACTGCAGTGGCTTTTGGACCCTATTCAGGTGTGCAAACAGAATCTCTCTCCCCCACCCTTTTGAAAGTAAATGCCTTGATAACAGGATGGGTTGCCCGGATGGCCAAAGAGTAGAGGTCATCTTGAGGAAAATGACACCAATGATCTAAAAAGGACATCTACTTTATGAGATTACAGGCGAGATGCCAAATATCACATTTAATGAGGCCTGATTCTTTTTCTCCAAAAATAACAGAGACTATCAATGAGACGGTCAGGAAGACAAAGGGGCATTTTGCAAAGCCTACGTTCAATTATTGCTTTGTAATATTTTTCTAAAATTGAAAAATGCTTCGCAAGTGTATGATCTCATGTAAATACCCCTTGCAGAAGCTTAACATATGTTTGCCCTGCCTCAAAGGAATTACAGAAATATTCTCTCCACAATCTCTTAAGCTTTTAAACTATTCCCTTGCATTTCTAAAAAGAATCTGTTATTCCTAAAGGTTAAAAAAAAAAGGAGAACCTTCTATGGGAAGGGTTTATTTGTTTGTTTGTTTTTTAGACATTAGCCATCTGAACTTCAAATGGAGAACAATTAATATTACTGATAACACTTTCAGGTTTAAAATTTACAGTGTGTTTCTTGTTCTCTTTCTTTCTTTTTTTCTTAGTTGTGTTTTTTTTTAAATATTTTGTTTTGTTTTGTTTTTTGTTTTTGGCATAGAAATAATATATTTAGCAAAGATTAATGGATACGATTACATGAAGAAAAGTAGTCTGTACTATAAGATTTTCAAGATTTCTAACGAGGTGTGAGTGAAGGCACGTAATGTATTGGGGGCAGCTCAGACAGATACAAGAGTACAAATTTGTTTATCCAAGTGTTTTAATGCAGAGTTACACCATCCAGAGGGGACATTTGAAATAAGTGGCAAAGTTATGCTTGATGCAAATTTAGTCGAGAAAGATTTTACGTTGTTAGAGCTGCCTACAGATTTCAGCATGTGTGTGTGTTTAGTGGATTTGTTCATACCAATTATAATGTAATCCAAATAAAAGTGTGGGGGATTAAAGAGAAATAAGTGAATATCCATCTCGGGAAAAAAAATTAGATTGACTTGCTAGTTTATCACAGTTATTGTACACAGATTTGCTGTAACCATGTTGAATTTTTAAAGTTAGATTTTAAATATATTTTGACAGTCTGAACTTGTATGGTGTGACTAACCATAGGGAGAAATGACAGGTCTGCTTTGTTATTAAACTGCTGTCTGGAAAATATTGGACTCCATACAGTAAATGATAATTATTTTGCCACTTACATTAGTACAGCTAATAGCAATAGGGCTTTTTGAACCATAGAAAGCTAACTACTTTGAATTACTGTGCTTTGTTATTCACTGTGAAGCAAAAAGACCTTTTTTTTCTTTTTTTTTTTTTAAAGCAACCTCATTTTCGTATCATGGCTCTTACGCGTTCCCTGCTACTAATTTAAACAGAGAGGAAGTTAATAAATATAAGGATGGTATCTAAATGTTACTGTTTGTTAAGAGAACATTTGCAATTAAGGTCAGCAGTACCAGCAGAATAGACCAGAGCAACGAAGCAGGAGGGGGCAGATGGAAGAGAATGGGCCCCAGTAAAGACCCAAGGGCGGCTGGACCAGCTGGGTTCTCTGAGGGATGAGCAGTCTGTGACCACTCGGGAGATGCCCATCCGAGACCATTCAGACCCTCCCCACTGTGACCCCGGAACGACTGGATTGTCCGAACTGAGGACAACTTCAAAGATGATCCAGGCTGCCAGGCCCGTCAGTATCTCCATGTCCGCCTCCCAGGGGTGGGAGCGATCATCAGAGGGGGTGACCTTGTGTTCCATGCCATTCTCTTCCATGTGAACCCCTCCTCTGGCAGGTCTGAGGCCAGGATGCCAAAGCAAGGGGAGCTAAGTCCCTCTTCTTTGGGTCTCATTCTGCCTTTTTCGTAGAGAGCTAGGCTGCCTTGAACATACTGTCCTTGAAACCTTCTTCGTGCTTATTAATTACCCTTTGTTTATTTTAATATATTTACTAAATCAGGTACCCAAGGGAATCCTCTGCCTCAGTGATGTGAAAAACCCTGTTGCCTGAAGTCAAAGAGGTACTTCTTGATTTCTGATTTGCATGTGCTTGTTTCGATGAGTTTTCCATGAGGGGGATAGCAAGCAAGCAAGGAATGCTGATAATCCCTTAGGTGTGCAAAGCTCCTGCTTCAGTAAATTTAGTCCCTGGGTTTCACATGGAACGTAGACGGCGATCCTGGGCGCTGACGGGTGAGGCAGCATACGTGGGCCCAGCATGCATGCGTTTCTGTATTCATCTTGTTACTTAGGTGTGCTGTAGAGCACTTAATCTCACCTGAGGAACCCCCACATCTTTAGCCTTAACCAGCATGACTCTCTTGACACTCACAGAGCCCGTTCTTCTGCTTGAACGCCAGACAATTTGGGTGAGCCTGTGAAACTAGCATCCACGGTCCTTGCCCGGCTTTACCCGGGCCTCGTAAACATTCCAGATTTTCAGCCTCTTACAATTTACTCCATATTCACATTTGGAAAATTCGGTGTCACTTTAAAGCACAGTGTGTCCCCGACTTCTGCATCCAAATGTGACTTTGGAGCCACTTCCCACTTCAACTGTAGGCAGAAGGAGAGCACAGGTGACGGTCGGGGGGCAGATATCTGATTTTCATCTACTAGAAAAAAATGAAATTAAGACATTTAAATGAGTTTTCAATTGTAAGTATCCCAGGGTGAATTTAATAATGAAACCTCTTCATTTAGAAAGCTAGTCCAACACTTGTACACCAATAATTATTTAGTGTCATTGTTTTATGTATCCTTGTTACCTCTTATTGGCTAATGGAATGAAATTTGATTTTTTTTTTCATTAAAAAATTGCTTGCTGAGAAATCTGCATGAAATACAGTTTTTGATTTCTAGAGAAACTGAGGAGGGGGGCAAAAGTCACACCATCAAACTGCTTGCTCCTCTTTGCAAAGAAGACCCTTTAAGGATCCAGTGAATCTGAGTGTTGGGAACCAGAACCCCATTTTTTCCCATTATTCAAAAATAGTATCTGATGACTTACACACTGCTTGAATAACTAGGCTGTGCATATTTAACTATGGTTTCTTCCCTAGCCTTATACAAAATTAACATTTTCTTGAATAGTCTTGTACATAGATTTTAACTCGATGTTACACCTTTGGGATTAATTTGAGTGTCTGCGTGTGTGCATGCTGTACCACTGCTTTATTCCTCTTGTTTTTATTCCTTTCTTTTGTCTCTATCCTTATAATTGGAATTTGAGAACCATCTATTACATATGATGATCTAGGCCCACTGGCAGGTTTTGTTACACTGAACCCATCCATTTTGAGCAAAGAGTTAATGAACTTTTAAGGTGAGGTTCACACTGGTCCTGACCCTCCTGGTAATTTTTCATATAAGGTTACTGGTGGGAGAGAAATCAAATTTCTCCTGTGAACTTGATTGACAGGTGAGAGCAAGCAAGAGAAAGGCGTTTGGTCAGATGGGGAATCTGCGGGGAGGAGGACAATTCCTCTGAGTTACTCCGTGATATTAGATATTATAAGCGGATATATGAAAAGTTCAATACTTGATACTCTTGGGAGAGTTACTTAGTGTATATTCAGAAAGTCACTTTGGCTAAGGGATTTTAGTAGTGAAAGCCCAAAATGGAGACCTGCTAGCCTTCTTCTCTCTTGCTAATTTCCACTACGTACAGCTTCGTGGCTTATTTCTGGCAATTTTCTAGAGTATGAAAATTAAACCGCAAACCATTTGGGGAGCTGTATAATTACCTTTCATTTGTTCTCAGAAACACAGTCTAGATTATATTATGGTTTTTCGGCATGTTGCATAATATCCCTTATAAGTGGTATCATAAAAAAGATTAAGTTCTCCTTTTCTGTAGCATCCCTTGATCCTGACTAACATTTTCCATCAGCGCATGTTACAGCCCAACATACACAAATCTACCCAGATGCATGACTTATCAAGGTTGTGCCTTCTAAGGAAGGTCTTCTCACATGAACCTCTGTGGAGGCAACCGCAAAATTTTCCACAGTAGCATCCCCGGTTGGTATGATGTTAACGGCTTCGCCATGGAAACAAGTGATGATGTTGCTTGACCCTAATACCAAGGGTGGCTTCGGAATCCACCTTAGGGGCTGTTCCTCAGCTTAAATTAACACAACTGGCCCTGCATTACACCAACGTTGAAAGTGGCCTTCAAGACACATTCTTTCATCTTGTGTGCTGAAACACTAGTTTGGAAGGTGGTGACGGATCTTGGCCCGCTCATGTCTATGCTCTGCCCATTTCAGATGTTCCTGACATTGGCTAAGACCCATCCGGATGCAACCAAGCCTTACAGAGCTGCCTCGGGGCAGGGCAGGTGGGACAAATACATAGGGGAGAGGCCCGTTTGTAGCTTTCCTGTCGCCTGTGGGAGAAGCTGATGGAACTTGTATAAATAGCACTTCCTGGGTTCTGAGTACCCATCAGTTTGTTTGTTTGTTTGTTTTCTCTCCTTCTCTCTCTAGTCTTACAATTAGCTGAGTGAACATGTTTTATCCTGACTGTACCCATGCCAATATGAATCCCAACAAATGTAAGGAAGGCTTCATTGTTTTATGAACTGGGATAAAAACAAAACAAAACAAAAAACAGAACAAAAAAACCAGGAGAAGTATTCAGAAATCTTGTTTTTATTTTGTATAACTTGACCTCCCATGTTGCCCGTAATCATCCAGAGAAATAAAACGCAAGCATGGTTTCCTGACGCCCTGTGTCAATGTGGGTGCCTTAGCACGGCTATTTAACTCAAACATAAAATTAAATCTGTCATAACCGTGTTTCCCTTGCAGAGCCCATCAAATATTTTAACAGAAATGGTGAATCAGGTGTTGTCATGCAAAGGACATGTGAAAACACAGACTGTAAGTTTCAGATTCTCGGTGCCTCGGTTTAGAGAGCCCAAGTGAGAACAGTGGCTGGTCTTGACTCTGTCTTCATTACAGGCCCCTCGGGGCTTCTCAATACCCAGTTTCTCCCGTACATCCTCCGCCCCCCACGGCAGCAAGGAGCAGAATGCTGTCAGGTATCCTGATCTGGAGCGGACCCATCCATCACAAGTTCCATGAGTATGTCTTAAGCGAATTACGTCAACATATTTGTTGGCACTGAGAAAAAAAGGCGGGAGGGGGGGAGAATAATTTCATTTCAAGTGTTTATTACGCGGACTTACCTAATTGTTTGTTGTTGTTTGTTTATTTAGGTCATGCTCCCACACAACCACCATCCATACCCCCTTCCCCTAGTCTGCTTACTGTTTTTCTTTCGGTGGGCGCTGGCTGGCTACTGAGCTGATTTAATCAATTAATTATAGCAGAGCAGGTGCAGGGTAACTAGCCTGATGATGCCATATGAAGTCATATTTTCAGTGAGCCCTAGCATACAACTGAAGGGGCAACTTAAAGAAATTACGCATTAAGAGGGGAAAAAAGGAAGAAAGAGTTTTGGTAAAATTACAATGCTCATTACTTAACACCAAGTGATGCACCTGAAAGAGCGTCCGTGCTAAAAAGCACTCGTTCAGTCTACCAGAAGGCCAGATTTACTGCTGCCGTTCACAGACGCCAATGCCGAGACCCTCATCATCTGCCCGTTGCTGAGTCTTCTGTTTCCTCCATCCGAAAATCGCTGTAAAGTTGTTGTTCAGTGTCTGCATTTTGGGGGTTTTCCTGGCACCTAATGAAATTATCGGCAATAAATGAGCTAAGCAGAAGGGTTGGTTTTGATTTTGTTTTTGTTTTTGTTTTGGGTCTTTTGGCAACATTTGGAACATGCTGGGGCAGGGGTCAGCCAGTGGGGAAAATTCAGTGCGCCTCTGTTTCCAGCATCCACGGAAAATATTACAAAGCCTTTTGTATTGATATAATTTCAGGCGGGAATTAACACTAAGTCCAGGGAGGGGAGGAACAGTTCCAGGTGTGGGGCCGGGAAACTCAAACCAGCTGTGGGAATCACAGGTATTGTCATGCGGAGACAACTCAGACACAGGAGCAGTGACCTCAGATGTAAGGCCCTGGAAGATGTTAACGCCAAATTAACAAGACAGGGGTGCGCATCCTACAACCTGAACCCTACCAGCAGGAGGTAAGAATGACAGGAAAGACAGAGAGCACACTAGTTGGGTTTTGTTTTCACGTTTTCCCTCAGCAAGCTTTGTCTAATGACCCGTTGTTCACATGCAGCCAGGGAGGACTTCTTTTGGTCATTGGGGTCTGCTGAAAAGCCCTGTAACTTCATTAGGTAGCAGGTAGGCAGTGGAGGTGAGCACGAAATTGACTTACCCTGAGGTTACACTTCCTTTAAATTGGGTTCTACAGAGTTTCCTTTCCTCTTCCCTGGCTCCTTCTGCAGCAGAGTTGTGTCCCGGGTTTCCTGTCATTTTAAAGGGAGTCTGAACCAGGGGTAACTCCCCCTCTCCCCAACAACAAAGTTAATCAAAATGGAGACCTTTGGTTGCTGGTGGTAGTTAATTACAGGGCTTGAATCTGTACAGCGATGGCGTGCCTCCGGCGGGTTCGTGTTTTAAAACGAAGTTCATTCCTCATGGACATGAAATGGGGGGAAAGCTGGGGGTGGGGGAGGTGTCTCTTCCTGGTCTGCTAATTTTGTGTAAGGGAATAGAATTCCTTGTGTACCTTTTAAAAATTTATCTTCTTTATTTTCCTGCCTTCTCTCTTACTTATAATGGAGCAATTAGAATCCTTTCAAGAAATCTTAAGGGGCACACGATAGGTTCCACAGTGTTTGGAATCACGCATGGCATTTTGTAAGGGCACGTGAGTCTGCTGAAAAGGATGAGCAGCGCCTCCCTCCTCTCAGCAGCGGCCAAGAGAAGCCAGAAATCCCTTCACCCACATTGACCTTTCGGACACGAGCTGAGAACTGCTCTCTCAGACTTTGCTCCACTGAGTATCGCACACACACAAACACTTTTGTCCTGATGCCCAAAGGCTGTTTTGTTTATTAGTTCCTGGCCTTTCCCAGACGTCTACTTTTTATTTCATTTTAATTTTTTTCTTCTTTCCCCTTGGAAAACCCATAAGCGGTTTTCTCCCCGTTGCATAGTAGAAGGCAAGTGCAAAGTGCACGGGGCTGGCACAGGCTGGGCTGGCACAGGCTTGCCCGGCACACACGGAGGGCTGAGTCTGGGCTCTCTTGGGACGCCAGGCAGGGGGAGTTTGTGATAAGGACCGCGGTCCTGGTCAGCCTCGGAGCCGCTTGGCTGCCCAGCGGCTGATGGCTCCCAGCGGCTTCCCGGAGACCCAGTTTACATTCCAGGCCCACTGGCCTCGCCTTCTTGCGCCTTCCACGTGCTCCTGGTTCCCCGGATGTGGTGGACCAGCCAATCAGATCGGGCGCCTTTGGCACGTGTCTGCCGCAGGGTAGGGTGGGTGCGAACGTCGCTCGCCGACCTTCGCTGTGTTCTAGACGCAGGCTGGGGGGGCGGTGGCGGACCTAATTACTCAGAAGTCACCTCCGCTGCTTACGAACTTTGGTTAAAAGTCACCTCGGTTGTTTACGAACTTTGGTGACGCGGTAGCATCCCGACCAGACCGCAGTCTAAGGGCAAACAGGTCTTTGGTCACGAAACCGCGCTCCACAGGCGCTGCCGACCCGCCCTCCAGACTGGCCGGCAGGTGGGACGCCTGGTTCCCCCCCCAACCCGAGCTGGCGGGATTGGAGTCGGGGAGTCTGGGCCTCGACTCCCGAAGAGAAGCCCATGGTCCGCCTTGGTTCCTGACCGAGAGCAGGAGGTTTCCCCTGTGCAGCCAGAGCTCCGCGTTTTCACGGCGGCACGCTGAGACTCGTCCTGTTCCGCGGAGGAAGAACAAAGTAAGGAATGGTTTATTTTTAATACTTTCCTCCTGTTTTGTTTGAGGCGGCCGATACTAGTGGTGAGAAACTTCCCGTCCTTGTTGCTGGAAAACTTTTATTTATCTATTTATTTTATGGCATTGGTGGGAATGGGGGCCCGTGGCGGGGGTGGGGGGGGTGGGGGGCGTGCGGTTCCTGCGAGGTGTTTCGGTCTGTCTGGACTCAACATTTTACAGCGTCATTCAGATTCCCCTTTCTCTGCACCATCATTTCCTTCCATAAAAAAAAAAAAAAAAGGCCACCTTCCCGTGTTTGCCACAGTTAACACGGATCAGGTTTTCGCTTAAGGGAAGATGAGATCTGGGTGTGTGATTTCGTTGTAAATTCGTCAGGAGTTATTTGCAGAGCTACTGAGGAGGCTGTTGTTCTGAGAATGCAATTTTTACTATTTATTTAAAATTTAATTGGGATCAGGTCACTGTGTGGTTTCAACTCAAGGCTTGCTTTCTTTCCCTTTTTTTTTTTTTTTTTTTTTTTTTTTTTTTTTTTGCTATTGCAAGCTGCAATAAAATGATTTGTAATTTATAATCAAACTTTGGTATCGTTAAACTAAACTGCAAAAACTGGCTTTGGGGTTTTCTCATAAAATAATTATTTGAAAAAATATAGCAATGAGGCTTATACAGTAGAGGTAATGTCAGTACGTATCTGTCTGTGTATATGAATATATACATACGCATTTTTTTTCCTGGAGACTCATAACAGCTAGCCCTGAAAAGGCATCTTACAAAACTGTGACTTTCTGTAAATGTCCAAGCATGAGCGGACTCTGGTAAGAACGTATGTGCATTTTCTTTAATGAAGTTCTAATCCGTTTTTTGAAGCGCCGTTCATAATTCACATTAACTTATTCTTTCAGTTATTTTATTTTTGCACTGAAGAGTCCGCGTTTCCATGCTAGAATTCTCTGTAAGCTATCGTGCTCCTTAGCTAGGAAGACTTTTTTTTTTTCTTTCCTCCTAACAAGGAAGCTCATTTAGAAAGAAATGTTTATGTGAAGTGCTTGTCAGTTGGCATTTTTACTGGTTTGCTAACCCAAAGGTAAAATATAAAGCCATGTCTTTTCCTCTCTGGCTTGTTGTTACTAGAAGGGTCCCTCCCTTGTTAGCTTGATAAATAATTTTACTAGGGGGACTCTGCTGTATTTTTATGCTTGCTGTCTATTTTCTGCTTGCTGCAAATAAATTTCTGTACTCAGAGGGCACTAAAACTCCAAACACATGGTATTTTCCCATTTTGCTGCTGGTCGCCTGAAATATTTATTCCATCTCGTGTTTTTAATTAATTTTTTAAAGGAAAAAATAATTTGTGGTTAAAATCAGACAAAAATTTGTCATATATTTCTCAGCACCATTGGGTTTGAGCAGGGAATGATGGCTTTTGAAAGGCTTTGTGTCTCACATTTGTCCACTTGATAAAAGTTATTTACTGGGGGAGTCCTCAAGTTTTCTCATTATAGATTTCCTTGTCTGTCTTTCCAACTTTAAATATTAAGCTGTTGATATGAGAGATGAATAGAGCTATAGAATCCTATCTAGAAACAAGGCACTCCACAATAAAATCTTTATCTTCGAAAAATGATTCATCATGTGAAAGTAGAGATGAAATCGATCATAGGTATCAGTGTGGATATCGGCATCTACCTGGGTCCCATGCATGTAGACGTGGGATTCATTTCTACTGAGGTGAGCTTGGTGTGGAGCACTGGGGGGACAATGGGTGGTAAGGTACCTTAAAGATACACACATACCCTAAAGCATTCCAATAAAGTAAAATAAAATATATCCTATAATTGCAAACATCCAACAATGCACATATCAGGTGTACAATGAAATGTCTCCCAAAGGTATGACATGCACATTGGTAAAACAAGTGATCATTTTAAGTGAACACCAGATTATTACATGCATTGAAATATGATTTCTTTCAAAGCAGATAGGGTGCTTGTTATATGTGACTTGTTATTTGCTTATTAGCAGGGTTTTATTTTGTGACATTGGAAAATATTTTTAGAAAGGTACTAGAGACATAAAATTGAAGCCAGATTGCCAGCACATGTCACCAACATCTGCAGTATTGGGGAGACTGGGTCAGAGGTTATCTGGAGTTCAGTTTCTGCAGAGATCACCTAAATGAAGAGGAAAATGTAGAAAAAAGGCCTACGCACAAGTTCTCAACTATGCACAAATGTCCAAAGGTCAATATTTTGAACATTCATTTTCGTGGTTTTTGAACCATAAGACTTAGTCAAAATGTTTTCACTAAAGGCACATAGATCGATTACTAAAACTTGTATCTTATCAAACATGTATGTTGATTTTATTTTCATATCCCACTTAACAGGGATTTCAGAAATCAGCTAGACTTTACGACAATGGCTTGTTTTTCCCCTCCATTTCTGCAGTTTATAGAAACTTTGGAGAAACAGACTTTTTTATATTTAAGGGAGAGTTGAGACCCAGCGTTTCTTTTGGTCACTGTAGGGCTCTACCAGTTTATCAGGAGTTAGAGAAAACTTCCACTGGGCTGAAGACCATGATGTTCCATCCAGTCCTGCTCTTTGGACGTCATCCAAAGCCTCACAGGTTTTGATGAATACAGCTGCCACTGATTGTCTCCTGGGAGCTAGGACCTACTCCATCTTTGATCGTTACTACAACTAGAGGGGCGGATATTTTAATCCTCTTTATACAAATGAGGAAACTCGGGCACAAAGCTATTAAAATATAATTTGAGATGACACTGTAGACATGCAGGTATTTATTTCTAGGATGCCATCCTACCCCTGTCCAGGTCATTTTATTCCCTCCTTCCCAGTTAAAAAGCCCAGCGTTTAACCTTAGCACATGTAGGAAGTTAGTAGCCCTCTCCTCTTTGGTCCTCTTTTTCTGAATTGGGATGAGTGAAGCAGAGGGGGGGAGGGTTTATAATCTGATTAATATCTATAAGACTGGGACTGGTCCTTCTCATGATCTTGACCCCAAGGACCCCCTCCAGCTCTAAGTCAAATGATTCTATGGTTTGATTTCAGTAGGTAACAGAGCAGCCTTTTCCTACTCAAAGATAAAGATTGTCATTTCAAGAGCATTTAAAAAAATAATAGATGATACGTTTCCTTAATACCCTGTAATGTGTAAAGTGTCAGGTGTGCAATTGACACTCAGGAAATTGCAAGATAGTGAAGATAAATCAGCATTAAATCACTCCATTGAAAGCCCCATTTAGTAAAAGTTGTCAGCAAAATCTGTAGTAATATGAGAAAGAATACACAGTTTCTGCATCTGTAAAATAGGATTGTAAGATAGGACTGTGGGAAGGATTAAATACAATGATGTATCAAAAGCACCTGGGGCGGAGGAAACACCATGTCCTGCTTGGCCTTGATCAATATTAAATGGAATAAAACTTTGACCTTGACACTTCGCAAACTTTGGTTTGTTTTAACATGGCTTCGCTATTAGGATATCACACTTACTCCCCTCTGCTGAGTGTGGTCAGCTTGGAAAATGGAGAAAAACCTAGATCAGTAGTTTATGACTATTACCTGCTCTCCCCTGAAAAAAATGCCATGACCCCTTAATTTTTTTTTTTTTTTTTTTTTTTTTTTTAGAAAATATGTGCTTGGGAAGTTCTGTGGTCAAATAATTTAGAGAAATTATGGATTAGACAAAATCAAACATTCAATTTTGCTATCATTCCTCTTAGAGCCTTTATATGCTAATATTATTATGACAGTCCAGCGGGAACGAATGACACAGCTTTCACACTGTATCCTCCAATCTTACTTGAACATGGAACCTGTTCCCTAATCAACCATCTTGAGGAACTCACATCACATAAGACAGTTTTGAAAAAAGGTGGTTGAAATACTAAATTTTATTTAGGACTCAAGGATCCCTTTGCTGATTCTCCCCCATGAAAGACATGTTCTGAAAGACACATTTGTAATTCTGTGTATTTGTTTTATTAATCGGAGCCCTCTGTAACAGCTACAGGACATTTGATCAGCAAGAGAAGAAGCATAATTCCATTGAGGTATATGCAGTCAAAAGCAAAGAAAACCTCAGCATGGGGGTTTTTACCCCGTAAGTCTTTAAAATTACAAGAATGACTCATGGGTGCCGTTACTGCCTTCTAGGGCTCCCAGTGACTTTCCAGGACCCAGGTTTGGGATCCTCTGTTCTGGTAAAAAAACCCAAATCGCTGTCAAATCCTGCCATTTGTGATTGGATGAGCTTCCAAGGAAATCAGAGATCCTGTAAGGAATATGTTAATGTCCTAGAATCTTGGCCAGGGACCCTTTGGACATTAAAAACTCTGCCTTCAAGTTTCTATTCTTTTCTTATAAGGATAACGGTGTACATTAAAGCCACATACATATAAGCTAGGGGCTGGAGGGCAGTTGGGGATGGAGGCTCATTCTTCCTGTGCCTTCTCCCTCCCTTCTCTCTTTTTATACACCTGCTTCATTCTTAAAGCAGCCAGGCCTTCTCTCCGGAGAACATGTGATTCCCACGGTCCCCTCTGGGATCCACTTAAACTTGGTTTTCAGCTCTTAGAAGAGGTGGGTTGGAGACTCTGACCCCTCAGTTCTAGGAAAAGAGAGCTGATTGGCTCACCTTGGTCAAGTGTCTGTCTCTCATCCAATCAGCAGTGACTAGGGGAGGGTCTTCCTCTTCTGTGCCTTCCCAGTAAGATTTCCTGAGAATGGGGTGCAGCAGGGCTTGGGAGATGGGTAGTTCGCAACTTGCAGGAAAACTTGGACCACAGACTTTTGTACACCTCTTCTGGAGATAGATATGAGTAGAATTAGGCCATGAACAGACCTCGGAACCTAGAGGCTAGATTGTCAACCTTGGATGTGCCGGTAGAGCTTTTAAAACCACGGAGATCCTGCCCCAGACCAGTTACTCCAGATATCAGGGCTTCAGGTATCAGTATTTGTTTAAGTCACAATTCCCAGGGATTCTCACGCACAACCAGGACTTAGAACTCCTAATAGAAGACTTCAGGGACCCAGAAAGTGAAGAAATAATGGGTGAATTTCCCATATTTTATTGTTCTGTCTCACAAACTCAGCGTTTTTTTCAGGACCGGTTTAAATTAAAAGGGATGAACAACTGCTTGGTGCTCTTCCTGCTTCATCTGTCCTTCCCAGTCCTTTATTAACACCAAGTCTACATAAGGAAGACTTAAGGAAGTCAGATAAGGCACATAGGGAAAAAAGCACATTGGAGGTGGGATCCAGAAGTCTCCTTCTTACACCCGAGTTAACCACTAAGCAGCCACACGATATTGCCCTGATTGCCTTGTGGAGTTTCATTCTTCTCTTTTGGGAAGCAGGTCAAGTAAGCCAGAATCAGAGACCTTCTGTGAGTCTACATAGTCAGCTCAGTGACCAGGGCATCACAGATCCAGCCCATGAACCAAGGAGTTGATACTGAGGATTTTGAACTAGCAGAATAGGTGATTTTAAATGTGTGATGGTATTTGAAAAACAAAAACAAAAACAAAACAACGTATATAAAAGAGAATGATGCATTTAGTTATTGAGCTACAAGGATAGATGTGTTCCAAGTTACTTGCACAAACTTTTACAAGTACCAAGGAGTTGCTGTGTTATTTGTTGTCATTACCACCAGGCCCTTATTTAGCTAGCATGATTGGGCTTATAGCAGGAACAGGGCTGGAGAAAATGGTGCTCGCTGGGTTTAACCAAGATGTTTGATCACATGCTGTCAGACCCATTGATCCTCCACTAAGGCGTAGCATTAAACCACACAAAAATGGCCCGCTCTGAAGGCACACTTCATTCTACTTTGTGAGACAATAACCTTTTAAATTTCTCATCTCCTCTTGGTTTCTAAACTCTGTGAGCATGGAGTCTGCACCTCATTTATTTTTGTGTCCAGCCCAGCCCTGCATCGGTGAGCAGCACACAGCATCTGTGCCTTGGATCCTTTCTGGAAAGCGGCAGAACACACTCAGATAAACGGGAGCCCAAACAAACAAATGAGTGCTAAGAGCCTCGTAGAAGCTTCTTAAGGGACAAAGATGCCATCTTTGCAGTCTGTCAAAAATTAGAGGTTGTTCTCTTAATCCTCTCCCCGCTTTTCAAAAGACCCATATCCTGACATTTCCTTGACACTTCTGTGGGATAAGTTTCTTTTCCTGGACAGCTTGTTAAATATAGTCTGCACCAGCCAGATCTATTTCTTAATGTCCTTTTTTGGAGAGCTATTGGAAAATAAACCCCTTTTCTCTGGCTGGATTGGCATCCGAGTTATTATGCTTTATTTTAGGATTTAACTCAATGAACACTTCACTGTACACGATCTGCATACTAGAATATGGAGTTGGTGCTGGAGGAGTCAGAAACCAATAGGACACAGTTCTCTCTCTCAAGATTCATTACTGATGCAGACAGACAATTCAATAAATACTTGTCCTGCTTGATAAACAGTTTCTGGAAGATGTGGGGTTTGTGAGGTGAGCAGAAGGGGGACTGTCATTTTGGAACACCCCTGCAAAAGCAAAAGGAAACTAGATTATGATTTTAACTTCATATGGGGAAGGTCTTCCTTAGCCTGACCTAAAACCCACATGCTATACAGCAGAGGGTTGATAAACCTAACTACACAAGCATTTAAAACCTACACATAGCAAAAACCCCACCAACAAAATCAAAAGATAAGCAGCAAAGTGGGAAAAACCACCATCCACCATTATAGTCCAAGACCTAATTTCTTTAGCGTGAAGAGCTCTTATAAATCCACGAGAAAGAAGACCAACAAGCTGATAGAAAAATGGGCAGAAAAGAATGGATAGCTTTTAGAAAAATTAACACAAATGACCAATAATCTTGGGGAACAATGTCCACCCTTGCTCCTAATCAAATCGTAACAATAAGAATGTAGCATTTGGGCTGAAATGAGGGGTGATGGGCAGGCTTACCCGTTCTTATGAGCCTGTGAATTAGACAGCCTTTTAGCTGGCTTTTATAATATCTTATAGCACAGAGTATTCATAGGCAAAATGCCAGTTTCTACACATTTCCTGTTTGGGGATCTTAATTCACCACAGCAGTGTGGGTATAGCTAGAATGAACAGCGTGTTTATGGGTGTGAGCTGGGGAGGAAGGATGGCCCCGGACAGGGACCGTTGGGGAAACTGGAAGGCCAGCCTAAAGAGGGCGTGCAAACAGAAGTAGAAAACCAAGGGGAAGGAACTGGGGTGGTGGGTGCCCTGACCGTTTGCACTGCCCCTTCCCCGAAGCCCCTGGGTCTAGCCTTCATTTTCGCCAGCCTGAGCCCATCCAGGTACAGCCCCTCCCCTTAATCAGTCTGCGTGTGCTCTGCTCCCCACCGGATAAAAGACTCATTTGTGTTAATTGAATTAAGGCCCGTATTGTTCACTGAGCTGTGGCAGCAGTTCCTCTGTACTAGCCCTTTTTTGTATCATCTGCATTGTCACAGCCAAAAGTCTTGGGGGGGGAGGTGAGGGAGGGAGGGACATTTTTCAAAGAACTACATGGGGATTTGGTCACGTGTCTGCCATTAACATCAATCGCGGTGCAGGGCAGAAATGCCTGGCACGTTCCTACACATGCCTCTTTGAAAAACGTCCCCTCTGGTGTTGCTACCAGGCTCCCCTCCACTGATACAGGATTTGGGGGCTTTGAAGTCGGTTGTGGAAATTTCACTGCCTTCTTTGACTCCAGCAAATTGCTCCAAAATGCTACAAATGTAAAAAAGACTAAGGGAGCTTTAGCAGCAGCTTAGAGGTGGAATCCCCTTAAGCCATTGACAGAAAAGTGCGTTTCTTCTTTCAGTTTTTAATTTGTGAGTTATATGTTAAAATACAGCAGTGCAGTTCCAGTCTCCTATTAGGAAGTTGGGTTTGGGGCGGTGAGGAAAGGGGTGGGTTGCAGCTCTAGTTCTTTGAACCAGTTGTGTTTAGGGGCTTGCCTTGACTCGGGGTCAAAGCTGCCTGCAGAGAAGTGGTGTAAGACAGATTTTGCCCACTGGGCTTGAAAAGCATTTGCAACATGGGGTCGGGTGTTTCCAAGGTGAATCTTAATTTGACTGGGTGTTGAGGCAAGTTGGATGCCAAGCCCAGAAATCATGCAGACTCATGCCGCGTGAGTGCTGGAAGGGACAGAACAGGGAGATTCGAACCCACTGCTTCAGTCCGGGGCCAGTGTTACTGATGTGCTCCTACTCACAGTCTTGCCTTAGGAATTCGCCATTTGAGGGGAGGTCATTGGGCTTGGGTACATTTTCTGAAAATTTCCCCCAAGTTATTTTATTCCCGTGGTATGTTTGTACTGTAACAGGTGTGTTGGGGAACAAGTGCTCGAGGTTCTGGGCTTCTGGGACCACCTCCGTAAATACAAGGATTTGGCAGGAATCACAGGTTTTCGACCTCATTTTGTTTCAACAGAGGAACCATTTGTTACAGAAAGGTTTATGTGGGATTGCTGTCTAAAAATTGAGCCACACATGGGGGAGCTGACCCTCCAAATTGTGGCCTTTTGTCCCCCACCCCTGGACTCCAGGATCTCTGCACCCTTTGAATATCTTTCAGAAATCATTCTCTAAGGGAATGCGAGCTCAGACGGTCTTTGATGTAGCAGGGGCCCACTTTCCCTCCCTCATAGGGCAGCAGGCTGTACCAAATCAATGCCAGGCCTTTCCAGCTGTGTGACTTTGGGGAAGTCTCTTCCCTTCTATAGACGGGATGACAGAACCAGCCTCATGGAATTCTCAGTACAGGTTAAATAGTCATGTCTTTTTTGGCTCAAAAATGTTGAGGATCTTTTTTTCTCATGATTCAAGGGAATCCCATAGATTAGTTGGCAAGACGGATGATTCCCTTCTGTATATCTGCCTCTTCCTTGTTTCTCTGCCTGTCATGTGTCACTGAGAAAGGCAGGCTTTCCCTGCTAGACTGAGATTCAGGATCTGTACCTTACACATTCTTGTCCTCAGCGCAGAGCCCGTTCCCGAACAGATTCCCACGAGATGCTTGCTGGGTGGCCTACCGGTGGCATGCCAGAGCCCACTCCCATGGGCGTGCAAGAGCCAGTTGCGTGTATCTCTTCCCAAGCCCGTATTAGGCCCTGGGAGCATGAAATTGGCCATGAATACTTGCAGCATGGAATGCAAATGCTATAAAATCAGAGCCCCTTTCCCTGTTCCCATCCACTAGAGAGCTGGCTGTTAAACACCCAGCACCACGCCGCTCTCTGAGCTGCCCAGATTTTAAAAAAATGGAAATTGAGCAGAGCAGAGGCATATGTATCAGAACATCATCATCCGTATGGCTGCTTTGATGGCGAGCACAGGGGAATCTGCGGAGGGAAGAGTTGTAGGCTGGAGGTGTCAGAGAAGGATCTTTGGGGACAGAGAGGTTATGGGTGTCTAGGAAGAAGTGATTGGGGGTCCAGGCTCTGGCAACAGAAGGGGAAAGGACTCGAGTAGGTAAATAAGGGAACGTTCACCTTGCCCAGGACAGTTAAGGGAGGCAACGGCCGGACAGAGGGATTCAATTAGGTGGGCCTGGAGGGATGTTTAGGTGTGTTGCTAAAGAGAAACTTGAATTTCACTGCCACCTGTAACAGTGATTTCTGTACCTTGCAGATACGTTGGCTTTAATGCACAGCGTTCACCTGCCAAATGTACTGGCCTCCTTACCCTCTTGAGATGGTGCACAGTCCAATTAAATAGCTTCCAGAAAGCTTAGAAATTTAGGTAAACTGATGGGAGAGGGATCCAAAAAAGGAACAATGTGAGGAACTGGGCTGTGTGAGGCTGTGGTTTGAGGCTGAGAGCAAAGGGCACCGCTACACAGTCCTCGCTGTTTCTGTCCAAGATTCAGGCTGACGGGTCACGGGACCAACCTCATTGGTTTTTTTAATTTTAGCACGTTGGATGTTAACCAGTGCCTCCCTGAGGTCAGCTCCCTCGAGGTCGGTGGTTCTCAATGTCAGTTACCCCTGAGAATCCTCTGGCAAGCTTTCAAAATCCCAGTGCCTCAGCCCCAGCCCCACTTAACAAAATCAGAGTCCCAAGGTGGGATGATGATGATGATGATGATTATTTGGTAGGGCCCCAGGTGACTGTAGTGTGCGGCCAAGGCTAAGGCACAGTACTCTAGGGCCCTGGCTTTCAGCTTTGGTGAGCATCAGCCTTCCCCACTGCCTTGCCCCGAAGGACACCTTGCAACTATGATTGCTTGCCCCCCATTCCTGGAATTTCTGATTTAAGCAGTATTGGAGTGGCCCAGAATTTCTTTCTTTCTTTCTTTTTTTTTTTAAAGATTTTATTTATTTATTTGACAGACAAGTAGGCAGAGAGGCAGGCAGAGAGGGGGGGGAGACAGGCTCCCTGCCGGGCAGAGAGCCCAATGCGGGGCTCAATCCCAGGACCCTGGGATCATGACCTGAGCCGAAGGCAGAGGCTTTAACCCACTGAGCCACCCAGGCGCCCCAAGGCCCAGAATTTCTATTTCTAACCTGTTCTTAGGTTCTAGAATGGGGCCACATTTACAAGCCACTGCTGCCAGGTAACAGAAGCAGCATTTGGAAGAGTATCTGGTCCCTGGCCCAGCTCTGTGGTTCTCGTCCACATGACCCCACTCATGTGTTGGAAGCATGGGTCTGAACCAGGTTAATATTACTCCCCATGGGACAGGTAGCAACGTCTGGAGATCTTTTGGGGTGTCATGACTCAGGGACTGAGTGGTCCTGGCCTCTAGTGGGAGAGAGCAGGGGTGCTCTCAGTATGCAGGACAGCCCATGCTGGGATTGAGAAACCCTGTTTTGAAGCCGCAGAGCTTCTTTTGGCTTCGTACATGGAAGTGGGAATAGTCGTATTAGTTTTTTCTAGATTGCTGATAAGAATAAACAACATCCTATAGATAAAGCACTATAGGCAGGAAGCGCTCAGTAAATGAGAGTACTGTCCACCCTTGAACTACGGGGATCTGAACTGCGCAGGTCCACCACCAGCAGGCCTTTCTCAATAAATAGATGGACGTCATTGCCGTTGTATTTTCTCTTCCTTATGAATTTAATAATATTTCCCTTTCTGTAGCTTGCTTTACTGTAAAATACAGAATATAATACAAATATCCTTCAAAATACATATTAGCTGACTGTGTGATCAGTAAAACTCCTGGTCAACAATAGGTTCATACTAGCTAAGCTTTGGGTGGGGGGTGGGTCAAAAGCTACGTGTGGATTTTTTTTTTTTAAATTTTATTTATTCGACAAAGAGAGACACAGCGAGAGAGGGAACACAAGTAGGGGGAGTGGGAGAGAGAGAAACAGGCTTCCCACTGGGCAGGGAGCCCAGTACAGGGCTTGATCCCAGGATCCTGGGATCATAACCTGAGCCAAAGGCAGATGCTTAATGACTGAGCCACCCAGGTACCCTCTACACATGCATTTTTGAGGGCACAGGGGTTGGCATCCCTAACTCCTGTGTTGTTCACAGGTCAGATTTCGTAGTTCTTACTCAGCTGGGCCACTCAGTGATAAACTTGGTTGAGGAACTTGACCTCCGTTGACCTGTCTTCTTATCTGTAAAATGGGCACAGGAAGAGCGCCAAACCCTGAAGGATAGTTGCAAAGATTAAAGGAAATAAGCTATGTCAACACTCGACAAACACTTGTGATGATGGTTTCCCCCATATATCTTTGCATAGACCTTGATTGTCTCCGTTGAAGAGTCTAAGATGCAGACTTTTGGTTTCTCACTTAGCAAGCCTGTGATACAGGTGGAAAGTTGGCTGATTTCTGGTTTTCGGGTTGCAAGGGCCCAGGAACAAGGAGCAGGGATAGAGCATCCTCTCAGCATTGCAGGCCAGACCTGAGCCTCCAGAGCCGGACAGTGCTTCCAGAGAGTGCCCAGCTGCGCATGGTTACTCAGAAAACCCGATGTTTAACTTTTGCTTACCTGTTCCCAGCTTTAGTACAGGTCTGTTTTAATGAGAATGGGATGATGTGAAATTTTTAGAAGACAAAATCCTCCCTGGACCCATATCCCATAAGTAGACAGGCCTCAGAGCACCGAGTGACCAAGTGCATGTCCCCGCTCAACCCTCCCCACTTACCAGATGGGATAGGAATTTAAACCCAACTCTCTTGGGTTGGTGTCTTCACCAGTCTGTGGCTCATGATGTGAGTTAGAATAGGAAGAAACCCTCAAGGACACCCAGGGGCCATCCGGAGACACCCCGGTCTAGCCAGACCCCCTGTGTAGAGAGTTTGTGCTCCTCTCTGAACAGCAGCCTCAGAGGTAAATGTCCTTTCTCTAATCTGCACACAGAATGGATTTTTAGCAACTGGATTTTATTGAGGAACAGACTCCCATTTCCCCCACCCCTGGCATTCGAAAACATATTGTCTTCTTTACTGTAGTTCATTTTGCTTTCCGAGGTGATTAATGAATTAAAGATGCAGTGTATTTATTCTTTTGCCTGATTACCATTCCGTAATAAATCTAAGCTCTGGAGTCTGTCGATACAGGAAGGCCAAACTGCCTCTTTGGAAAATAAAGGTTTGTACGTTAAGCTCAACTTGCAGCTCTCTAAAACAGGAGAAAATTCACCCTTAGAGCCTTATAAAAATAAGAGGGAAGCTCATGGACACTCTAACTGGCCCCTAGAAGATTCCATTTCTGTGAATGACAAGGCACTTTGCACACATCTCCCTAGACATGGGAAGTACCTGTTGACCCGTAGATGGAATTTTTTTATTGGGAATACCAAATGTCAGGCTATTTATGGAGGTGACTCTGGGGAGGGAGGGGACAGCCATGAAGACCGTGTCCCAGCACAGTGAGCTCTTATCGTCAGTTTAAAAAGGTACTCTTTGCAAGCTTTGGTAATCTCTGGCCGAATGGCCATGAGAACATGTGAGGGTGACATTGTTGATTCCCGGGGAGAGCCCCCAGAAGGCAAGGGACTGGTGTGCTCAGAAGACCAGGGTAACATGGCGGCCAAGATCACTGCTCCTGGACTAAATGAGTCCAGCTCTCCTACACTAACTGTGTGACCCCAGAGCTCTGGGAAGTGGGCTTTCCCAGTTTCTCACTTCATATAACCCTTCTCCAATTTGACATGTGACCAAGACAGCAAGCACATAAAAAGAAACAAATAGGGGCACGTGGGTGGCTCAGTGGGTTAGGCTATAGGCCTCCCAGGAGCCAGGTCATGATCCCAGGCTCCTGGGATTGAACACTGTGTCGGACACCCTGCTCAGCAGGGAGTCTGCCTCTCCCTCTCCCGCTCCCTCTGCCTGCTGCTCCCCCTGTTTGTGTGTGCACACACTCTCTCTCAAATAAATAATCTTAAAAAAAAAAAAAGCAAAACTAGGTTGGTAGTATCACTGCCAATTTCCTTTCTTTCTTTTTTATTTTTTAAAAAGAAAAAGCAAAAAGCAAAACAAAATTTACTTAGCCTGTGGCTTAGATAGGTCCATTTCTCACCGGCACTGATTAGACAGAATATATAAAATATAAAATATATGTTTTACATATATATAATTCATACAAACTTAATAATAAAATGTCAGATTGAATGAGTCCATTTCAGGGACTCTATAAAATCTCCTAAAAATATATTCAAGAGTCTGTCCAAGTGCATTTTCCTAGAAAGAAGGTCCCTATATTCGTCAGTGCCTCAGAGAATCCAATATCCAAAGGCCATCTGGAGATCAGACCCCAAGTTCCAAAGACCTTCTCTCTCCACGTGAGGTTGCCAGCCCAGTGCTGGTGCGGGTGAGGCAGGCACAGGAGGTTTCTCGGGGCCCTTCAGACCTCCCCAGGCCTAAACAGATGCAGACAGACTCGACTAGCTAAGGATTGCCACTCTCTAACCTCAGTTCCCTCCTCCGGAAAATGGGGACTTCCAGAGGGTCAGGTGGCGGGGACGCAGTGCCAGGCCGAGATCAGCCCTCCACACGTGGTTGGTTGGCAACAGGCTTCCAGAGTGCCCCCCGCCCGGGAAGAGCCAGCAGCCCTGTCCTCAGCTGAGCCTCACCTCTGCGGGCTGGACAGCAGGGAGAGTTAGACACTGGACAGTTTGGTGCCTGACCCCTGACTTGCACCCCTTTCCTGACTGGCCCACGCCCCTCCAAGCCTCCCAGTTCCTTTAGGATGCTGACAGATTGCAGTCCCTCTCTGCAGGGGAGTTAAGAGACTCGCAGATAGATGAGCCAGGGGGACTGCTTCATAGCTGCTCCCCCACCCCTGGCTCAGGGTCCCACGGTCACACCGCTGAGCTTGTGTACCTGTGGACTGATTCCTCACTTTTCCTCCTCCCCCAGATTCCTCCTTCCTCTCCTCTGCAGCCAGAAAACGGACTTTGTAGGTAACAGAGAGAAGGAAGAAGTGTCTCAGCAAGGCAGACGTGCTTCTTAGGGCCAAGAAGTGCTCTTTCCACCTTCTTTCCAACAAATCAAAAAATTTCCAGGGTGGGGAGAGAGGCTGCCCAGGAGGACTTGGCACATAGTTGTGCAGGGAGAGCCTCTGGGTGGCAAGTTCCCAAGGCGTGAGCGGGTGGCAGGGACAGTGGGGGAGGGAATCTGGTGAAAGCAGGGTTTGTGCCCCTTGTGAGGCTTCCCATCTGGAAGGTTCTCCCTTCCTGCCTTTGCTCCATGTGGAACTATGAACTAGGTTAAGAAGAAACTTCAAACCTAAACTATTAGTTGGGGGCTGCCTTTCCCAGCATCTCAAAATGACACAGGTGATTCTACTCAGAGGACTCTGGGTGAGATTTATGAAAGTGAAAACCTTATAAGGAGCAAGAGGCTTCCTCCTTCCTGACCAGAACTACAAATGGAACACCCGCTGCGTGAAAAGCAGATAGAGAATCGGGCGTGACACTGCCCTGAGATCAGCCAAGCAGTCAGACTCATTTCATGTGTATGTTTGTTCATTTTTGCTAGCTATGCATTTATTAAAACATCTAGAACATTGCTGTCCAATAGCAATATAAACACGAGCCACATTAAAAATTTTCAATTTTCGGGGCGCCTGGGTGGCTCAGTGGGTTAAGCCTCTGCCTTCGGCTCAGGTCATGATCTCAGGGTCCTGGAATCGAGCCCCACATAGGGCTATCTGCTCAGTGGGGAGCCTGCTTCCCCCTCTCTTTCTGCCTGCCTCTCTGCCTACTTGTGATCTCTCTCTTTCTGTCAGGTAAATAAATGAAATCTTTAAAAAAAAAAAGAAGAAAAAAATTTTCAATTTTCTAGAAGCCACATTTTAAAAAGTAAAAAGAAAGAGATGAAATCCATCTTAATATTTTTTAAAACCAATACATCAAAGCATTATTACGACCACATGTGATCAGTATGAAAGTATCCTTGCGAGATATTTTCCAAGCATTTCCTTTTTGTGGCAGGTCCCTGAAACTGGCTGTGCATCTCAAATTGGATGTTAAATGGTCAGTGGTTAATCTGAAATGGTCAGACTAAGACTAAAAAAGATGTGCTTCCCAGAAAAAAAATTTTTGCACTGTTCCTATTTTCAAATTTAAAGGTAAAGTAGTTAGAATCGAATAAAATTAAAGGCCTACCTTCCTTGGCCACTCTTCAAGTGATCAGTAGCTGCATGAAGCCAGAGGCTATGTCCTTGGATGGTACAGCAAGCTCTGGAGTTGAGGAGTTACCCAAAGTATCCAAAAACCATGAAGTGCCAGGCTGAGTTTTAGCATTGTCTGGTATCAGGTACCTGTGTGCCTTACAGATGCTCCCTGAAGCCTGTATGTTAGATCCCCCAGAGGGTAGGGGGCCACCTGTGTAGTAGAAAGACCTTACAAGCTGCCTACATGTAAAATGGAATTAATGTTTGCTGAATGCAAATATGAACAGAAGGGACAAATTAAGGACTGCCTGCCAGGTAGGTACACATGAATTTAGAACAGGAGCCTGAAGGAGTTTTTGGTTTTTGTTGGGGGGAAGGTAAGAGGGTGTTGAAGAAGGCAGAAGGGGCTGTATTTCCTGGACCAGGAGAGAGGCTGGATCTGGGTGAGATTATGTTTCCTCCTATTCTTCTGCTTATTCTGCTAAAGAGTTAAGTCCTGGGTTATAGTTCTAGATACTCGCTTCCCAGCAAGTGTGGGGCCTTCTCCAAAACAGGGAAGCCTAAGAATGGGGGTTAGAGAGAGGGTAAAAATCTCCCAGGCCTAAATATATCATGTATTCCCAAGCTTAGAAATACTCTATAGTGTTAGTTGGCATCCAGGACATAGATAACAGAAGAATGTTCCATGTTTTGGTTAGAACATCGACCTTAAAGCTTATAAGATGGATTTTTTTCCTCAAGGGCTAAGGACTGTGCCTCTGACTTCTGGGTCCTGGAACATGGTGAAAAAGCTGACTCACTTATTCCTTCATTTTTCCATTAATTTATTTATCCACCTAACATCACCTATTAAGAACTATTCCTTGAGGCTGTGGGATGCTGGAAATATAGATGGGAGCAAAATGAGCTAGTCCCTGCCCATCAACAGCTTCACCATCAGCTGGCAAAGCTGGACTTGAAACAAAGATCAGTTACAATTGTGCTAAGTGCCATAAAGGCTGAGACCAGAGTCCTGTGGCCAGACCTGATCTGGACATTAGGAGATGGGATATTTACATCGAGTATTTAAGGATGAGGAGGATCATATCTTGAGAAGTTAGGGGAAGGTAGTTGGAAAGGGGGATTGTGTTGCAAGTAGAACAAGGAATATGTTGGAAGGCTGGGCAGGAAGGAGCTGAAAGCTGACTGCCGGGATGCATAGGGCTCGTGTCAAGGCCAGAGACGCTGCAGTGTCCATTCTGGGCTCTTTTGTACCTAGCTTGGTGTCCCGCATACCATAGGTACTCAACAAATACTTTCTGAATTAGTGAAGGCAAAGAATTATCCTGAGGACTCCCAACTTTTGGGAGAAACTCCTGTCAAGCACCCAGACACATCACCTTTTTTCTCAGCCCATTGAATTCCATTCTGAATTGTGAAGATAATTATTCTAACTCTCCCTGGCTTTGGAGAACATGTTCTCCACCCCCGCCTTTTTTTCCCTAAGATTTTCTTTATTTATTTGACAGAGACAGAGACAGCAAGAGAGGAACACAAGAAGGGGGAGTGGGGAGGGAGAAGCAGGCTCCTTGCTGAGCAGGGAGCCTGTCAGGGCTTGATCCCAGGAGCCCGGGATCATGACCTGAGCCGAAGGCAAACCCTTAATGACTGAACCACTCCGGTGCCCTTCTGTCCCACTTCTTAAGACCTCTTCCACAGTGCCACATTTTTGGAGGAAAACATAATGCAGGTTATTTTTCTTATTCTTAGCTACGTAGCTTATGTTTTGTTTTTTGTTTCGGGTTTTTCTTATTTTTTATTTTATTTTATTTTTTATTTCCAGCACTACATTGGTTCTACTTAATTTGAAATGCCTACATCAGCGACCACATAGGTTTCTCTCTTCTGCCCTCTGAAATTTTTCTGATTTCTGTGATTTAACCAGCTGGGTCTCCAAAGCAATATGTGACTTAGGGAATTTGTTGAAAGAATAGCGTTAATGACAAAGACATAAGGAGAGGGCACCTGGGTGGCTCAGTGG
The DNA here is from genome assembly GCA_004024625.1 of Mellivora capensis. Classification (NCBI taxonomy): domain Eukaryota; kingdom Metazoa; phylum Chordata; class Mammalia; order Carnivora; family Mustelidae; genus Mellivora; species Mellivora capensis. The sequence continues at coordinate 143,344 of PISX010000105.1, read as the reverse complement.
GTTAAAGCCTCTGCCTTTGGCTCAGGTCATGATCCCAGGGTCCTAGGATGGAGCCCCACATCGGGCTCTCTGCTCAGTAGGGAGCCTGCTCCCCCTCCCTCCCCCTCGCCTGCCTCTCTGCCTACTTGTGATCTCTGCCTGTCAAATAAAAAAAAATTAAAAAAATCTTAAAAAGGTAAGGAGAAACATAAAACAAAAGTAAACAAAACGAACAGAACCCAAACAATAATATGATGGGAGAAATTTTAAGAACCCATGTTCTGCTTTGCCACATCTGCCCATCAATATCCAAACCATTAACTGATGTACAGAGAGGAAGGAAGGGAAAAAAAAAAAGAGTGAAATATAGCACCATCAGCATCTTTCATTTCTGTTGGCTCCTCCAATTTAAAAATGGAATCATGTTTAACATCTTAATTAGGGACAGTAATGTACAACAGTTTTTTTTATGAACATCTAGTAATTTACTCTTGAAGTAAATTATAGTCAATTTATCTACAGTGACAAGTCAATAAAACAGTGCAAGACTCAAGCTTTTCAATCACCTAATATTTGTTTCCTGTTTTTACTACTGAATGGCGGTCAGGGCAACAGGTAAGGAGTGTGAACAGCTCAGGGTGGGTGCTTTGGCTTTTGAAATCTACTTGAGCACCCCCCCCTTTTTTTTTTTATTTTATTCATTGGAGAGAGAGCATGAGTGGGGAGGGGCAGAGGGAGAGAGAGAAAGAATCTGCTCTCAACATGGAGCCTGAAGCAGGGCTTGACCCCACAACTAAAAGCTTAAGACCTGAGCCAAATCCAAGAGTCAGAGCTCAACTGTCTAAGCCACCCAGGTGCCCTGGCGGGCTTCCGCTTTGAGAGGCTTGGTCCGATGTTTGCCAGCTGTTGTTGGAATTTATGGAAAGAGGCACATTGTTGAAGAGAAAGATGGCAGGGGTCTTCTGGTTCTCGCTGTGTGCATGGTCAGGGTGATTCAAGAGGTAAACCCAGCTACTTTCTGCTTTTAACCATGGTTCATTCTAAAGAGAGTGTTAAACACGTGCACAAATCATCGGTAGCTGAAATCAAGGGGCCTCCCCGGGCTTTCTTCTTGGTCAGTAGCCCAGCCCACTCAGACCATGGCTGATGTCCTCAGGCGCGACAGTTGTGTTTGATGAGCTGTACTGTGGTTTCAGGAACAGCGATCAGATCAAACAGCCCCCCAAACAAACATACAGCCGCCAGGCGAGATTGTACAGACACACCCTGCGTAGTGGTTTCTGTGGTGGTTTCTGCTGGTTCAAAAGAGACGTGCATGTGTCCAGCTAAGAATAAATAAATTCTTTGAATAATGTCCCTGACTTCAGAGAAAGGAAAAATGGAGGTTAGTCTGTGATCATGTCATAAAGTTTAACCATTTCCTAAGGATAGGGAACCCCCATTGGGAACATGAGAACCAGGTTAAAAATCCTAAAACAAGAGGGAAGATTTTTGATTTGTTTTGTTTTCCCGAGGAAAACCAATGGGCTGATGAATGGAACCCCAGCTAGATGGCAAAATTAGGACAGACAGTATACATTCGGCTCAACACTCCGTCCTCAGGACAGTATTCCAAATTACTGAATTTCCTCCATTCTGTGCTTCCTCAGAGGCCTCAGTTACTGCTGTGCTTTGCTGTGTTTGAACAATGGAGCTGATCCTGAGAAGTTTGATCCAGCATTCCCTTTTTTCCTAAGTGAGCAAATGATAGTATAAAGTCAGTTCCAATAATACCTTTTATTTTAGCCCAAAGGAGCAAAGAGCTAAACTATGGTCATTTGAAATGACAGATCCAATCAGTGTGATTCAATAGAGGGAAGGATATTTGACTTCAAACCCTGGCATTTCCTTGAGATGGTGGTGCTGCCTTCCTTCCTTTCCCCTTCTTTCACTTTGTAGTGTATCGTTTCCACTGTACTCTTTCAGGATGATCTCACTCAAGCGTAATGGGCACGTTTCCCTTTCACACTTTGATTTCCACTTTTTCTGACAACCATTGTGCTCATAAAATGGGCCCCACAGACCAAAGCAAGCCAAAACATGGTTGATCCCCTGGAAGGTATGTTCGTTTTGATGGTCTTCACTGGCTTGGCCCAGGGCCAAGCTTCATGGAGAGGGTGAGAGAAGGCAACATGAATCCCCTGAATAGCCCCCATCATAACATGGACCATTCACTGCCCTTCCTTGATGTACCCATCAGCCTTGCCTCAAAGGTCACTTCCCAGAGAAAGCTTTCTCTTACGGCTTAAAGTACACTCAGTCTCAGTTGGAGGATCCCATACCATCTGCGTGTCTACTTCACATCCCAGCAGCACGGCTCCCTGGGACGAATGTGTGTGTCTCCTCCTGTATCCTTGCCCCTCACAGAGTACTCAGCATACTCCAGGCACTTAATACATATTAGTTGAATACATGGGAAACTACACGTGGCCCTATCTTTACTATATTAAGTGGTGTTACTAGAGGATGGCCATGTTCAGGTGTAAGAGATCAGGCATATAATCCTTGCAGCACCTTCGGAGCTGCCCTCTGTTGTGATCCCTCATGTTGCACATGAGGAAACTGAGTCAAAGAGAATCTGATGTGTCCAAGGCCATATAACTAGTAAGCAGCAGGGCCAGGTACAAATTGAGGGCTGCAGCCAGTACCTGGGACCAAAACGGTCATGATCCAGTTGTGCTCTGCACGGGGGCTGACTACCAGTGGATGCTGCTTCTTGCTCACAGGCAGGGATGTTTTCACATCCCTGTGCTTGGGGGCCTGGAAAATGCTGTGGCAAGATAACTGGCAGAGAAATTCCATTTTTCTCCTCCTCCACCCTTAAACCGCTGATGTTGGCCATTGTCTAATTTTCTCCTCCAAAAATGGAAACTTTGGGAAATTACCTTGGCAGAAAAGTCTTTCCTAGCTCTTCCTCAGCAGCCCATGCATTGATATAGCTGGCACTCATAATGGAATTGAATTAAAAGGAAAAACAAAACAAACTCTCACTAGCTGAAGTCTGTCAAATGGGGTGCTGGCTGAAAAGACTTGGTATGTGTAGAAAGATGGCAGAGAACCCACAATGGAAAATCACCACCAGAGCCGACACTTAATGGAGCATTTTCCTTATGTTAAGGATGGTTCTAATAGCTCTTCATTTCATATACATAAAGCCCTTACAACAACCCTATAAAGTGGTTGTGATTAATTATCTCCATATTTCAAATGTGTAAACTGAGGCATAGAGAGATTATCTGACTTGGCCTTGCTCATAAAGATGATCTGTGAAGGTGCCCATTGTGCTTGGGATGAAGAAGAGCAGTAAGAGATTTCCAGAGTCTGTTCAAGTAACTACTGACTGGGCTCAGTCCTCACACTGGTAGCTTAAGATCACGGTGAGAGTGTTTATGCCACTGAAATCAGCAAATACTAGACTTCTGGGCTTCGCCAGCCTCTGAGAGCTGTTTGTTTAACATTGACCAACACATTGACCTGCTCAGAGGTAAGAAGGGGCCAGGTATTGAAGGACAGTGAATTTATTTCAGAGACCTCAGACTATCATTTATAGAGTATTGGTTTCTGTCTTAGCTCAGGTTTCTGAAAAAGCAGAGCCTGAGGCAAGCATTAAGTACTGATCTTTCACTGAGAAGTACAGTCCCAGGGCAGCATGGGTAAGGCTCCAGGGAAGTAAAAGAGTAGGGGGCGGGGTGGAAACAAACACAAGATGATGGACTGGTGGAGAAGAGAGACCCCAAGGAACAAAGGGTGCGTGAGATATATGTCCAGTATAGTTTACAAGCTGTAGGATGCAAGAGTTTCAGTTGTGGGAGTTTGTCCCAAGGACAGTTTCCTGGGACCCATCCTGAGAATTCTGAGTATTCAGAACTGGAGTTAGGCTCAGGAGTTGCCCTTTCTAGGGAACATCCTAGGAGAATTTGAGGCAAGGGGTCAATGGGCACATGCACAGGAACACTGGGGGACACGAAGGGGACCCCACTCTTTTGTAAGCATCCTCATGTTTTCCTTCTTAAGCATCCTTCCTTCATTAAGCATCCTTTCCTTCTTAAGCATCCTTCTTGTTTTCCTGTCTTCCCTTCTGACATCCTTTCTGAAATGCCATTCAGAACTCTAAAACTCTGATCCAATTCTGACTCTGATCAGCTTTTCCCACCAGTCCTCAGGTTCCCTTGAAGTGGTCTTTCCCCTGTTGGGGTACCTGTGGTGCAGCACACATTCTGCCATCTTCCCCCTGGGAGTGTCTGAGAAGACAGGCTCCCAGAGACCAGCAGATGCAGGTGTGGAATTCTTTACTTGGTCAGTTTACCACTTTCAGGTCCTTTATCTCTTCATCTGCAGATTGGAGACCCAGGTCCCCACCTTGTGGGGTCGCTAAGAGGGTCACATTGGGGAATGCTTCTGCAACTCACGTCCCTCCATGTGGGGACTAAGCAGCATATTAGCTGTCACTTGGGTTTCAAGCCATGGGGAGAGTGTGCAGCTGATTTTTCCCTCAGTGAGCTGGCCATAGGACCACAGTGTCTTCCAGGGCACTATGCTAGACCCTCTTCCCAGAAGGCAAAGAGAAGAGATCAGGGACTTGCAGCCATCCCCAGGGCTTCCTTTGAAGCGCCAGAGCCCATGGGATCTGGGCCCACTCAGTTGCGCCAGCCTAGGGCTCATGGTAGAAGGCAGGCTGTGTAGCAGAGACACCATGCTGAGGAGTCTGTCTGACAAAGGTGCTTTCTGAGCACGGGCGGACTCCAGACTGTCTACTGGAGCCTCCCCCCGCGAGAGGCTTCTGGAATAGGGCTTGTGTGAGGCTCCAGCAGTGTCATGATGGGCTCCCACTGGCACTCACCAGTGTCCCCTCTAGGACACAGCAGGCTTCTCTTGCATTGTGGAGCATTGCAGAGGGCCAAGGCAGCCCCTAGACATGGATGGGGTGCTGGAAGGAATGGGTACTTCCTTCCAAAGAGACCCAGATCTGTTGCCGAAGCAGTGGTTGAGTATGACAGCTGACAGTTTCTGAGAACCTAGTCTGTGCTTCTCTTAATCCTTCACTTAATCTCGCTTCACTTAATCCTCCCCGATTAAGCCAGGTTGGGGGAGTTCATAACCCACTTCACAGGGAAATTGAGGCTCACAGGTCCTGTAAATTGGAAGTTCAGACCTCAAGTTGCCCACACCCCAAACCTCTGTGCTCCTTCAATTTTGCCTCATGGACATGTGGGGCCCTTGTCACATCTCCTTGCCATTGCCCCCGAACCTAACTGGTATTTCAGCATGGAACCTGGTAGATCAGGGTTGTTGGAGGATTGGGCAGGGAAGCCATAGTTCTCCCTTCTTGTTCCACCAGCACCACCCGTGCACGGGCCATGAACAACCACCAGGAAGAAGTGCTCTCCTGGAAATCATAGTCCAGGGAAACAGCTCCAGGACCAGCTGCCTGGCACGGCAGTTTGTGGTTAACAAAGCCAAATGATAAGGATTTGAGATCCTGTCCCAAACAGGGAATAGGGAAGAGGGGAGAGGAGGGGGTCAAAATACTAGAGCACTGAGAAAATGTTACCAAAAAAACTAAGACTTGAAATCATCTCCAGGGAGGATGGGGAATTCTCCAGCCAGTCAGAGGAGAAGGGGTTTCAGATGAGGAGACTGCAGGTGCAGAGGCTTGGAAGTATGAGGGACTTGGACAGTGTTCAGAACAGCTGTGCTTCTCGTCCTGCTAGCAGGTGCAGCATAATGGCTGTCTGAACGGGTAGGTCTTAGGAATGGTAGGCCTCAGAGCAAGTAGGTCTTGGATCTTTATGCCAAGCTAAGGAGTATGCATTTTATCCTACAAATATTTTGAAGATCTGAGTTCCTTCGAATTCCAAAGGATAAAAGAGATAGCAGCACAGCAGGGTTGAAGCACGTGGTGGAATTAGGTAGGGCCGAGCCCAACCTTCAAGGTGAATCATGGGCAGGATATTTCTCCAAAAGGTCCTGAGACAAAGAGTTTGAGTGGGTTCCATCTCGGTTACTCAACTGCCCCTGGATTGAGAGAGCTCCCCTAGATAGGGAAATGACTAGGGGTGGCATAAATAAATTTTATTTACAGACACTTAAATTTGACCCTTATATAATAGTCATGTGTCACACAATATCACTCTTTTGATTTTTCAGACACCATCCAAAACATGAAAACCAATCTTAGTTCCTGGGCTCTATGAAAACAGGCAGTGGGGATTTGCACCGTGGACTGTAGTTGGTAGCCCCCTGCTCTGGGCCACAGTACAGAGTACAGTAGGGGGCGCCAGTCTTGGCTGGAGACCCAGCCTTTGGAAGGTCATCTCTTCTTCCTCAGGAGACCTCTCTGAACAGTGAGGGTGCAGTCACATACAGCAGGCCTCCAGGGGAGCAGCCGGGGCTGAGCTCCTTGGCAGCCCTCTGCGGCTCCCCAGTGCATGGATTTTGCAAAGGGCCTGTGCACATCAGGCCTTTGAGTGCTCAGCCTGCTCTCTGGGCTCGTGGTGTTCTTCCAGACGGGCCATGGCGCTGCCATGGAGGAGACAGCCTGGGGAGGCCCTGGAGGCTGTGGTTCTGGAGATGACCTTCAGCCCAGAGAGGCTGTTTCTTGAGCTGTCTCTGGCGCCATGGCAGGGGAAGGAGCTTCTCTGGCCTCAGTGGTTCGTGCTGCCCCAGTGTTGACAGATGGCCCGAGTGCACGAACTCAGCTCATTGCAGGGTGTGCTCTGGAGGCAGAGCCATTTCGGAGGTTGCTTGCCTTCCAGTTGTTTTTAAGGTCCTCCTTGATTTGTGGATTCATCCCTCTGTAAGCTGCTGGCATGGAAGTGGCGTTTCATCCGCAGATTCGTTGCGTGAAGGGCGATGGTCTTTCACCTCCCGGGTCAGTGAGAATCAGGGCTGCCAGGAGGGGATGAATGTGTCTTGCCTTTCCCGCTGTGGTTCTTGCCATGGCACTTTTTCAGATGCTGCAAGCTGACCCACAGAGGTGTCAGGCTTCAGACAGACAAAATGGAACCAAAGGGGATCATTTTCAGGGAAGTGCCAACCTGAAGGGAGGTTTTCACACTGAGGAGGTGGCCAGTGTAATTGAAGCTGGACCTCACCAGCCATGCCAGGGGCCAGGCAGGGAATTGGTTCAGTTCAGTCCTTGCTAAAAACACAAAAGTTCCTCACCTTGAATTTGATACAGATGGCCCGAAACTGTTTAATAAGCTTTCGCAGACAGGATCTCATGGCTTTCTCAGAGCACAGAGCTCCATACTGAGGAGTAGTTCAGCCCCAGCCTGTGGTGCAGTCCGACTCTGTTGATGTGAGCGCCCTTGTCTCTGTTGACCAAGCAGTGAGTGGGGGCGTGTCTGCAGCCTTGGCCCTCACGGAGGTGCTCCGGTCCACGGTCCACACCGGTGTGTCGCTGCCTGCGTGCGCTCCCCCGGGCACATCATGGCTGCTCCCTCCGTGGTCCGCGTTGTTAGCCCTCATTGGCCTTCGAAATAGATCTCTGAGTAGGGGGCTCAGTGCTTAGCATACAACAACTCATTTAAACCTTAGGACGGCCCTCCGACGTAGGAAATACAGCTTTTATTTTACAGATGAAGAAACTAGGCTGCAGTGGTTTGTGGGTGGAGGGGTGGTGAGGATGTTTGCCTTTTGAGCAATAATATCTGCTGATGTAGAAGATGAACCAAATCCGTCCTCATCCCACCAGCCCGCCTGCACACTGGTTGGTGCCTGGTTAGTAAATGTTTTCCTTTTCCGGAGAAGTTGAAGCAGCATGGGGGGAGGCTCTGGCTGTCAGGCTCTCAGCTGTAGACTTCTCTACTCTGCCAGCCTTCTGTACTCGGTAGCTTCACTTTTGGGGTGTGGGCCACCCCCGCCAGGGCACCTAGCATCCCAGGGGCCCACTGTACTGTCTTATCCTAAATCTGTGAGTCTGGCAGGCAGGATACCAAGATACTGGCTCCTCTGGAAGTCTGTATAGAAGCACCAAAGAGGAAAGAAGGAACAGGACACTGTGAGTCCATTAAAATAAAATGTTTCCCAGAATGATACAATACTCTCCATCTTCAAGGCCATCCATGTAGCCACAGACTAATTAATGGTCACTGGAGATGTTGTGCTAGAAGGCTTTCTTGTAAAAATGTTTTATAATGTATCTATAAATCCAGAGACTGAAGACCAGCCAACCCATGTGGGCTCCCCCGGACACAAACTGTTTTTTACTTTGTTGTATCTTAAGCTTCTTTTCTCTCTGAATATGAGATATGAGTAATTCATTACACAATTGGGCTTTATGGTTTGTTTATGCTGATTCCGATCACAGAATAAATGACTACCTGGAGTTAAAAAAAAAAAAACTAATGAAAAAATAGGCATCAATCAAGAACATTTATGAATAAAGACTTTAAACATCCATACTTAGAAATATATGTGATATTTAGAAATAGATCCGAAAAGACTTATGTAATGTGTTTTAATCAAATCTTGAAGAGAAATTGGCCAATAAATCAAATCTTGAAAAGAAATTGGCCAATAAATCAAATTTAGAAAGAAAGTGACAGATAAATCAAGTCTAAAAAAGAAAACAACCACTATATCAAATCCATGATATGTTTATTAAAAGCAGCGGATCTCAGTTTTTTGTGAATCTGTGTCTTTCCTGAGCCCATGTATTAGGACTGTATTTAAGAAACAAGATGCTTATACTTTTTATGCCATTATATATTTATGCATATATCACACACAATTTTGTAAACCAAAATAAACAGGGGATCTGGACTGGGATAGAGGGGAGAGGAGAGAAAGAATCAATTGTAGACAAATGCCTAGTACCAACCTTGCTTCTGTGTGGTTTCTAGGATTTATGCTATAGGGTACCTTATGTGATTACAAAGCATCCACATAACACAGCCTTTAGGACATCAGCAGCCAGACTCCTTTGGATCTAAGGCAGCTCTGATGAATCTTAAATACTCTTTCATAGTGAACTGAGTTATATCAATTCCAGAAAGAGCTATATTTTGCATGTGTGCACCAAAATATAAGACATGGTGTTTCATTTGCTTGAAAATTAATTGTAGGAATTTTCCACAAAGGTCTTAAGGTATTTCTAGGTAGATTTTCAATATCAAGTCACGGGCATGCGTGTGCATGTGTGAATGTGTGAAGGATGCTTCCGAGTCTCCAGGTGTCTGTCTTCCCTATCTTGTTCCCTTCCCCCAGCACTGTGTGCCTCATTTCAGAAAGGAACTTTCCGAACAAAAAAGGAGAAGAAACTTTAGACTGGTGCTCACTTCCTTGCCAGCCACAAGTCCTGCATTTTTCAACAGAGACATGAGTTTAAATGTGCTGTATCCTTGCCCCAATAGTGAGCTGATGGTTGTTATATCCTATGTCCCAAAATCCGAGCCTAGAAAATTATGCTCCCTGTATTTAGATTCCTCCTTAGTTCAGTTCATAAATATGTCATAGAAATCCATCTGCCCCACAGTGATTTCCAGTGATAATATTAGTGGCTGGTCAGTTGTCTGGTTAAGGTTTTTTCTTTTCTTTTTTTTTTTTATTGGATACATTTGACACGTAATGTTGTATAAATTTAAGGTATAGCATGTGTTACTTTGATACATTTATACATTGTAATATGGTTGCCATTTTAATATTTATCATATTACATACTTAGAGTACAATTATTGTCTATATTCCAATATACTTTTGTGTGGGTCTTTTGTCTTTAGTCCACACATGTGCACAGGAGATAGATAGTCTTTTTTTTTTTTCCTTTTTAAAAATTTTCTTCTTAAAATTTATTTCGTTGAGAGAGAGAGTATGAGCATGAGCAGGAGGAGGGACAGAGCGGGAGGGAGAAAATCCCAAGCTGACTTCACACTGAATGTGGAGCCCGGCATGGGGCTCCATCTCATGACCCTAAAATTACGACCTGAGCCGAAATCAAGAGTCAGATGCTCACTGACTGAGCCACCCAGGTTCCCCATGGGGCAGGTATTCTTATTTTTGCCATTTTACAGACTAGGGGACTGAGGCAGAAAGACAGAATAATATGCCTAGGGTCACATAGCTGGTGGGGAATAGAGGCAGGGTTTGAAAGAGTGTGTGCTCCTAACCAGCATCTTGACTTGTTTCCACCCTCAGCAGTATGTACTCTGTTCCTAAACATATGGCCATGTCAGTAGTAAATTAGAGCCAGCCTGCAATTCCTGGTCTTATTCTTTTTTTTTTTTTTTTTAAGATTTTATTTATTTGACAGAGAGAGAGAGAGAGATCACAAGTATACAGAGAGGCAGGCAGGGAGAGAGGGAGAAGCAGGCTCCCCACTGAGCAGAGAGCCCGATGCAGGGCTCGATCCTAGGACCCTGAGATCATGACCTGAGCCGAAGGCAGAGGCTTAACCCACTGAGCCATCCAGGCACCCAATTTTTTTTTTTAAGATTTTATTTTTCCTGGTCTTACTCTTGGCCACATGGTGCTGCTACCTGAGGCCAACAGTAAAGACAGGGTTGATAGCCAACTTTTTCCAGTGCTTATAAGAATCATGTGTCTTCATGAAAAGCAAGCTGCTGCTTTTAACACTCATGGTCTTACATGAAATAGAATAATTTTTTTAAGGATTTTGTTTATTTATTTGGCAGAGATCACAAGCAGGTGGAGAGGAGGGGTGGGGGGCAAGCTGCCCATTGAGCAGAAAGCCCGAAGTGGGGTTCGGTCCCCAGGACCCGGGATCACGACCTGAGCCCAAGGCGGAGGCCTTAACCCACTGAGCCACCCAGGCACACCGAAATGGAATAGTTTTAATTCCTAGACATTTCCATAAAGATAGACTCCCTTGCTGGGCACCTTAAAAATGATCTCATTACTCCCTGTGTCATTCCCACACACTGAAACATGTCTGTTCTTCTCTCACCCAAGTCATAGGACTCCATACAGAGCCTGATATAAATTAAAGTTTGTGATTGGGAAACTTATCTTATTCTTTAAGTGTCATTTCTAGATTAAGCCTATAACATCCCACTCTAAAAAGAAAAAAAAGTTCTCTGGTTGATTTGGATTTTCACCTGCATTACGCAGCAATGCCATTTAAATAAGCTGCCTCAGATGATTGAATAGCAAGGTGGTCATAAACCTGTGCTCACAAAGTTAGTACTTCTGGGGGCTTTTCCCCAATGAGATGAAGTTTTAGGTTCTTTTGGTCTCCTTAATTCTTTGATGATATTGGTGCATTTATCTACACACACACACACACACACACACACACACACCAGTCTATAAACTTGGATTATTGGTAGATTTTAGAACATTCACTCTTTTCTCCTGGACTCATTTTTCCCTGCACTGGCTTGTGAAAAAAAATTCTCCACTAGGGCTGGCTTCATTGGTGTGTGATGTCTGCAGTCATCCGGGGCTCCTGCTCAGAAGGGCCATATTTGGTTTAACGCTCTGCTTGTCCTCCTCCTGAAATTCATCACAGTTTTTGAGTAAGAGGTCCCAAACTGTCATGTTGCAGTAGGCCTTCTAAATGACACAGCTGGTCCAGCTCTGCCTTCTCCACCTTTAACCACATGTATATCTTCTCCAATTTGATTTGCTAGCACTGAAGAATCAAAATTACTCTGAATTTTCTGGTATACTTTGTAACATCTGTTCTATAGTACTTTGTTCTGCCAGGCTAATTCCCCCCCCCACCAATATTTAAGAATGGAATTTAAAATCATGGAGGGGAAGGTCTCAAAGACCATAACTTAATATTCTATTAGTTAGTAGGGAAACAAACAACAGAAATGCATGCCAAATGTCTCTTGGGAGGTGATGAAGGATGCTGTCCTCCCCTGGGGGAGACTGAGGTCCCTGACCCAAGACTGAGCTCATACAGAACAACCCTGGGCTTCTTATGGGGCTCATCTCAGCGGTGGTCAGATATAAATAATACTAAAGGGTATAAATCTCACCAGTTTGATATTACCAGGGTATTACCAGGGTAAATTTGTCATTTTAGTTTGCTCTTCTTAGGTAGTGATCATATGATGATATTAATAAATTTATAAACATGGATACCATCAATGTACAATATTAATACATTAAATAAATCAGTGCTTTCATTTAGAAAAATAGCATTTTGAAATGACCCAGAATTCTTATTCTCTGAATCAGCACTGTCCAATAGAACTTTCTCTGATGATGAAAATATGGTATATCTGGGCTGTTCATTGTGGTAACCACCAGCCATGTGTAATGAAATGAGGCTAGTATAACAGGGGAATGGAATTTTTAATTTTAGCTAATTTTTGTTAAATTAAATTGAAATAGCCATGCATAGCCACTTCCTACTGTACCAAACAGCACTGAGGAGTTATTGCTCTTATTTTGTATATGCTGTCCTGTTCCCTAGCCAAGCTTACTTCTTCCCATAGGTGGCCCACGTCCTACCGTCTGCTCTGTAGCTTTAAGAAACTTATCTTTATAAACTTATAAACAGAAGTTGACAAACGCTTCTCCATTTTTTAGTCCAAAATGGAGTGATGGAGGGTCTTGGTGTCTGGCTTCATACATTGGCTCAAGAAATTAGCATTGAAACTTGGCCACATCCGGGAGGTACTGCACGGCAACATCCCTGAACACAGAGCATTGCTTAGGGGTCATGCTTTCCTTTCCTGCTCACAGAAGTTATGAAAAGGTGGGAGAAAAAAAGTATGTAAAAGGGACACCTGGCTGGCTTAGTTGGTTAAGCATCTGTCTGCCTTGGGCTCAGGTCATGATGCCAGGGTCCTGGGATCCTGTTCTGCATCTGGCTCCCTGCTCAGCGGGGAGCCTGCTTCTCCCTCTGGCCCTCTCCATGCTTGTGCTCTCCTCTCTCTCTAATTCTCTGACAAATAAATAAATAAAATCTTTTTAAAAATAGGGAAAAGCAGGAGGCGCTGCTTTTTCGAGAATGCCCAGCCATTTGCTGCACATTGACCAAGTGCCAGATACAAACCCTGTGCACACGCATCTCCCCGAACTTCAGCGCGAGCATTGTTGCCGTCTGCTACGTGGGGACGTCCAGGATGGCGGAGGCCCCTTGACCAGGCAGGTGTGGTCCACACGTTGCACATTGTCAGAGATGGACCCCGTTCTCTCTGGCTTGGAAACCCACTCTCCTTCCACTCCTGCATCTACAAGACGTTGGGGAGTAACGTTGATAGACACAGGTGATACTGGCAGGGATGGTCTGTGCCTCTTGTCCTTTTATAAGCCTGGGAAGAATCTGTCACTGTTCATGATGCCATCACCTGGATAACTTTGTCCAGTGAAATGCACAGTTCACAGTGATGTGATTCTGCTTTTTAAAAATATCCTAAGGGGCGCCTGGGTGGCTCAGAGGGTTAAGCCTCTGCCTTTAGCTCTGGTCATGACCTCAGGGTCCTGGGATCGAGCCCCGCATCGGGCTCTCTGCTCAGCAGGGAGCCTGCTTCCTGAGCTCTCTCTGCCTGCCTCTCTGCCTACATGTGATCTCTCTGTCAAATAAATAAATAAAATATTTTTAAAAAATCCTAAAATTTTACAGATTCTTACATGTTTGTGGGGGAGTGATGGAAAAACACAACTGTGTGTGTGTGCATGCATGTACACACTGTTTATATGCCACGTGCAGGCTCTGTCATCTTCTGAAATAAAGACCACATAAAGTATAAATTTTGCAGAAACCAACCACCTTGAGACTCCTCTCTTGAAATCTATGACAGTCTGTTTGCTGTGGTCACCCGGTCAGGGCAGTGAACTGCCATGGGGTTGAGGTGTGAGTCCCAGAGGGGAAGGAAGCCAGTCCCTCCCAGCCCAGGAAACCCAGCTGACCCTTCAGAGCATGGGCCCCAGAAAGTCCAAGCTCCCAAGACCATCTAGGCCCTGGCGGCTCAGACGGCCCTTAGACCCAGCCCTGTGTGCCCTGCATGGGGAGTTCAGGTGCAGGGGAGGGGGTGCAAGCTCCTTTCTCTTGCTGCTCTCCACTGGGACCCACGGGCCTTGGAGAGCTCTGAGGTGGTGGGGGCAGCATGATCTGGAAGCCTGCCATGGGCCTCATCCCTGCAGCGGCTGACCCAAGTTGCTCAGGCGACACCGGTCTGGAAGCTGGCCTTGACTCTATCTAATCCAACAGGCTTACACATCACGTGGCCGGGTCCAAAAATAACATGCACCAGGGAGACCTTAGGGACACAGGGCCCAGCTAGCGAGAGGCCCAGCAGGACCAGGAGCCTGCTTTCCTGTTTGCCTTCCTGGCTATCGCCTTTTGGCGCTTGCCTGGCCTCTCTGCTTCCTCAGGGTACCGAGGTCCCAACCGCTGTCCCTGCTCAGCTGTGTCCTGTGTGTGCTCTCCTCCAGGGGCCCCGCGTCCTGTGGTCCCAGCATCCATGTCACAGAATTCATGGCCAGCATTCTTATGAGTAGGCAGAGGGAATTGTCACCCAGTGACTGCAGTGCTTGGAGTCAGGAGCACTGGGCTGAATGGCTCAGCTGCATATTCCAGAAGCTATCTCATGCCATCGGATTGGTGTCCAGTGCCAGCACCTGAAACTCCTTTTTAATCATATAAAACCGTAGTACCTAGTCCCTTTACTTAAGGACTGCAGGAGTCCAGGGAGTGCTTGGTCTGAACCCGGGCCCTGCTCTTCACCTGCTGTGTGAACTTGGGCCTCTCCCTTCACCTTTGGAAACCTCATCCTCATTCTTAGAAGAAGAACCACTCCCGAGGGGCAGCGTTTGGGATGGGTGGGGAGAGGAGTGAGGTAAGAACGTACATAGAGTTCCCACCACAAGACCTACGGCCATCCGTGTTGCTGCTTCACTCAACAAAGACTGGGACCATGGGCTCAGATGTTTTCCACACCAACAGGTGCATAGCCTGACACATGTCAGAGAACTTTTTGGAGAGGGGACAGAGTAATTCGAATCAGGACGCTGTCCCCTGGTTCGGGTACACGCGGTTGCTGTGAATGCATAGGAGTGTCCTGGAGTAACAACAGGTGGTAATGGCAGCAGTAGTAATAGTAGTAGTAGCAGTAACGTGGTACTAAGAGTCACATTAACAGTTACCAGGAGCAATGCTAAGAGTATTAGTACCAGCAATGATATTAATAGCAATGGTGGTGGTAGTAGTAATAGTTGGTTGTGATTACGCTCTGTGGCAGGCACTGCTAGTCTTTCATGGACCAACTCCTTCCCTAAGGTAGCCACTGTTCCCTCCAGGCAGCAGGAGAGAAGACTTCCCGAAGCCCTATTTAAATGCAGAGTTGTTTCTTTCCAGCCTGGGCTGTGAAAGAGTGTACATGTATCATCTTCCTTGTTGCCCCTTCCCCAGGGGGTGTGTCCTCCTCCATCGCACACACTGGGGAGCAGACACCCTGCAGGGTGAGCTCACAGTGGACTGCAGGCCTCTGTTGAAGACAGGGTTGGGTGGGGGTGGGGGCAGGGAACATGGCAAGAGGCCATTCCCATCCTCTGGCCAGTTTTCTCTTTAGGACCAAGCAGGTCCTTTGTGTGAGAAACTCCTGGTAGTCAGAGCCCCTGATTTCACGGTGAGTGGTTGGAGGACTGGCATCAGGATTTGGTTTGGTTCTTGCGACTTTGCTGGTGGCCGACGAGGCCAGAGCTCAGGGTCTTCAAGGGGCATCGACATCTGAGCTGTAATGCACATCTGTCTGCAGACAGTCCGTGTCCCGTCCAGGTGGCAAGCCTTTCCCCAGTATCTCCATCATTTAACCCCTCATTCCTAAACAGCCTCTAGTCCTTCTCCTGTGTGGTGGCAGCTGTGACCTCTTGGAGATCATTTTGGAAGGACATTAGGACTTCGGTCTCCAATCTTGCCTGAATCAGGAATAGCCTTACAGTCAAAGCCCCTCTGAACAGCAGGCTCCAGGACAGACCCATGTGGTCATGTTTGCTTAAACGTTTTCCCCCTGTAGAAATAAAATAGTCTAACATGTAGAAAAAGGATAAAGGAGGAATCAAGCATCACTCATAATCCCATCCGAGAAAAATCACTGTTATTACCCTGAAGAGTATCGTTGCTGTCGATGTTCTATGTGTGCGCACTTTGGAGTGTTTGTATGATCATGACCATGTGGTGTTTATACAGGCATCCATCCTTTATTGTCTCACCTAGTGCTAGGCTTTGTGTGATTATCTTTACCCAAAAATTATTTTTAAAAGTCTGTTGAACAATCTTTTTGAATAAAATAATTTCATCATCAAACTACTATTGGATATTTAAAACACCTCCGTTTTTTATAGATAACGCTGTACTAAATTTTTTTACTGACTTTTTTTTAATTTTTAAATTTTTTATAAACATATAATGTATTTTTATCCCCAGGGGTACAGGTCTGTGAATCACCAGGTTTACACATTTCACAGCACTCACCATAGCACATACCCTCCCCAATGTCCATATCCCCATGTACTAAATATTTTTATACATGAATCTTTGTTGGAATCTCTGATTATTTCTTTAGTATAAATACTAATAAGTGAAAGTATTTGTTAAACTATGATCTTAAAATTCAATATATAGAATAAAATTGCTTTCTAGAAAACTGAGCTGGTTTATGCTTCCACAAACATGATAGGAGACAACCAGTTTCATTGTAACTACCTCATCAGATCCTTTTATAGAAATTTCTTTGATAGTAAACACAATGGTATGTTACTCCTTTTATATATTTGTATTACATATAGATATGCTATCTATATACCTACATAGGTTATATAGTGTCTTGTATCTATATCTTTGTTATAGCCATTTTTATTCCTCCTTCCAGGAATTGTCTATTCTTTTCCTTCCCTCCCCACCTTTATTCCCATTTGACAGGATTGTTGGTGTTTTCCTTGTTGATTTCTCATAGCTATTTATATATTGCAGCTTAACCCTCTGTCATATTTGTGGCAGAATGTTTTCATGTTTATCTCTTGACTTTTAATTATACTTATATTTTTACATGTACAGTGTTTGTGTTGTGTTCAAGCTAAATATATTCTTTCTTTGCTTTTATGTTGAGAAAAAACATTCTCTCCCCATTTATATCAGTTAACTCTTCACTCATACTTTCATTTTATTGATTTTGATATCTGACCTTTAAATCTTTAATCAATCTAGGATTGATTTTGGTATTCGATAGGGGATGCTAACTTGCTTTTTCTTCATAAATAGCAAATTTTAAAACAGTATTTGTTAAAAGGGGCTTCCTTTCTCCTTTGGTTTTGATGCATCTCTTACTGGCTTTAACTTCACGTGCCACACACACAGAACTCCATTTCAAGCATGTTTTGCTTCATTGATCTGTTGTTGATTCTTTTTTTTTTTTTTTAAGATTTTATTTATTTATTTGACAGAGAGAGATCACAAGTAGGCAGAGAGGCAGGCAGAGAGAGAGGAGGAAGCAGACTCCCCGCCAAGCAGAGAGTCCGATGCAGGTCTCCATCCCAGGACCCTGAGATCATGACCTGAGCCGAAGGCAGAGGCTTAAGCCACTGAGCCACCCAGGCGCCCCTGTTGTTGATTCTTATAAGAAGAATACTTTTATGATATTTATGTTAAATATTAATATTTTGGGAGTGATCATCCTTTGCATTCTTTTTTGAAAATTGTTTTTGAAATTAAAAAGGAAAAATAATACCTTGTATTTCTTTTCTCTCAGGGCAAGATCTAGAACAGAATTCACACTGAGCAGCCAGACAGATAAGAATTCAATGTCTGACTTTTCAGATTCTTAACTGTAGGCCCATACTATTTTGTCTTCCTGAGATTCAATTTACTCATCTGTGAAATGGGGTGAGATAGTGTCCATGTCAGATGGACGCCTTGTGCACATACATTACATGCATGGGAACCAGGGCCTGGAATATAGAAGGTGCTCAGACAATGGTGCCTGCCATTCTCAGATTCTCATTACCCTCCCTGACCTCATATGCTGGGGTAAAAAAGATGCCAGCTGTCTCCCTGGCACCCAGAGCCTCTGGGTTTGAATTTTGCTGCTTTGACATTTCAAGGTAGCAGATCTCATGGCATCTAAAGAATTTCTAGGAGCCATCTGTTCTCAGGTCCTGTGCCACAAACAACCTGTTCCTAGTTAAAAAAGACTGATGGGATTCACAAAGCTACAGAGGCAGCTCCAAGTCAGAGTGACATCCTTCTATGGTAGGTTTGGTCAGGACCATATGGATGGTGAGTCGGCTTTGGAGCTAGCCTGGCCAAGCTTATAGACCAGCTCCAACACTCGCTGCTCCATGACCTTGGGCCTGCTGCTTAACCTTTCCAAGTGTCAGTGTCCTCCGATGTACAATGGGCATTATGGGAGCACTTTCCTTCTAGCATTCTTGTGAGAAGTCAACAAGTTTTTGAAGATAAAATATGTATCAGAATGCCTGGCACAGTAAATGCTCTTGACTACTGGAGGCTAAGGCTGTTGATGTTATTATCAGGTGTCAGTGTGTGTTTGCATGTACCTGTTAGCCAACCTCACAAGGAAAAACCACGCAACACCAAAGGTGAAACAGCATGTCTTGAGTGTGATTTGGAAGCAGGTCTGAGCAGAGAGTAGATTCAACAAATGACCCACTTTATCATTCAGTACATTGTGCTGATTGGGCAAGTTGAGGGCATGGTCTCACAAGGATCTTAGGGATGTGTAGGATCTTAGGGATGTGTAGATGTGCACCCCTAACACACACATGCGTGCACACACACACACACATGCACACTTGCTCTTGCACTTACCTGCCATGGAAGTTCTCCCTATCAACATCATCATGAGATATGTGACTTTTGTTGCTGTTGTTGTTGACTGGTAGTGAAATCCATGCTCTGAAATTTCATGGACTCTGCCTGAGCCAGAGTTTCATAAAAAGTGTACTGCCTACTCAAGGCAGTGATGGTAAGAGCTGCCTCACTTAGGGTTGAGCACAGCACTAGCATTGTAGTGTCTTGTAGCTTAAAAGGGGCTTCTCTTTATTTCTCTATTCTATTTTATCCTATCTGTCTATCTAGTAAGTTTTTATTGAGCATCTCTTCTGCACCTAGCATGTAGAACCAGGCATGAAGTGGATATGATCCTGGTTCTGTAAATACCATCAGCCGTGAGAGCAGATAATGAACACAGAGCTCTATGTTTGCCTCCATGAATGTTCTTCATGGTCTCCATCAAGATCTTGCACAGGGCTGTAGCTGAATGGAAGGAACAGTGAAGCATTTAAGAGTTGAGGGGGATCATCTGGGTACCCGTCTAATGCTGTGGCAAACCAGGAAGCCACGTGAGGAGAAGGCAGTGTCAGAAATGGTGGCCCCGCCAATAGCCAGAGTCCCAGAGTACCTGGGCAATGTGTGGAGCCCCTATGACACCTGCCCGTGTGGATTTGCAACAGCTGTTCAGTGTGTGAGAGAACTAAACCTGAGGGTAAAGCCAGGGAGGTTTGGGGATGGCTGTTAGAGTCACAGAGCCTTTCCTTTCCTGGCTAATGTAAAATGAGGTAAACTTGTCATAAGTGGGTGGAGGAAAATTTCACCCAAGAGGGTTGAAATCCTTGAGCGGGAGTTTGAAGTGAGAGGGGAAGTTCCTTGGAAGTGATTGATACGGTCCTGACAGCAAGCTCATGAGGTGGTATTTTCTGTGCTGTGGTTGTCATCATCCCCAGTGCGGGAGAAGATGAAAATTGAGGCCTGTGGAGCTTACGAGCCAACCCCCTGTCCATGGAAGAATCTGGGCCCAAATGTTGGAGGTTTCTTTTCACATCTCCTTCACTTCCCTGCACGTCCTCCCCCTTTACAGATAGTACCCTGAAGGGGTAACAACCGGTCACTACTCTTTAAGGTGGACGCTCTTGGCAGGATTCTGTAAATCCTGGGTCTTGGGGATAAAGGATACTGCGTGTAATGTATCAAACCCTACAGGTGTATGGGCAGGGGTTAGTGGGGGGGGGGCACTGCATTTTGGGGTGGCTTTCTGCCACTTCTTAGAGTGAGATGCACAGTCTGGTACATTTTGGTGCCCAGCTGGGCGGACTCCTATATTCCCAAGAGCAAACATCCCGTGGTCACGTAGTGAGATGAAGGGAGACACAAGAAGGAGGAGAACCAGAGTGTGGCTGGCACCAAACTTTTCAAATTTTTTACTAAAAGTAGTACATGAAATTTTTACTTTTTTACTAAGTGTAACCACATTTGGCTTCTGTTTTCATTGGAATAGTAAAACAAACTGACACTCAACTTCAGAGGTTAGGAAGGGAATCTTATCGTCTGTCCCCCAGCTGTAAGTCTGCTTAGCCACCTTCTGGCCGGTCACCTGCCCAAGTGGGTCATGGGCTCTTTCCTTGGTGGGTTGTAATTTCACCGATAACTGCAGGCAAAGAGATGGTACAAGATAGCTTTCAAGGTGGGTGTGGGGGGACGGCGGCACTGAGGACCCAGGTGAGTTGGGGGGAATACAGGAAGCTGTGGGAGTCTCTGTCCTGTTGTGTCACTCTTCCTGGCATGGTACTTATAATTTGGGGGGGCGGTTCTTGCGAGGCCTGGTTAGGGCACTGGGCTTAGCAGTTATTGTTTTGATGGCAAAGGAGCAGGCAGAATGCTGTTCCCTAAGGGAGGACACCGCTGGGTAAGAAAATTCATTTCTCCATGTCCTTGTGAGCAGAGTTAATCACCCAGGAGGTCACGCAGAGGTCGCTGGAGCTGCAGGTCCATGTTGAAATAAAGGTAACAGTGAGTGAGGAATGGATCACTTTTACTTCTTCCTCTAGCCGATCTTGTTGTTCTGTTCTGGAATTCTCAACTCCAGACAGAAGATCAGATTATGAGCCTCTGAACTGATGTCCAGCTGTTTCCCCAATTTCTACTCCATTGTCCCCACCATGCGTGCGTGCGTGTGCACACGCGCGCGCACACACACACACAATTCAGAGAGAACAAGTAAAATGCAAAGACTTCAGTGCTCGTGAAGGACCATATTATCCTTATTACTGGGGTTCAGAGCAGCAAACTTTAATAGGGGCATTTTAGAGTCCGTACACTTCGCCATTCATTTTGGATTCAATTTTATATAAAGGAGAAAAGCAGTAGGATAACTGCAGACCCCTTCTGATTGGTCCTTTACATGGAAAATGATGTTTAGAGACACAGAAACCAAATGCGTCTTAGGCTATGGCTCTACCTGCTTTTGAAAATACAAGCTTCTGTTTTCTTGATGAAAATGATAGCCCTCGTGCAGCAGATAATTTCCTGGCTAATGCTCCTGGTCCGTGGCTGCAGTCTAACTTTTATACAAAGAAGCCAGTGAAGGGAAGATAAATATAGAGAGAAAAGAAAGAAAGTAAGACACTAAGTTATCCCAAAAGGCATTCCTGTATTAGTCATCTTATAAAAATTATATGTACCACAGAATACCTATTTTTAGAGGCCAGGAGGTTATGTGAAGCAGTTCAGATGTCGGCAAAGACCCAGAGGCCAGCTCCCAGCGATGATATCGGATGTTTGGATATTTATTTTCTTTATTTTAACTGTCCAGAGCCAGTACTGACCACAGAGATCCGTTGGCTACTTGGGGACGGCGAGACCAGATCCATGTGCTTCTTCAAAGATAGCTGAGGCCCTGAATGATTGCTTTGTGTTATTTTTGTCCATCTTCGAGACCGGGGCACCATACGCAACATGCGCATGCGCGCACACACACACACACACACACACTCATAGACACGTGCATGGGCGCGCACGCACACACACACACATTCAGCGGTTCACCCTGCATGTTACCTACTACCATGCCCAACAGAGGCCCAAGAAGGAGAGGGTGTACCCAGCCCTCCTGCCATTAATATTTACCTTTTTATCAAAAGCTGGTAAGACCGTGAAGAGAAGACCTCCCCGTTTCTCCTGATGATCTGATTAGGGTACCTTTATTTTACCTATTTCTCACTTCTTAAGTCTTGCCCAAGTTTATCAGTCAGCTCATTTGTGGCTTCTCTGTAGAGTAGAGTACACTCGATTTGGCTCCTGAGCAGTTGAAAATCATCGGATTTAGCGATTCGTACTGAGATAAAATGCACTCGAAATGCATGGCCTTCCTACCCACAGCACATTGGTTTTGCTTTTCTTCTTTTTTTAAATTCGGTGAAACTCTGATCCAAGTAGCTTCTCAAGGCTCAGCTCTCTTACTTGCCCCAAAGACAGGTCTCATGGCAGCTCAGGGTGATGCTGCCGTGGATGACACTGTGGAGCACAGCAGGTCGGCTTCCTTGTGTCCACAACCCTCCTGCCTTCTCACCATCCAGAATCAGGGTCTATTTCTACCCCACGCTCCATCCAAGTAATGGGAGAACTGTGGGTCCGGAGAAGGAGACTAGGGGCCCCAAGGTGCTTCTCTGGGCTGTTGGGGTCGGCTTGCCAGATATAGCGAAATAAAATCACAAGACACCCAGTTCAGAATATCTATTTTAGGATAAGTAGGTCCCACCCATGCAATACTGGGACTTATGTATACTAATAATTTTTCATTGTTTATCTGGAATTCAGTGGGGCTGGACACATATCTTTTACCTGGCCATTCCCTGCAGGGACACTTGCCTTCAAGGCAATTGTGTGGACTCTAGAACACCGAAGCCTCTTTTCAGGGCACAGGACACTTAGGAAACAGGAGAGCACACCATACCTCCTAGATCCCACATATGCCAATTTTCTTATCCTTAAGAGGACCAAAGGATTCCATGGCTTAGGAAATATTTCCAGGATCCTTTTTGAAGAATGGGAAGCAGCAGATGGGTCCTGTTTTAACCTGAATCCACTGGCTTCCTTTTTTCAATTCATTTTATTTTATTTTATTTTATTTATTTATTTATTTATTTTTGCAGTTGGGGAAACCTGGCTCTTCCACCAAATGCTCAGGTCAAGGCATACATTTAATAGCTCTACAGCAAGAGAATGAAGGTGCATCACGCTGGTACCATGTTTCATCTAAAGTGCTCAAAGTACATGCCTTGTCCTTAGAGCTGACCCTCCAAACACTGAGTGAGGAATTATAGGAAAATAGGTCTTAAGGACCTGTGACCTTACCCAAAGGCTCCTGGCTAAATCTCTGTGGGGCAAGTCTTGGCAAACCTCCTGGCTTCTGTTTCACTGGGCCTGTCCACGCTAAGTGCTGGCTCGTCGATACACAGCATTTGGCTGGTTCTTGTGTTCTTCTGGTCACAGGGAAATGGCTCAAGGTCACTGTTTGCCCTTTCTTCCTTTCCTGTCACTTCCTGGGCACTTGACTGTCTTCAAGACACTAATTATGCAAAGAGGAGGCCATAACTAACTTGGAAAGGAAACACTAAAACACCCTTGATCATTAATTTCTTGTTTTTATTATTTCATTAATTTTACTGTAACAGCATATTAGAGAACATTTACAAAATTCAGAAAAGCAAAGATGGAAGTAATAACCAGTCCTACTCTTAACTGGAAAAATCCTTATTAACCTTTTGCTCTTTCTCTCTTTTTTTTTTTTTTGAGGCCTATGTAAATATACACGTCTACCCATGTTTGTGTATGTGCCTGGAAACACAATTTGTCCTTAAATGCATTATCCTGATTTTTTACTTTGCATACTCCCTATGTATTTTCCAAGGGCATTTCAGTGTTCTCTGAGAAAGTGGGGTTTAAGTGTTTCCCAATATTCAGATGTGTTTCTTTTAATGCCCCACGGGGACCTCTGAATTTTGAGTAGGCCCTTTAGGGCCCTGGTGTGATGGTCCAGCTAAATGGAAAAGGCTCTGAATGGCTATAGATGAGTTGTCTATCCCCTGGCCCACTTAAAATGCTTCCAGAGATCTCAGCAAACCAGCCAGACATTTGTGTTACTTCCCCGTATGAGAAGTGGAGATGTGTCCGTGTCCTTCTTAAGCTAGATGAAATATAGACATAAATGGGGTCCAACTTGAGGGCCTAAATATTGTTCTAGCTCTTCGAGAGACGTAGTCTCTCCTGACACTTGGTGAACCCTATATGCCTCAACCTTTGTTTGAAATTAAGTCAAAGGAACACTTGCTGAGTGCTTAGTATCCATGTCTATGCATTCAGCCAAGGTTTATTAAATGTTAACCTCTGCCAGGCATTATACTAGGTACTTACACATATGTGATTCCATTTAACACTTGTGAGATTATATTATGCTATTGTTAATGCTCTTTTTCTGAAAAGAAAAAAAAAAAACCAAAAAACTGTTTTCTCAATAATTACAGGTTCACACAAAATTGCTAAAATAGTACGCAGTTTTGAATACACTTCATCCAACTTTTCTTAATGGTGAATTTCTGCTTTCCTCCCTCCCTCCCTCCCTCCCTTTCCTTCCTTCCTTCTCTCCTTCTTTCTTTCCATACACAAGGAAACAGGCTCAGGTTAGCTAAGTAGCCTTCCCAAATTAAAAACTAGGGTCAAAGTCCATAGGGTTTTGAAGGGGCGGGGGGTGGGAGGTTGGGGGAGCCTGGTGGTGGGTATTGTGGAGGGCACGCATTGCATGGAGCACTGGGTGTGGTGTAAAACTATGAACTCTGTTACACTGAAAAGAAATAAAAAAAAAAGAATAAAAAAAAATTAGGGTCAAATACTTAAGGACATTATTTGTTCTATAAAGAGTGTTTTTAGGCATTAACACAAATATGAACAAATGATTATATTTATGTAAGCCTCAAAAAAAAAAACAGATACAAACTAAAGGCCCAAAATATTAATAAGGGGTCTTTTTAATTAACAGGAGTATGAAGATCATTTTCATCTGTATGTTCTTTTTATGTTTCTGTTTTCCTCTTTGTGTTCCACCCAGCCAGGGAAGGGTGGAGGGTAGGCTTTAACTCAGGTCCATCTGAATCCACGGAAAAATCTCCTTCCCAGTTGTTGGCCCAGGGGAAGGTATCCCTGATGCACAAGAGCCCAGATGGAGTTCAGAGTCTCTCACTCTGGAACCGGGAGTTCTAGTCAGTTCTTTCACACTTCCCAGCCTGCCCCTGGATGCCACGGATGTAGAGTTGAGTCCTAAGGTGTTTTTTTTTTCCCTCAGTTGAAAAAAAGAGCTTGGATTGACTTACTAATAAGACAATAGGTAGGAATGAAAATAGAAATTCCTGACAGCTTCATTTCTTCTTGTTGGCACCAACCTCTGTTTGGTGGATCTGGAGGAGATCTTATAAATCTACACATGTGGGGAAATCCTGCACTGGGTCACATCAGCTGTCTAGATGGGACTGAAGGGAAGACACATTGGTGTAGGCAACCAGCTCCGAGAAATCTGGGCATTTTTGAGAATCCCCGAGTAGTTAGTGATTATAGACAAGGAGGCCAGACACAGCCCAATTCATTTTCAGAATTTTGGATTATTCAGTCAGAAATACATACAAGCATATGTATTCAATAAGAGCATTCATAGTAGGAAGCTCTCCCCCTGCTTCCATGTTGCCTCTTTTCTCCCTTCGAACTGATATCGCAAAGCCTTGAGTCAAACTGTGTTTTATTAAGAGAATGGGCTATTTGAGATACAGTTGTGACATTAACCAGGGCCGAGCCCAGCTGAAGCTCTGCCAAGATCCTTCGTGCTGAATCTGGATTTCAGTAGAGAGAGAGCCCTGCTTTGCTCAGTTTTGCTTGGCTTGGATGATTTTGCTCAGTTTCTACCCAAGTGGTAGGGCCTTTGCCAAGAGCAGGATGATTTCCTGGCCACTGGGACAGTGTCTGTTGATAGTGTGGGTGGTTCACAGAAGCTAGATGCAACCAACCGCATGAGCTTGGCTTTCTTCGCCATGAACAGGATTCCAGAAAACCATCCCTTTGCTCCTAGGAGTGCTATGAGAGGGAGCACAGGGCCTCTGGGTCCTTGGAAGTGGACCTGGCCAAGGAACTCAAGGGAGCAGAGAAAAACTCTTGGAATATGAGACCCCTGACATCTTGAACTGAATCCTCAAATTTGCTTTTTGAAACTGTTGCCTTTTTTTCCTATTGGTCTTGAACCAGCATGTTGCTGGCACCATCTTACTAAGAGCGCTTTCTCAGGGCTCCTTCTAATCGCCTGATGATAGGCTCTTCTTCAGATTGCTGTGAGAGTTCTCACAGATGCTCCCCCAGTAGTGTGCTGTGAAAAGTGGTCTTGAGCATTTCAAGGTGAAATGCTGGGACCCACCTCAGGGCGGAAGCACCCCAGACCCCTGTCCCCTGAGATCACCTAATATTGGCATCAGAAAGGGGACTTGGTGGACCTTCAGTTTCCTGTCTCTTCCTTAGTGGAACTTTATCCTCTGCGCCTGTAGGAAAGGAAATGTTCTCAAGATCTTCCAGTGTGAGATGCCACAAAGCTGAATGACTTCTTTTGCTGGAGGTGTTGATTCCTCTCTTCTTGAGGTTATTTAGATTCCCCTGAAGCAAGGTAAGAAGGCCAGCTGAGAGCTATATTTGGAGACAATGAAGCAGATGAAACCCTATTTCACAGAAACCACAGAGGGCTCTGACATTTTGTGGGCAATTGTATTTTGTGGGGGGAGCTTTGAAGGACCAAGACCAAACTGAATCTCTCTAGCTCAGGTCCAAAAATAAGGTCTGTCCCTGGAAACAGGCAAGTTCACTAAACCACAAATGACACACACAGCCATTTCCAACCGAACGGAGCCAGGTTCCCCTGCAGCACTGGTGTGTTGGAGTTGGCTCGGACTGGCTCACAGGGCCTATTGTTAAATTTTTAAGTTGTTAAATTTTCAGAAATTTACCGAGTCAGTTGTTATACCCAGCCACCATTAAAAATAAAATCACGTAACTTCAATAAATTCTATTTCTAAAAATGTACTAAGTAGTCAGAGATCCTCACTTCCTAATTATCTTACAGTATTGTACTATTATCTCTGCCCTTGTCATGATGGGTATAACATACTATACAGTGGGGAAGGGCTACACATCCTTTCCCTACTCCACATCATGGTAGCTCAAAAGTTGACCATACTGGGAGTATTTACATCATACAAATGAGCCAATCCCACAAATCAAACCCTTCCTCCTAGGTTTTTGTTTGTTTGTTTTTTGGCTTGGGAGAGCCAGTTGTAAAACATTTCCTAGCACAGCAGTACTCGACAGAACCTATCTTCCAGTATTTAAAACCAGGAGTGAGACCACCAGTGTAAGGAAGGTCAGAACCTGTAGTTCCTGTGACTTTATTTCCATCTGAGATGAAAGAGACAGGATGAGTCTTGGTGATGGGTTCAAATGGTGTTTACTCTCACACCATTTTATTTCATTTTTATTAACGAATTAAGAGCCTTTCACCCTGTTTAGCTACTGTTGTGCAGAACTTTGGCATTTTAAGGCAAGGAAGCTGATCTCACATGCCTTCAAGAGTCTTCTTTCCAGGTTTCTAGGGACTTCGACTTTATGGGGCATGAATGTTTGTAGTGGTATCCTTTGTCTAATCTCATCTTCTTGGAGGGTTCTTATGCTCTCTGTGAAACCTGCAGGTGTTGCTAGAAAAGATACATACTTTGGAATAAAGTGGTTTGGGGCCAAATGTGTTATACTTCTCTACACCATTTGTAGATATAATCATTGTATGAAAAGAAAAAAAAAGACAAATCTTAGCAGGTTCAAACAACTAAGCATCCTTTTGGTTTCTGCGAAGGGAACACAAATACACATCTTGTCAAAGGAAGGAAAAGCAACAGCCCACCTCAAATGCCTCAGTTTTTCAACTCAGAAGGGATTTGAAAAGTTTACCTTGACTTATTCCTTTTCTTCTCTCTCTCAGAATAATTTCATCAAGCTTTCTCTTGCTTGCCTTTCTAAATTGATCAAGTTGCTGTCAATATTTGGAAGAAAGAAAGAAAAAAAAAAGATCCAACATAGTACATCTTTGTGCCATCCTCCGAGACCACTCTGTCCTCTCCGGGCACATGGCCTGGATGGAGCCACACTGCGATTTCTGTTGTCTTGCCAAGTCAGAATGGGATTCACTGTTCTCAAGGTCTCTGGGCTATCACTTTACCCAAAACATCCATCCCGGGTATTGCGGGAGGCAGAGAAGCTCTGCATAGCTATTTATTTTAAGTGCCTGATTAAAATTTCATGAAAACAGGAAGTCAGGGGAAAAGAATAGATTGCAAGAGCGATGAAATCCGGGGCTTTGTAATTTTTAGCTCACAGGGAAAAAAAGCGTTAAATCGTAAGGAAGGTATATTTTCAGAATCGTGCTGTGGCCACTAATGGCATATTTTGTCACTGGCTGGGGAGCTGGTGAACTAAGAATGGGTCCAATTTTTTAAATCTTATTACACAGTTTTGCTCTCATTTAGAAATTGTCACCTTAAAGTAACCTAATGGTGCTCTACTTAACGCGAATCTCATGCAGCTAGCTCTGTGTGCATGTCGGCCGCATTGTCTTCTGTCTAAGCAGATAGAAATGTTGTCCTGACACAGTTAAACAGCACAGAATCTGTCCATCCCATAAGATGATGTTGCCTAAGAACTTAATCTTATCTAATTCCCATATCCAATGGGATAAAGAATTTTGGGGAAAGAAAGTAATGAGATATATGTATATATATAAATTTTTTTTTTGGCTGGACAATAACAGAATGATTTCTATATTTGGTCTATATTCCTCCCACGGAGTATCTGTTGGCATTTAACTGTCGAGGAAATCAGCATTCAAAGGGGAAAAAAAAAATCATCAGACCAGAATTTGTGATGCAACAGAGTGAAATGATAGGGAAACAAATAACAAATACAGTGTTCCTATTCTTCCGCCATTCCTGGAAATCCCAGAATCCTCTATGAACGTTGTCTTGCCCACTTGAACCTTTGGGATTTCAAGCTGAGCTCTGATTTGGCTGACCAGACAGGAATAATAGCAACAGGCTAAATGACTAGATAACTTTCATTTGTCCATCTGAAAAACCGGCCTCCCAAGTCGGGTCACCGTGGAAGGCGTAATCCTTATGAGAGATGGGTCAGCGTGGAGCAGGAAATCAAGGAGACATTGCATGGCCCCCAGCTAATGCAGCAAATTAGCTCCCCCGCAGAAGGGGTAAGTCGTTTAGATGGCTTGCCAGGCTTCCGGTTCTGCCATTGAAACTGACCTGAACAGGGATCAGAAGGTTTATCGAGTAGGAAAAGCATCTGGGGCTGATGATGGGCACAGCTGGATACCAGGGCATCCCTTCAAAAGCTCCCCAAATCCCCGAGGGCCTGAGTAGGCTTGAGTATATCTGGGGGAATCCAAGGATCTCTGGGATAGGTGTGTGTATATTTATACTAGATGGCTTAAGGCCATTTCATGCGGATAATCACAGGATCATCAAAACCGTATTATTCCAGGATAGAGGGGGAAAAAGGAAGTAAACTGCAGCTAACTTTTACAGTCCCCCATGTTGAAAACCCAGTCATTTAATTGAGGCTGTTATTGGCCTAGTACATTCATTTCCATGGGATTTAGTCCATAGGCCTTGCTGGATGGTGATGCCCAACATTCAAGGGCTTTATCACTTGAACAGTGTGTGACATCAGACTAGTCTTTTAACCTACCTGTGCCTCAGTTTCCCCTTATGTACAACGGGGTTTATAAGACTTACTGAGCTTACCACTTCCCACCTCTGTGACTACTGTCTCAAGAATTGGCTTTGCTGGGCGCCTGGGTGGCTCAGTGGGTTAAAGCCTCTGCCTTCAGCTCAGGTCATGATCTGAAGGTCCTGGGATCGAGCCCCACATCAGGCTCTCTGCTCAGCAGGGAGCCTGCTTCCTCCTCTCTCTCTCTGCCTGCCTCTCTGCCTACTTGGGATCTCTGTCTGTCAAATAAATAAATAAAATCTTAAAAAAAAAAAAGAATTGGCTTTGCTTACCTTCTTTGCTTACTCCTGTGTGAACTCTGTAAACCACGTTCTCTAGGCAGCAGGTATTTCTTGTTCCCCAGCCCACTGTGAACACTCAGCAGCATGTCTGGCCACGGCGGGTTTTCGAAAGTAAATATATGTAGAGTGAATAAATGCTTAACAAATGTTGTGCAAACAGAAATGAGCAGTGTGTGTCAGAGTTCTTGTAGGACTTTTAGAGATTCCGCATAACCTCATATCCTATACTGGAGTTTGGTCTAGGGCAGAGGGGGGCAAGTACCTCTCCCATATCCCAGAAGAAGAAGTCACCCTACCCATTGTAGGGGAGCAGCTGCAGAAGCAGGTTCTCCCCTTAGCTACAGGGAGAATTTCTGTCAAAATGACCATGGCTAGAAGATCAACTGTTAACTGAATTGAATAGATGTTAGTTTGATTTTGCCACTTAGAAAGCCCTGTCCTCTCATTTCATGATAATATCTACTATCAAACAGTATTGACCAACAGATCAGGAAAAGCACAAGAAGAAAACAATCAGATGCCAGGAGAGAAATCTCTCGGGACTGGCATTTTTCTGATGGTTCCAATGCTATCATTCAGAAAACCTTCAAAATTCTGTTTCCATCGTTCTGCCTTTCTCCGTGCTGGGTAGATTCTGAAGCAGAAGACTTCATGTTTTCCCTTTGTAATTTGGAAATCTAAACACAGTACTCCCAGGGAGACATGCTCCTCTGAGCTCTACAGTTGCATGGTATTTATGAAGCAACATTCTCCAAGGAGCTCCAAACATTTGGAGTCTTAGTCGAGTTGAACCATACAATGTTTGGGGATAGTAAATGACTTTTGCCCAGAGCCCCAGTGAGCAAGCCATTGTTGGATTGATCCAATGCAAGAAGCCTTTTTGATTTAATCTTGGGCATCATGAGGCTCCCAGAGCATTTTGCTGAGATTTGGCTGACAGCGATCGCTCTGCTTGGGACTTCAGATACATGTGCCATGCATGCATTTGACATTCTGGCTAGACTGTAAACTCCCAAGGGGCAGGGCAAAGTCTAGACAGCTGTGACATGCCCATCCTGTACCCTTCACAGGGGTAGTTAGTGGTGTGTGTCTATGGAACACTTAAGTTACTTATGTATTTCTGGGTGGCTTGTCCTTCCATGTGTGCATGAGGCTGGGGGTGAAAACAAACACTTCTCCTTTAGCCGTTCTGACGAAGGGGATGGGGCTCTGCCTGAAAGCTTGTGACTCTTCCATGCAATGAAGTCATTGAGGCACAGTCTTGCCTACACAGGGGAAGACTCATGCAGAAAGAGAAATGTGACTTCTACCTCCAGAGAAGCTGAGAACAGGTTTGAAGAGATCAGTTAACCCTGGGACAGTGGAAGATCCATGGTGCTAAGACAGAAACCACCTCACTTTCAATCAAGGCTCTACCCCTAAGTGGTTGTGTGTCCTTGAGCAAGATACTCAGCCTTTCTGAATCTCATATGCCCAGGACACTGTCCCTGGCCCCTTATGCATCTCCGATCCTCTATACCCCAAGCCAACATACATCTCTCTTCACACAGACTTAATTTCCCAGTGAGTATCATTTTCTAAGGTGGTTTCTCCCACTAGGAGGTGAGCTCTTCAGTGCTCATGACTCCATTTTACTTACCCGTCTCTCCCTGGAGCCCAGCATCTTTCATGGAAAATGAAGATGATAATACTACTACTTATCACATAAGATTGTAAGATAGGGATATATTTATTAAAGTGCTTAATAGGGTGACTTTTTCATATAGAAAGCATAAGAAAATCATCGGCTCTTGTAATAATTTATTCAGTAACTGTCTGAAATTTGTAGTCCTACCGAAATCAATGGTGTTATCCCCATTTTACGATGAGGCAACTGAGTCTTGGAGACATGAGCATGTGGGAGGTTCTTGTAAGGAAAGACACTGCTGTCTGGTGCTCAGGCTGTGCTCATGGTGGTGAGAGTTTGCAGAAGGCGGAAGGACTGCTTTCTTCCCAAGGAGAAGGCAGAGGCTCTTGTTCAGAGTGGTTGGGAAACAGCTCTGTTTGGAAGCCTTGAGACCTAGGATTCCGGAGTCCACAACAGGAAGGACCTGGAGATCCTGTAGGAAGTGTGTCCCGAGGATTAATGGTGGGTCTGAATGCTGAGCGAGGACTTTTCCCTTTTCCTCATCTGCATTGGGGAGATCTTTACTTTTCCTTTTTAAAGATCAATGTGCTATATATCTTTGTTCTGAAGGTACATCTATTAAACCAATAGTGGTTGAGCTCACAGACAATTCCCCACCATGTAATTAACCCCCTCGGGGTCCCATTAAGATCCGATGATATTTTGTGATTTTATTAACTACAAGTAAATAGGGACAGTACATACTGTGGAGCCTGGATTTAGAACTCCTGGTCTCTGGGGCACAAGGGGTTCACTTGAACACTCTGTGCACCTTGTTGCCCCCGAACAACATCGAAGCATTTTCTAGGAGCTCTCACTTTTAATTCATGATATACTGAATTTTTCCTAGAGGAAAGTGCCATGTTTTGGTTGGGAGGGAATTCTCTGAAGCCAGGCTCTAGCTTTACTAACTGAACGATTTGGATAAGTTATTTAAGCTCTCTGAACCTAAGCTGCCTCGCCTACAAGATGGCAGTGATGACAACACCTACTTCCAGGGATTCTGCAAGGATGATAGAAGATACGCAGGTGAAGTGCTTAGTTGCACCCAAGGCCCATGGCTAATGCTCTTCCAATGCTAAGTACAATTAATCTGTAGCAGGAGCAACTTTTGGTGAGTGCCCTGGGTGTGCTGCCCTTGCTCTCCTGTCCAGAAGTGGGCTGGAGCCACGGAGGTGAGCATGGCCCGAGACCACCCAAGTGTCAGAGTTGGGACTTAAAGGAGATCTGATTGGCTCCAAAACCAGTGCTCTTTTGTCTTCTGTGAGCATTTTAAGAGTAACGCTTCTCTCTCAAATTGGTCACTGTTAGGGAGGCACCAGTTAGTAAATAAGAGAAGGCATTTCCATGTACTTATTGGGCTTTCAGAATCTGTGGGCAAGAGACAGAACTCTAGAGGGAGAGGATAGGGTGGGAGAATGCCCTTGGTGTGCCCTGGGCCAGCTCCTGAGGGTGGGAAGGAGCTCGATGTGGACTTGCCAGGGTGAGAAATGCACGTGGCCAGAACACTGGGGTCGGATTAGGAAGGGTCTAAAATTAGAGAATTTGTTTCCCTTCTCAGAAGGACTGAAGACCATTGAAGTACTTGAATCATGGGGACGACTTGATCCGAATTATATTGTAAGATCATTCTGATGGCTGGATGGAGATGGAATCCGAAGGCATGAGTGGTCTCTAAGAGGGGAAGTCAGAACAGGTAAAGGACTTTTAGAGATTCCCCAGAATCTCTAAAGGGGATGGATTCCAGAAGGGTGTTCCCATCTGCATCCAGTACCCAGAAGAACCTTGGCTCTTTGCAATATATGTGCAATTCTTTCAGCTCAGAGTATGAATGCACACCCTTGGGGTGTGTGTTTGATACAGATGTGTCTCCTGAAAGGCCGCCAGTATCACCTCCTGCCCAGCCCCATCTGCAGGGACAGAGAACTTGACCAGTAGGCGACAGTGCATTGGAGAGGCCCACTCTTGGGCTGGGGCAGCGGGGGGAGAGTATATGGCCAGGCTGGGAGGGCCAAGCCAAGGTGGGGGAGTGGTCACAATGGGCTCTGGTTTCTTCTCCCACCTGGTAACAGGTCATGTGACACGTCTGCCTACCTGCGCTGGGAACGCAGAGCTTCTGGAGGAGTGTGGCATTACGCCGGCACACAGGTGAGCACAGGAAGTACAAACTAGCACAGTTACCAGTGCAAACCACAGGCAGGAAACCTGGATATACGAAGGCTGTGCCGCCTGGCTTGGCTTGCTGCCAGGCTACCCGGGATACAGGCCCTCCTGGTCCCCAAGGTCCAGGGAATACTTAATGATGGTAAGCAAGAAGGAACTGGGTTTTCTATGGCAGCCCAGAGACAGGAAGATTGAGACAGGGTAGCCAAGGCATGGGGTGCCAGAGATGACAGCTGTCCTTGGAAACTTTGAGGGGAGACCCCCTGTAACATCCAGTTTAGACCATGCAGGTCACAGACCCCAGCTCCTCTCTATCATGAGCAGAACTTCTAATAGCATGTCCAGCCCATCTTCAGAGCTTGAAAGATTTGGCACCCCATCTCCTGGTGGTTCCCCTGTTCTCAGATGTCCCTAATGAAGTCACATTGTCATTTCTAGGTTTCATGAGTTCTGGATAATAGTTCTAGGTATGCTAGTCAGTGCTTTGTGGCATTGGGCAAGTCACTGAACATCTCTGACCCTCTGTAGTTTTAATGTGTACAAAGGGAATGATCATAGTCACATGTGGCCCTGCCACAAGGAGGTTATGAGGACCAGCAAAGATAATAAGCATGAAGAATTTTGGAAAGTAGAATATATCTATGTTATTAGTCTGAATGGTAGTAGCAGCAATAATAAGTTAATATCAGTAAACCCTTATTGGACATCTACTATGTACTGGGTACTGGGGGTGCCAGATTTATGACACATGGTCTTCTACAAGCTTATAAACCTTATGTATATAATAAAGTTGATAATACTAGCTAAGTCTTAGAAAGCACCTACTGTGTGCCAGGCCCTGTTCTCCATATTTTATGTGTATTAACTCATTTGATCCTCACAATAACCTTACTATGTAAGATACTATTACCACCATTTCACAGATCAGGCAACTGAGGCATACAGTGATCTGGTAACTTTCTCAAAGTCAGATAGCTGGTGGGAGTTGATGTCAGCATCAAATTCAGGCCAGTTTGTTGTAGAACCAATATTCCTAACCACTACTCTACATGTTTTATTGGGCAAGAAACCCCGCTGGGGGTTTTTAGGACTCCCCGTGATAGTTATACGAGATATGTCTGTCTGAGTTCAAAGCTTGGGTTATGAACCACTTCCCCATGCAGCTTTGGGAGCTCACCAATGAGGAGCTCAGAAAAAGATAACTTCTTGGAGAGGCGAAGTCATTGACACAGTGACACAGCCAGTATGAGGGATCGTTCATGCTGACTTGAACAGTCGTGTTGACAAGTTATTGAAGGGACCATCAAGTCAGAACCCAGAGACAGTCCTGGGGCAAGAGAGGGCTGACATCAAGGCAGCTAGCTACTGCAAACAGGAGCGTATTAGGAGGGGAGCTGGGAGAGCATATACACCCAAACACCCTGTCATCTGCCTGGCAACAGCCCCCCTCCCACAGCCCCCCCCCCCCCATTGGCCAAATCCAACCAGCATCCCAAAGGCAGAGGGGCCCCGCCAACTGATAGAGGCCACACAGGATGGCCTCCCCTGGTCTAGAACTGGGTAGAGAAGACTGGAGATCCAGTCTGCAGGAATAGACAGAAGATACCTAGAGGAATGATAAAACTGAGTTTCAAACCCAGAGTTTTCAGCCACGCAAGCCTGAATTTTCAATCGTTCTGCTGGAAGTACTTGGCAGTCTCGGTGCCATGCAGGGACCTGCTTGGGAAAATCAAAGCTCTGGGTAGCAGGCTGATAGGGTCTTCAGTTCTCAGCTGACAAGATATTCAGGAAGCCCTCCCTTGAAATCATTTGTACATGGTGTATTGGCACCCATGCCGAGAAAACTTTCTATTATTTTTAGGCAAACCAAGCTCATCTTTACAAGGCTGGTATTCATGAGATCACACTGCAAACCACTCCCTCACAAAAAGAAAAAAAATAAAGGAAAGAAAAGAAAGTTGAATAGCAATCCATTTTTAAAAAGAATTCCGTTACACATCTGAATGATAGGTAATGGGAAGTCTGACAAGTTGCGTGTTTGAGGTCCCTTCCGAGCGACACCACCATGAATAGACAATGAAGATACATTTGCTTTTCTCCAACAAGCTGGAAGAGCTTGTTTCCCTGTGCAGTGAAAAGTCCTGTGAATTGGGCCAGAACACGCAACTGTGATTTATCTAAAAACAACTGTTAAGCATCCCAGAAATTAAACTTACTGAAACGCACAGGAAGGCAGTTTAGAATAGACACCAAGAACAGAGATCAGATGTCCCACTTCTATGGCTAGGGGTGGGCGGGGGAAGGTGTTGTATTTGTTGATTCCATTCTTTCCTTTGATGAGGCTTTATTGTGCCTTCACTTGCCTGGGAGATATGCGGTGCTGAACAAGCCTGGGGTTTGAGCATGTAGGGCATTTTGCTTGATGCGCATGTAGCCCACCCCATGTAGGGAAGAGCTTGTGCTGTGTGCTTAAAGCAGTGTTAGTAACTGGTATATGGAGAGGGCGTCCTTCATGCAGGGTCCTCAGCTGAGCACTTTTCCTCATTTATTTCATTTGATCCTCACAGCAAGCTCACAAAGCATGTGCTCTCGTTGTCCCCATTTCATGGGGAAGGAAGTGAGGTGCAGGGAAGGAAGATCATTAACTTACCCTGGATCCCACCGCTGGTTAAAGGTGGGACCGGGAATCCTATTACAAACAGAGTCACTGGGCATAAATCCCTTTGCTCAATTGCCTCCTGTATATTTGTCCCTTCCTGCAAAGCTATGTCCAAAAAACTCAGTAAAATTGAGCTTCTACTATATTCCAGGGAAGGCATAGGGAACTTCTCCATATATTATCCCGTGTCCTCTTGACAGATCTGGGAGGTGACTGTCTTTTTTAGTATTCTCATGCTCTAACTAAAACCCCTCCTCCACCTTCCACGTCCTCCCTCTGGGCTGCTGCCGAGCTGAAAGGTCAGAATCCCCATGTGGATATCTGCAGCCAAGTGCGCCGTGGCTGAAGCCGTAGGGTCTGGTCCCTCCTCTACCCTGGTGTGGTCTGCTGTCAGTGTGTGAGCTTGCGCACGCATATGCACACATGCACACAGTCCTTACAGGTACACTTATGCACATTAGGGAAAGGGGAAAGGCACCCTGTCTGGGCAGGAGTCAGCACCTTTGTGCTAGACATCAGCCCTCCCCCAGCTGCTCGAGGTCTGCAAGCCCCCTCCCCCTCCACCCCACACCGCAGGTACGTGTGCCTGTGAAAGTGGATGGCCCGTCTGCAGAGTCCCCAGGATGGGGCAGCCATGCACTGTGCTCCACGTGGCGCATCCCGGAACAGAGGACTATTCATTGTCATCAGCTGGAAGAATGAAATCGATACCAGCAAACCCACATTATTTTTTCCTGCCACAGAACCTGACTCAGGCACATCTGTTTCTTTATGATGTTTTTACCATTATTTTCCTCATTCGAATATGGATGATCTGGGAGCTCTTAAACAGTTGTTTTCATAACAGACTGCCCTCGCCTTCTTACCATCTTCAAGGACTTTGCCCACTGCCAGGTAGAGAGAGGTTCCTTCTCAGGAGAAACACAGCTTGGATGGGACACCCATCCCTCCCCAAAGAGGACCCGTTGAGATGGCCCCAGGTTCAGAAGGCAAGCTGTCTTCCAATCTCAAGAGCCCACCATCATATCCCCTCTGTTGAATGCAGAGCCCATTGCTCTGCTGGCCCAGGAATGTAGCCCCAAACCCCAGAAGTCATGTGCAAGTGTGCAGAGCTGAAAGTTTCGTCCTTTTCAGCCAGACGTGGGTGCCATGAACTGGCTTGAAAACTGGCTCATAAGAGAAACAGGGAGACAAAAGGGGCTCCCCCTTGACCTGAGCAGAGTCCAGGAGACTGGGGAACCTGTCCTGGAGATGAGGGTGTGCTTGTTTTTTTGTGTCTCTAGCTCAGAGTCAAGGGTAGAGGAAAAAGAGATCTCTCTTTCCAGGTAAAGACAAATGTTTTTGTTCAAAGATCTGTGAGATCATGGATAAGGTAGTAAGTTTAGGTAGTTGTTTGTGTTCAGGTAGAACCTATTCAGGTTCAACCGGTAGTGAGCTCCCTGTCATGGGGAATAATACAGAAAAAAAAAAAGAATCTCTAATGGGAGATATTGAAGAATAAATCCATGCATTGGGTGACATGTTAGGAAGATGACCTCTCAAGTCTCTTTCTCCCCTGAGATGTTGAGCTTATAACGATCAGCAGTCTTTTCAAGCATGGAGGTGTGACTGTTGTTTTTGCTGCAGCTAATCAAAGTGGCTCGTGTTTATAAACACTGGCCCAGGAGGCTGTGGAGAGCTTGTGCATGTGAGCTCTGAGGTTGGATGGATTGGGCTCTAAAGTTGGCTCTAGCATGAGCTGCGTGACCTTGTGCGAGCCTCAGTTTTACCCTCTGTCATTTGGAACACACCTGTCTCCCAGGGAGTTTTGCACATTCAGTGGCCCATGAAATGCTAAATGGTTTGTGCTCAGTCAGTGACAGTGGCACGTACACACACAGCAGTAGCGTCAGGCCCGCACATCGTGAGCTCAGTAACGTGCTTGCTTAAAAGGTGACACTCCGTTCCTAAGTCTAGATGCAGTCTCGTCTCCTTCCCTTACTTCTGGAATTAAAATGCATTAAATGTAGCCATGCTTTTATAGTCCATAACGATGCTAAAAGTTTCCTGAGTACTCTGGCCTTTCTAAAATAAAGACCTAAATTTATTACTATTTGTCTTCAGATTTTAGACTCTGTATAACCCATTTGAAGTGTCTTTCTCTGTCCCTTACTCTGTCTCTCTTTCTCTCATGCATACACAAATACAATAATTTTAAAAAATATATTCCTTCTGCTATGTGAGTGAGGTGAGGTGTTGGGGGTTCTTTTCTTTTCTTTCTTTTTTGTAAAGGAAACACCTTTTTGGGGTTGACATGACATTAATAAAAATAAAGGAGAAGGTTTGGAGGGAAGAGGTAAATAAGGCAATTCATACATCATCTGGGAGAGACACTAGAGTAAGGCAGAGAAAAATCACCATCCCGAGTTGTGAACTGGGAGATTTTCCTGAGTCAGCGCCTTTGCTGTTTTCTGCCACTGCTGTGGGCCTGGCTCTCTCCTCTCTGCAGAGCTGGGTCTGGCTTGGAGATCTCTTGCAATTAGCTGTACTGGTTCTGTGCAGGGGGCGCTAATAGAGCCATGTCTTACGTGTAGCAAGTTAAAATTCCAAAGACACACACCCCATACACATATGCGTGCGCGCACACACACACACAGAGTGGTGTGCCCACGGTGACCTTGCGGAGTGTACCTAC
This sequence comes from Mellivora capensis, assembly GCA_004024625.1. Classification (NCBI taxonomy): domain Eukaryota; kingdom Metazoa; phylum Chordata; class Mammalia; order Carnivora; family Mustelidae; genus Mellivora; species Mellivora capensis. The sequence goes on along the minus strand of PISX010000105.1, from coordinate 104,299 downwards.
ATGCGGCATAACTGACCTGTTACTGTGCGGGGCCCAGTGCAAAAGGGAAATGCTGGGCCCCTTGTTCAAGAAATACTAAAAAAATCAAGACGGCCAGAGGAGAGCCTAAATGTGTAGGGAACTTTGAAACGTGGGGTCTTGGATGACTGCACGGGTCACACACGCATGAGGCCATACCCAGCTGCCACCTTTTTAGGTCACAAGTGGTGTGGGTGTGACAGTAAATAGAGTGGGGGGCGGTTTGCTTTACATGGTCCCTTTGGTCAGCAGTTACCTTGGAGGGGGGTGAGCATGCCACAGAACCCTCATTCTGGAACCCACCAGGTCAGAGGAGGGAAGTTCAGCCAGATCTTCTAGGTGTGGGCAGGCCCAAAAGGCCCTTCTGAAAAGGGGGCTAGTGACAGTCAACAGACTTTTCAAGAGATGCCCCATCTCCAGGGAGAGTTAGGAAACCTCATTGAGATCTCAGATCTGTACAACTTTACAGTAGGAGGATTCCCTAGAAAACATCTCTTCTAACAAGCCGTATTTTCCAAATGTGGACTTTGAGTTCCAGAGAGAAGGGAGGGAGGTTTCTGGTACTCATTCATCTTTATTGTACCTGTATGTGTTTTACCTCCATTTAACTCCCCAATGGCACAGGAGGAAGCATGGCTGTTGACACCCATTTTATAGGAGAAATTGAGGCCGGTTGAAAGTCTGGTGGCTTTCTGCAAGTGCCAGAGGTGCCTTCTGAACCCAGTTCTGGAGAGTTCCTTCGTAAGTGCTTAGCCATATCTGAAGCAGTGGAGGGGTGTGGTCCCCAGTTTGCACTCCCAGCTCAGGGTACTCGCCCCTTCCCTGTGGCTGCCCGTGTCCTGCTTGGGGTAGTCTGATACCCCCTCTCCAGCCTGTCACTCCACCAAAGCTAGAGGTGGACCTTCTGCCAAGTGACTTCTCACTGGTAACACAGAAGAGGCATTCAATAAAAAGAGACTCCTCAGAACCTAGGAAACAAAATAGGTTTGGTTCTTTTGTGGAAGACAGTGGCGTGATCTCAAAACCAGAGCCTAAGAAAGCACACATCCCCGGAGAAGTCCAGGACTGGGTGCCCGCCATGCCAGCCCCCACACCCCCCACTGTGAATAAATAACATGTTGAGGCCAAGGTACCAGGGACCTTGGCCAATCTCCCCAGGTCTTTCCTGCCTTGTGCTGGCCCGGACCCAGCTTTGTGCAATCAGGAATGGGAAGACAGGTAGGAACCCAGGAGAGGGCCTCATCGGTGCTGGTCTCAGAGCCCGAGCAGGGCCTGGTGCTCCTCCAGGCAAGGGCCTCCATGCCAATGCACTTGCCAGCCAAGCTGTGTAAACATTCGAGCACTGTTGGCGGAGTTGGCGACACAGAGAGGACAGACAAGAGGCTTTCCTTCCCAGGACTGGATGTGGCCGCGTGTAAGCTGCTTTCTGTGTACTTCCTTCCTCAAAGCCTCCTCAGCCCTCAGAACCATAGGCCTGGAGGGCTTTCTTGGAGACCCATGTGGTTCTGGGCTCCATTTCCCCTTTGCAAAGACCTGTCCTATTTTTATTCTGCTTCTGCTACAACACCCAGGGGTTGCTGTTCTTACCGCCTCCCCTCTGAGACAGTTTCACCCAGGCAGCAGAGAAAGCCGGGTCACTCCAGGGATGCAGCCCAAGTGTGTGGCTGGACTTGTAACCTTAAAGGGAACACGTAAAGACATAAATAAAAAGGTAGCGGTAGCCTGAAGTTCAGTTTAGTTTAGAAATACGGAGTTCCATGGCTCCTGAGGCTCAGTCGGTTAAGCATCTGCCTGAGGCTCAGGTCATAATCCCAGGGTCCTGGTATCTTGTCCCGCATTGGGCTCCCGGCATGGCTGGAAGCCTGCTTCTCCCTCTCCCACTGCTCCTGCTTGTGTTTCCTCTCCTGTTGTGTCTCTCTCTGCCAAATTAATAAAACCTTAAAAAAAGAAGAAATACATACTTGCCCCATTTAAGGAATGAGGTGTGATGAAAGGCAAGGCTAATTTGTTTGCATAATAATAATGAGGTGCTTTACATGTATATTCATGATGGAAGCACACAAACCTCCAGAAAAAAGTTGGTTAGGGTAAGAATACTGAACAAAATGGTGTATCTAGAAGCTCTTGGTGCACTGATTTATGTTTATCTGTTGACTTACAGAGATTTCCATATATTAAGTAGAAAGACAAGACGTAGAGAAGTTAGGAAAATAATGTGGTTTGCTTTTAAATAAACCACTAATGATACGTATAAAAAGCATAGACAGATGGATGGATGAATAGGTGGACAGATAAATGATGGATGGTTGGGTAGGTGGATGGATAGAGATTTTTACCCTCGCGTTAAATTAGGGAAGTGTTAGGATTGTAGAAAGGTTGAGCACCATGTATGAAGAGTTCCCAACTCACTCCCATGTCCAGTTCTGGCACTTCCTTGGCTCTCCGCCTTGCAGTGGATTCCCATCCCACTAAGAATAAAACTCAGGCAACCTTCCATGGCTGCCAGGCTGCACCTTGGCTCTCATGCTCTCCCATCTTCTCCTCTCCCTCAGCTGCAGGCTTGTTGGTCACCTTGCTGCTCCTCAGCCGGTAGGCCCCCATGGCTCACCTCAGGCCTGTGCCCTCTGTAGGTTTGTTTTGTGCACGCAGCACGCACGCTGCCTCAGCTGTGCTCCAGCTATTCCTTCCTTGAAGGCACGTGGTGAACTGCACCTAGGAGCTTCCCTTGGGTCCTCTCCTGCAGCCCCACTTCTTGGTCCATGCTTCGGTATCTTCCTTTGCTTCCATAGGCCCTTGATGGCATCAGGCGTTCCCCACGCTCCCTGTGTTGTAATGTGATTCCAGGGTTCCTGCCCGAAGACCCTCACCCATTCCAGGTGTTGGGCTTGGGGTCTTTAACTGCTGCTTTTCTTGTTGGAGGCACTAGGAGGTATCAGTCACGGGTGCATACTCTCAGGTTGGGCCACTCTTGTTTGGCAGCCAGAGAATGAAAAGCCTTGGGCAAAGCAACCAGGGACCCAGACTTCTCTGAGACTTAGCTTCCTTGGCAAGAAAATGGCGCTCAAGAAGATATCCACTTCAGGGGGAGTTCTGAAAATGAAGTGCAAAGGAAGGACATGGGACGGTGTCCAGGTCCAGAGTAAATACTTCCTCAGTTTACTCCCTTTGCCTGTCCCCTGTGCAAGTCCTGGCTCTCTTTCCCTTTGCTTTGTTCTACATTTGGGGATTTGAATTCCACTGCTGAGTCACAGACGACACCTTCTTTGCAGCCTAGGAAGAAATGGTGGCTCCTTCTACCTCGCCCTCCCTCTCTTCCGCTTCTCCCTCTTTTCTCTCTCTTTCTCTCCTTCCTCCCTTCTCCTTTTCCATTCGTCCATTGTCCTATGTGTCGGCCTTGCTGATTCCGTCTGCTGGGGCCTCAGCTCTCCTGTGCCCGGGGCTGCCTGTGTCCGTGGACTGCTGAAATCTCGGGCTCCCTTCTCAAGAGGGCACTTGCTCTCCAGATCCCTGTCTCCAAGGGCCAACCTCAGGCCTCCCACTCCTCTCAGGAGAACCTGGCCCGTGGGGATCAAGGCACAGACCTAGGTGTCAGACTACCTTGCAACACTTAACACGCTCCAGTTGATGGTGCAGACCCTGAGGCCAGCCCTTGCTGCCAGAGCCATGTGCCCTTTAAGGCCTGTCTGCTGCCTCCATCCCAGGTCCCAGTGCCCTGGGAGTGCTGTTTGTCCAGCACTATGGTTCTGGACAGGAAGCAAGGGCTTCCGGACCAACTAGCAATCAGAAGACTCTTCCCCTAGGAACATTGGGTCCCTTTTTCCATGGTGGCCTTTTTATAAATTTTAATCTTCCTCCTTTTTCAAACTTCCCTCCTCTCTCATGACTAAGGGACAGGGACAAACCAGCCTCAGAAAACAGCAAACCCTTTACACTGTCACCTGCCTAATGGAAAAGCCCCATTACCTCATCTCTGGCTCACTCCATAGAATAATATGGGGACAGAAAAAGAAACCCATAATCTGAATTTCCAGATTATATTTCAATTGTGTTTTTGTGGTGGTGTTCAGAAAAGAGAAATGTCAAGGCTATAAGCCAACATTTTGGTAAGCGTTGAGATTTTCCACCTGTTTTCCTCCTCCTTGGGACTTTTAGTTTAAAAATGAGTTAATAAAATAACTTACTTTTAGGTAAGATGGGTGTTTGAAAATGTAGATGGAGGGGGTGCCTGGCTGGTTTAGTCAGTAGAGCGTGCGACTCTGGATCTTGGGGTTGTGAGGTGGAGAGCCCCATGTTGGGTATAGAGATTACTTTAAAAAAAATCTTTAAAAAGGAAAATGTAGATGGAGACAATGCCATCCTTACCTAACACTTGGGCTCTGTTTATCTGAGGTGTACACGTGGTATATACAGTTGCAACTGATTGTACCCCAGGTGGACAGATATGGTTACCATGATAGAGGCAGCCCCTGGGAGACAGTAGTAACTCCACACTTTGTGTGTGTGTGTGTGTGTGTGTGTGTGTGCGTGCGCACGCATGGGAATACATGGCCATACATAGCCACAGCTGGGGCTCCGCAAGGGGGAGGGAGTGCAGAGGAGAGAGTGTGATCTCTTCTAAACTCTGGAAAGAAAATACACAGAACCTCTCACTGTAATGTGTGGCATTTCCCTAAGAACACAGTCTGTGCTATATTCATCCATCATGCATCCACCCACATGTCCAACCATTACCCACCCATCGTCTGTCCGCCTGGCTCACCACCCCTCATCTACCTTCTGTCTTTCATCCATCCATCCCTCCCTCCATCCACTCAGCTGAGAATTATTGGATTTATTGTACTGTTCTAGACATGGTGCTCTGTAAGTTATTTGGGATTTGCATTTAATTTTCCCAACAACCCCATAAAAAGTAAGGCCCTTGTTATTTTCCCATAGGTATTAAAGCCAGGACTCAAGGTAGTAACTTGTCTAAGTCATGAGCTGTAAGCTGTTGAACTAGAATTCAGTCCTTCACTGTCTAAATCCAGAACCTGCACCCCTACTGTAACATCAGGCTTCTCTAGGGTAGGGGGAAGAGGAGAAAGAGGGTGTCTGGTGGGTGCTACCAGACAGAAGGGTTAAGAGGGAAGGGAAAGGGGTGAATTTAAACAGGCAATTGGTTCAGCCCTGCTTGCTTCTAAAAAGGGTTTCAAATGTCTTGGCTTAAGTATTTTTGAATTCAGGTTACAGCAAGATAGTTAAGTTGAGATGGCCCAAAACAGAAGGTGAAATCAAAGTCATAACTGGATATCTAAATGTAGCAAACTCTCTCATAGGTAGCATCTAAAATAACACAAGTGGAAGAGTTTATCCTGTCATGGAAAGTGTGAGGATTGGAAAAAATGAGGGAGATAATGATGGAGGCCCTGCTGTGTACCCTGCTGTGTGCTGTGTTTGTGTGTATTTCTAACATGGTATGTGCCATAGAGATAGAAATTATAGATTGAATTATTTCCTGTATCTATTAATACTTAGCTAAATTCCCTAAGTGGCTTATGGGCTTCATGAACAAAATAATGCTTGGGAGACAACCAATAAACAAGAACAAGAGAGTGATGGAAATAACACATTGTAAAAGCAAGTCAAGGCTACGGAGTAACCATAGGGCAGAAGTGCAAACCAGGTAATTCTACACATTTGCACTGATTGGCCCACAGGTTTGGCTCTGAGTTTCCTGGTGAACAAAGTGGAAAGGGCAACAGAGTCAGTCACGTGATTTTTCTTGTCCAAGAAAAAGCAATGCAGTTTCTCTAGGGGTAAAGATAAGGAGAAGCTCATACTCCAGTGGGTAATTCAGAGAATCCAGACATTATGATACCCACAGCATGAGGAAAAGAAGGCAGTAACGGCCAGATTCCAGTCCAGGATGAAAATGTGTCTCCTAGGAAAGAGAAAGGATTCCCAAGTGGGAATTGTAGTGGCTTAAGTTCCCAGTTTTGAGAATTTGATTTACTGTAATGTTCAATAAATTTTTTTCAAAATTATCACCTAAAAAAAAAATCTCATGGGAAATGTTGGTTGTTGTTTTTTTTTTTTTAGATTTTATTTATTCAATTGACACACGGAAATCACAAGTAGGCAGAGAGAGAGGAGGAAGCAGGCTCCCTGCTGAGCAGAGAGCCCAATGTGGGGCTCAATCCCAGGACCCTGGGATCACGACCTGAGCTGAAGGCAGAGGCTTTAACCCACTGGGCCACCCTGGAGCCCCGGAAATGTTGCTTCTTTTTAATAAACTTTGCAACTCTTCTAAATTCTGGGAGCTCTGCGGTTGTGCCGATACATCCAGGCATTTAATGAGGAATTTTAGCTGCTTAGTGTAGTGTCTGGCATATTGTAGACACTCAACAAAATTTTGCCGAGTGAAGGAATAGAATAGAAACAAGGTGGCCGGTGAGCACAAGGAAACAGAGAATGAATTTAATAAAATACCAGAAATTCCTCAAATTCATGAATAATCGATTTCTGAATTTGTATCCCATTGCTCAACCAAGCTCTCTTGAGTTCCCATCGACTTTAGTCTTTGAATTCGAAAGCCCAGGCAACCCTACAGTGCTAGAACTAGAAAATAATAGTTTCCTGGTTTTCACATATTTTGACTCAATTCCTCTGATAAAAGCAGATAGTTTTTAAGTTAGCATTACTGAGGTGCAATTACATACAATAAGATGTGCACAGTTTGAGTGAAGAGCTCGATGAGTTTTGTTGAGTGGATCACCCCTTGTGACCACCACCTCAAAGGAGACAGAACATTTCTAAAACCCCAGAGACTTCCCTTGGGTCCCTTGGTAATTAATTCCCCCATCCCTTTCCTCTGGCAACCAGTGATTGAGTTGATGTGTTCCTAATCTGTTTCTCATGTTGGTCTTAAAATTAAGATTTAGGTGGAACAGAAGGTTTAAATTTGGAGGCTACTCATTAAGGCTAACCCTCTTACTTTAGGGAAGGGGAAACTGAGGCCAGCAGGCTTGGTGTAGGCAAGGTAGCAGCAGCGAGTTGATGGAACCATTCAGAGCCCATGAGCCAGAGCTCCTTCTTCCATCTGTCCTGCCTGCACTATCCCAGCGCTGATACTGAAGGGCTCTTGGGAAGGGGTTTGGGTAGGGAGAGAGTAGGTGACATACATTTCATTGAAGTTAAAAATTGCAGTGGTGGTAGAAATTATTCTGAATTATCCTCAGAATTATTAAGAAAATGATGCCCTTAAATAAATGTTTGAAATAAATGAGTTTTGTTGGGAATAATACCTCACAGCCACTTCTCAGAAGTCCAAAGAGAGAAGCAAATTAAGAGATGCCCTTCAAGCAGCTGGGGGGGGGGAAAAACACGGAGTTCCTAATAAATATCTCACCAATCCAATTATAACATTCAAATCAAGGAGAGGAAAATGCGGTATCAAATAAAATGAAAGCTTTCTTTCCCATCGAAAACACAGCCTGCTTCTCATTGTCCAGTGCTGAAGGGGATTTCAAAGTCAGCATTTATAGGAAAGGGGGAAGATGCCATGTAAATCAAAGTAAAATAATCAAATTTTTCTGGTGGAAATAAGTGCAGTTGTTTGATGTAATTTTGACACTCAGCATAATTTTAGCATCAGCGCTGAAGTTTGGGGATGGGGGTGTCTCTGTGAGATTTGTAGAGTAAGAATTTACCGATCAGGAAAATCTCACTTAGGGTTTGAATGCAGTATGGAATTCTGCATTTTGGGGTAATGTAAGGTGTTCTATTAGATTCATGACCAATAGGAAGCAGAAAAGACCTATTTCCATTTGTAGTGGGATGGTAATCCGTGTCTACCTAGAACCTCAGAATGCAACATTATTTGGAAATCAGTCTTTGTGGTTGGAATTAGTTAAAATAAGGTCATACTGGATAAGGCTGGGCCTTTAAGCCAATGGCTGCTATCTTTTTAAGAGGAAGAGGGGACACACAGAGACACACACACCAGAGATTAGAGGAATATGACAATGGGGGAGATCCTGGAATAATGCAGGTATAAGCCAAGAGACACCAAGGGTTGCCATGAGTCACCAGAAGTTCAAAGAGCTGAGAATCCTTCCCCAGAGCTGATAGAGGAGGTGTGGCCCTGCAGACACCTTGGGTTGGTCTGATCCCACCTGCAGTTGCCTGGCCTCCAGAATGGGGAGAGAATGAATGTCTCTTTTAAGTCATACATGTGGGGCATCCTTCCAGCAGCCTTGGAAGACCCATGCACTGGTGCTCTGTAAGACCTCTCCTGGTTCTAGAAACAAGAGCTCGTTCACGATCATGATGTCAGAGTACCAGGAATCTGGGAGGTAACTTTCCTAACAGAGAAACTGGGTTCACAGTATTTGGAGTGAGCACTTGAGATTCTTCCAGACACCCTCTGAGAAGTTCTAGCTCCACCTGCCCTCCAGTGACTGAGAAGCAGAAGCCTCAGTGAACCCTAAAGCTTCCAGCAGGAAACCGATCTGCCTCCCTGCTGATGCCTGTTCTACTTTTATAGTGAAAAACCCTAGTGATGCTGACACAGTAGACCTTCACCAGAGGACGAGCCCAAATGGTTTTCTGTGGAGTCTGCTCTGAGCATGGGAGAGGTGGAGGGGAGAACTCCTTGAGTCCCCTTCCTGCCTGGAACCACCCCGTAGTCTGAGGGAGACCAATGGGGTTCACCATCTCCGACTTGGTGTGAAGAGACAGTGGCTGAGAGCAAAGTGGGAGGGGACATCTGGGGCAGCGGGAGCTCACATCACAAGCAACCACTCGGGTGTGACACTGGCACCTTGCCTTTATGCAGGTGGAGGTCTTGTTGGGACTTACCTGTCGGGTCCCATAGCTGGGAAGTCTACTGTGCAGACCAAGGGTGGTCTGACCCCAGAGGACATGTGTCACCTAGCAGGCAGTGCCACTCCTGAATGTTAGTGGGCCAGCAGGTAGGATTATTGTTCCTGGCTTTTCAGCCCCCACCTGTAACAAATCACCACACACTGGGTGACTTAACCCCAAGGTGGTTCATCGTCTCACAGTTCTGGAGGCCAGAAGGCTGACATGTAGATGATGCTGGTGCACCACACTCCCTTTGCAGGCCCTCGGGGAGAATGAATCTGTGCCTTGCCTCTCCCAACTTGGGGCTGCTGTTGGCATTCCTTGGCTTGTGGCTGCATCTCTGTTCTGTCTGCTGATGGCTCTCCTCTGTCTGTCTTTAAACCGCCCCCACCCCTCTATGTAAGGATATGTGAGATTGGGGAGGGTGGGGGAAGGTACCCAAGATTGCATTTAGAAACAACTTGCCTAATCCAGGATAAATTCTTCTTAATTCAAGAGTGTTAACTTAATCCCATCTTTTGCCGTAGAAGGCAATATTCACAGATTCTAGGTAGTAAGACAGAGACACATCGTTTTGTGGAGTCAGCATTCAGCCCGCGATAGCCTCCGTGCCATGTGGTTTTGCAGTACCTCTTATGACAGGAGGGAGATTTGTCGTCGAGAACCCATGCATGTCTCTGTCCGCTTGCGACTCCTGCCACTTTGCTGTGGGATGAGTGTGTCCCCAATAGTGGCTGCTCCTTCATTCTGGGCCCAGAATGAGACCCTGAAGGAACAGACCCATCCTGCAGCTTGCAGCAGAGCTGTTGCAGTTGGGTCACAAACCAGGGTGCTGCTAATAGATGCTTGTTACTGTTTATCACAGAGATCTGGGGGCTTCTTGTTACTGCATCAGAAGCTGACTAATACAAAACCAGATGGCAAGTTGGTTACGAGTAAGAATTTCTAATACCTCTAGGACCTTGAGCATGATGGCCCCCCTGAAATGCCTATGACCCCTTATCCACCTGGGAAGTGCTTCCTCCTCTTCTTCCTCTATAAAGCCTTGGAAAACCTAGCTGGAGGGTCTCATAATGCCTTGCTTCCACACATCTATCTGGTCCACTAGTCTTTTCCTCAGTGTTAAGGATGGTGCTTAGGTATCCCCATATATCTAAATGAATGGATAAAAAGACAAATGAGCAGGTGACTGGAGCATCCACACCTTCTCAGGGTTGTAAGAATGAAAAACAGTTTTGCACTGGGCTAGGGCCCCTGGTGGTTCCATGCAAGGGATCTGTGCTGGATTGCCTGGGCTTGAATCCCAGCGCTTCCACTAACTGGACCTGTGAATGTGAGCTAGCTCCTCACCCCTCTGTTTCTGTCCCCATGTGCAAAACTGGAGTACTCATAGCTCCCAGAGGGCTGATGTGAGCTGAAAATGAGTAAGACCTAGGAACGGTGGCTGGCACCATGTAAGCCCCGTCAAAGCCAGGACTTGGCAAACTGTGGGCCCTGGACCAAGTCTGGCCTGTGGCCTGTAGTATGGCCTGTAAGCTAAAATTGGCTTTTGCATTTTTAAATTGTTGAAAAGAAATTTCTTAAAAGGATAATATTTCATGATACATGAAAATTATATGAAATTCAAAATTAGATATCCACAAATAAAGATTTATTGGAACACAGCCAGATCTACTTGTTGATATCATGCCTGTGTTTTTGTGCTACAATGGCATAGTTGTGACAGATCCCACATATGGCCCACAAACCCTAAACTATGTACTATGTAGTTCCTTATGGATAAAATTTACTGGCTCTTGACCTAAGCTGTTCTAAGTTACAGTCTTAGCAAATGTGCTCCTGTAGGGGAGCCAGGGGGCCAGAAGTACTGCCCTCTGCTTGATCACACCCCAGCCGGCCAGTCTAATGATTTCTCCAAGAAGCACAGATTAAATCACAGTACTGTTGATTTCATCTGGAACCAGGGATGGAGGGAAATGGAAATTCACATCTTCCTCTCCTCTCCTTTTGTTTCTGTCATCTGTGTGCATCTGAATAGTGTCCCTTAGGTACTAAAAGAGTAAATAGGAAAGACATAGACAAATAGATGAGCAAAGAAGAACAGAATTCAGAGGTTACAAGTTCACTGTAGTCTGAGCATTCTCCGATGTTCTCTGTGAACAGTATAGAGCTTCCTCCTTTCTGCCTTATTGTCTTTTCCAATTAATTACGTAACTCATTCAGTAATTAATAAACACTTATTTGTTAAGTATTCATTATATGCCAAGAATTGTGTCAGGTACTAAGGCTCAAACAATGAATAGGATTAACCCGTTGGTCTAGACCTCACTAAACTCCTAATCCATATGGGGCCCATGTATGGGAACTTTGGGGTGAATTAGATAAAAGCACTCCATCCCTCTCGGCAGAGTGCACAGTTTAGCACAGGCAATAAGGATCGGTTATCAGTCCAACCCAATTCCCAGGTCAGTGACTTTGTGCAGTGTATAACCGATACAACTGTACATGGCACTGAATCTCCTGGGAGGCACCAGCAGCTAATAGGGACAGGGAACTCAGGAGGGTATGGGGAAGATTGAAGTGCATGCAAAGCAGCATCTGTTACAACCCTGGTTGAGCCAAAATAGGCATCTCACAGGGGTGGGGTGGAGGAAGGTGACTTCTAAGAGGTGGCCAGTACCTACAGCAGTGAAAACAGCCATACAATAAGCCTTTTATTTCCCTGTTATTGTTTCTTTTAAATATGGGGATTCCAAGATATGGAGAGGTCAATTAATCCTTTACCTCTTCTCAAACTTCATTCGTAAAGGAGAGAGAATTTATATGCTACCATTTAGGCCTTTGGTAATGCAGTCACTGGTGTTGCATTTTGGCAGAGGCATTAAATGACTTGAGAGAGTTGGGAGATGAAGAGAAGATATTTTTACTAGTATTATTATTATTCAGAAGTTTTTATTTGATCAAATAAATCGTTACAGTCACTTAAGCTTCTGCCTCTACCAAGACCAAGAATTACATCTACCAATATTCTCAGGCCCACTGCTACCATATAGAACCTTAAATTGTAACTTGCAAGAAAAAGGAAATAATCGTAGGGATTTATCATGATTGGACCATCAGATCTGGGGAAATCAGCGTGCTTTGCTGTAGAGATGAATTTGTGTGTGCGGCAGGCTTACGTGCTGAACCAACGCTGGAAGTCCTTGCAAGACCTGCTTCTCTTTCCACTGGTGTGTGTATTTTCCTCCTGTTTATTAAATATACCTGCATTTAAGCCACCTGTAGACTCTGCCATCTGCATTCCGAAGAGGAGACCCTCCTTATGTGAATCCCCACCCTTGAAAACTAAAACCACGTGGAATTCTTCATCTGTATAGATGAAGGCAGATATACAAAGCATGTTATGTAATACCACACAGCAAGGAACTGCTCTGTTAATAAAACTCAGGGAATTGCTAGTAGCAGCTGTGATAACAGAGCCCAGGGAGTGTCATGCAGGGGGAGTAATAAAGTACAGTAGAATTCAGGTTGTGTCTTTGAAACTCACTCCCTATGACAGTTCTAAGCCTGCTGATAGCATTAGGCAATGTTACAACCCCACCCTATCCAGAAATTGGAAATAGAAGCTTTTCTTGCATCCCATGTTTGTTATAGTGTGTGGAATATTCCCAGATGAACTCCTTCCAAAATGCACCCAACTCTCTTTTAGGATTCCTATTCACCTTCCTTATCCCATTTTTTTTTCCCTACTAAGAATTATCAGCTAGTGCTGCCTAACGGATACTGCACTACTTAGTGGCTTTAAACAACAAGGTCATTATCTTGTAATCTTTGTGGATCAGAAACCTGGGTGTGGCTTACCTAGATCCTCTAGCTCGTGGTACCTTACAGTGGAGTGATGGAGAGAGTGGCTAGGACTATGGTCATCTCAAGGCTCAAGTGGGGAAACATCCAGTGGGAATCACTGGGAACCATTTTTGAGGCTATATACATATCAAGTCACATATTTTAATTATTTATTTGTAGATTGTTGAGACAGTGTAACAACCATTCAGGAGAAAGGAGTCATTTTACCGGTTGTGGTAGGTGGAGTGATGGCACCCCAAAGATGCCCAGAGCCCCAGTCTCCGGAGCCTGTGACTCTCTTCTCTCACATAGCAGAAAGGGAGCTTGTGGATCTGATTGAAGTTGTAGACCTGAAAGTGAAGGGATTCATTTGGATTACCTGGACATGACCCATCAGATCTCATGAGTCCTTAAAAATGGAGAGCTTTTCCTGGGTGTGCTGACAGCGGTTTCCCAGGTTGGGAGTTTGAGAGAGATTTGATGCTTTCCTGGTTCATTCTGTGGGGTAGGGGGAAATGTGCAAGGACCAGAGGGAGGCTATGAGGAGCCAGGAGCTACCCCTGCTCATAGCCAGCAAGGAATCGGGGACCTCAGTCCTACAACCATGTGGAACTTAACTCTGCCACAACCTCAGTGGGCAAGACTGACTCTCCCCCTTGAGCTCCCAGAAAGGAGCGCAGCTCGCTAAACTCCAGTGCTTGTTTGCTGGAGTCCATACTGGATTCCCCTGGCCTCGGGAACTACAACGTAATACATGTGTGTGCTCTATCCGGGCAGTTTGTTGTCATTTGTTAGGGCGCCGGTAGAAAATGAATACAGCCGTGGTCCACGGCTCTGGGTGCAGGTGAGGATGGCATGATAGTAGGCTTTGGAAGTAACAATGGAGGGCTTTTGTGTTTTCTGTCAACCCCCAAATTACCCAAAGACTGTCAATTCTGGGCCTTTTGAAAGAGCCTGATTTTCAGGGAAATCCAAGTAGAACCAGGGATTGTGGACTCAGGAAAGAACATTCCATTTTTACTGATACCCATCCACAGAGAGTTAGAGACTCGGTGAGATCTTTGCTCCCGATAAGGCTTTGGAAAGGAAAAAATCTTCCTTTGAAACTCGTCTCAGAAGATATCAAGGGAAATGTCCTTCTTCCAGGCCCACTTAAAGACGACATTGAAGTGAGACGTACACATTAACGCAAAGGGTGTCAGCTGCCATTTGCTTCTATTTATTTATTTCCTTACATAATCTTACTGAAGTATACATTACGTAGAGAAGAAAGCACAAATCAGTGCATTTCCATGAAGTGAAAACACCCATGTGGGATTCTTGCACGTGCATGTGGCAATAATTGGTTTATTCTCATTGCTGAATGGGAATTGAGTGGTGGATAGACCACAATGTACTTAACCTTCTTACTGTGGGTAGGCGTTTTAGTTCTGCTCTGGGACTATTGTGAATGGCGCTGTTGGGAACCTCTTGTACCTGTCTCTTGGTGAATGCATTTCTGTTGGGTATATATTTGTGGTAAGGAGGGGAAAGTGAGGTCCTAGTCAAAAGCATCTTTCTTGGTTCTATTAGGTGCAGGGAATATAGGCCTGGAACTGAATGAGATGAGAGACAGTGATGCACATACAGGATCCAGTCCTGTCTTTATTTAAAAGTTTGGTATCTTCCTCATCAAGAGTATTTGGGCATTGACTGACTTTTTGTATTAAGTGGAATGTTGATTTGGGGTGCTCCCTTAAATTTTGCTCCCAACACGAACGCCTCACTCACCTCACCCTAGTTCCAACCCCAATGGATCTAAGAAGCATAATAAGTGCTTCCTGTCTGCGTTGTTCATGTCTGGTCCCAAAAGGTCCCCTGAGGCTGTATTGGCTGGAGTGGTGCCAATAGCTCCATGTCTTGCCTGCACTGTCTCATGGGGGGACAGTCTATTTTATTTTAAAATCAGCCGTTTTTATTCACAAAGAACTTTGCAGTGTGGTCTGAGATTTGTTGCCTGGGGGGAAATATTTCAAGTTTGACATCTAGTTAATTAATTAAGTTGATTAACTAATTGGGCTGAGATGGCCAGTCTGGACTTTCAGGTCCCCATTCTCGGTTCCAGACTAGGTTAAAGAAGAAAAAGAATGGTAAGGCCAGGTGCTCTTTGTGAAGGTCCAGCTGGGTGGAGGGCCTGTCTCTACAGCCGGATTAGGTCCAAATGCCATTCACTTAAATTCCCGTCTCTTCCATTTCTTCAACGGGAAAAGATTCTCAACCACCTACTTCCTATCTCTTTAGCCAGCTCTATCCCAAGGCTTATACCGGCAGGTATCAGCCTGATAGGATGAGACTTTCCAGAGCTCGGTTGATTGGGTTTAGGTAAGCAAATCCTCTTAAGAAAAACTGTCTATCAGTTGGCCTAATTTAGGTGTTCAGAGCAGAGACTTTTTTTTAATTAATTAGTTAATTAATTTATTTGATAGATCACAAGTAGGCAGAGAGGCAGGCAGAGGAGGAGGGGGAAGCAGGCTCCCTGCTGAGCAGAGAGCCCAGCCCGATGTGGGGCTCGATCCCAGGATCCTGGGATTATGACCTGAGCTGAAGGCAGAGGCTTTAACCCACTGAGCCACCCAGGCTCCCCAAGGAGCAGAGACTTTTTTATTCTGTTACGTGCTCCTTGTCAGGTGTTATGGAACAGCAGCGACCCAGGCAGACCAGGCTCATTTACAGCTAGGAGGCAGGGGCCACCTGGGGCAGACAAGTGGGATAGTGGCGTTTGATTTCCCTGACCACCCTATCCCCTGCCTCCCCCAGGGAGGTGGGTACAGAATGACCACTTCGGAACAGATGGGGACCCAGGGCTGCTAAGCTAGTTCTCAGCCTGTTCTGTGTCCCCTAAAGACGAATTCACACTAAGAATGCAATCTCCACATCAGGGAAGTTTGTTTTTGCCTGCTCCTCTGGTTGACCCGGGGTTCTATCTGCACATCTATCTGCGTTCTCGTTAATTCCTTGAGGCAGCCCCTGCACCCTGCGGGGCTCGCTTCACCAGACACCTGTTTACTTTCGTGTTTGCTCTGTTTGAGAACCTGGCTGTGCCTTCGTGTTTGGTCCTCACCGATGCTCTAAGCAGTCAGAGCCGCCCCCCCAGGCACGTGTCATCTCAGGCTGGTGGGCTTCCAAACAGCTGTCTTAAGTCTCCCGTTTGCCCTCGCGTCTCGCCTCTGTTTCCAGTTCTATTCTCTGAGTTTCAATAGTGTGGGACACAGTCTCATTTATAGATCCTCATTTCCATGTTCTCTGATCCTACATGTGATTTCTCCATCCTGTACCTGTCCTTCGCTCGTTATCGTGGTTTGGATTTGGCATCCACCAATAACGTGATCACACATCCTCAGTAAACCCGGGTGCTGCTCCCTCTCTCTCCTTCCCCTCCCCCAATAGCCCTGAGCACCAGCCCCTGCTGGGGGATGTGACAGCCCGAACAGGGTAGAAATACCATAGTCACACCACCTTCAGACCTTTATAGCCACCGTTTTGTTCTCATTGCAAAGGAAACATGTATCTGTATGTCCTAATGCATATAACGTGGAAAGTAGAAGTACCTAGTATTAGCCTCTCCGGCAGTTTGGCACATGTTCTCAAATCTTATATTTATGTATGTGTCTCTGTGTCTGTGTGCACATATTTCTCTGTTCACTTAACCGTACATCTGAGGTATCTGTTTGTGTCGTACGTGGAGATCTGTCACATTCTTTTTAAAGGCTGCAGTGAGTTGCGCTGTATGAATGTGCCATAATTTATTTATCCAATTAAAACCAGAGAATCTTAAAACACGGCTCATGCTTTCAGGCCAAGGACTTCCTCCTGCAGCAGCTCTGCGGGATGCTAGCCCAGCCCACACACGTCTTGGGTTTCCTTGGGTACAGAAAGTTTTGATGGATTCGAGTCTCTGGGGTGGTGTCTTTATTTCTGCCTCATTTGAATGGCTGGCTACCCAGTCAAGAGGCAGGGAGATTTCCAGCTGTGCCCCTGTGCGGGCAGGTAACCCATAGAATGGCAGCCATGTAGATGTTCGGGCTCCCCAGTGGTTCATCTTTGGTCTTCTTATCTTCCCATTCAGCATAATTTCATCCACTTCCTTGACTTCCCTGTCTGCCTTCGATTTGAAATATCACCGCCTCTCTATCTTGCCACTCATAGGTGTAGACTGCTGGACTCCCCATGTCCCCAGGCACCTTTACCAGAAACAAAGTACAAGGTAACTAGCAAGTGGCCCACTTGGATTTTTCCCTTGAAGGCTGCTTCCTTCGGACTCTCTGCTTAGTGATGATGACAATGGTAATGATCAAACACTAAGAGCAGTCTACAATGTAAGGAGCACATCTGTGCTCCTGACACCATGTTCAGTGCTGTCCCCCCAGTATTGCCAATATCAGGGTAACCCCAGGGGTTACTAGAGGGTACCACACAACCTCCCATTTACAGGGGCTTCAGAATGTGCTCCAGATCACCTGGGCATGAAGTGACAGGACCAAGCTCCAATAGTAAGCAGTCTGACGCCGGAGCCTGCTGACATTTGCACCCCAGGAGGAGGGGCCAGGGTAGAAGGCCTAAGAATTCCGGACGCCTTGTGCAAGGTGCTTTCTTCCATCCTGGTTCCCCGAAGCCCTTGCAGGAGGAGTTGTTTTCTCCACTAACTGGAAAAGGAGCTGGGTCAGGTTCAGCAGGGGTTCCCAGCTGCCTGGCAGTGGCAGGATCGAGTCAGAGTACAGGTCTCTCTCTCTCTGCCTGATCTTCCAAATGGGAATGGGCAGGGTGCGTGATTCATGGTGCCAGTGCCAGGAACACCAACGCGCCACTCTGGTCTCCAGGGACAGGCTTTTTAAGGCCGAGACTTCTACTTTTCAATTCGTGATGCAAATGCTTCTCCCACTGATTTGTAACCACATCCCTCTCAAATACATGGATTGACAGGCTATCTAATTTCCTCGTGTCTTCTCATAGTGAGCACAGGGTCTTATCCTCTGCAGGGCAAGAGTCTCATTTAAAATGCAGGCTGGAGAGGTTCATCCATATGCAAAGACAAAAGCAGAGCTATTTACCATTGGGAGCAAGGGATGGAGCCTCTTGGAGCCAGCAGACATTCCTGGTGACCTGGGCTCTGAAGCCTTCCAGGGTTCTCCCTAGCAATTAAGCCTCCCAAATCTTAGAGGTGTTTGGTCTGTGTAGAGAGTGAGCATGTTTTTCTTCTCCTTCCCTTCATAAGAACCTCTTGCATATTGGGGAGTAAAATAGAATTTTTTTCCCCAATTGGGAATTATTCATGTCTTTGGAGTAGATTCAAATAGAAGAAAAGGGCTTCTTCTTGTTCTTTGTCTTCATTTTACAGTAACTTCAGAGTTGTCCCAAAGAGGAAACATTTCTCTTTTTAGTCATTCCATTTATTTTTCATTTATTTTTTTTATTGAGGTGTACCATGCAGGATAGCGTACCAATTCTTAGGTGCCTAAGAGCTCGGTGAATGTTTGCTTTCACATACGCTCCTGTGCTTACCAAGAAGTAGAATCCTCCGTGCAGCACCGGAGAAGGGTCCCACCTGCCTCTTTCCAGTCAATACCTTCTCCGAGTGACCACTGTTGTGACTTCTGTCATCACAGACTTAGTTTTGTCTGATTTGATTGTTATGAAGGTGGGGTCCCCCAGTACATACGTTTGGGCTAGCTTATCATTAGACATATACTTGGCATTGCAAGCTGGGTGTTCTAAAATCAAAGGATCCCTGAATAAAAGGTCTTAGTGAAAGGGTATGAAACAGTGTTTTGGGGAGAATTCAACAGATGTTCTTTGCAAAAAAGAAAAGAACCTTAATCCTTTTTATTCCTTCCTTTCTTTCCTTCCCACCCCCACATGAAACGAAAAACCACTGAATTAATCTGCACCAAACCTGAGTGGTATATTTACAATGGACTACTTAAAATATGCCAACTAGTCTATTTAAAATCCACTTGGTAGGAGGGTGGAAGAGCCTCTCAAAGGCTTAGGGAGATATCCCGGAACAATTTATAGGCATTCATTTGTGATAAAACTTGTTTCCCACATAGGCAGCTCTAGCTCACCCAGAGTGAATAGCAATAAGGATTTATTTATTTTAGGATACTGAATAATTTTTTTCTAAATGATGTAGGCGATAGCTGTTGGTCAAATGAATTTGTGAAGTATTTCATGTTCTGTCTCCTTCTTGGAGATTTATAATGCTTATCAGCAATTAGATAGTAAAGGTACTGATAACTCCTGCTGTAATGAGAGCTGTTTCATTTGGTTGACTCAGCATTAACTAAGTATCTTTTTCTACTGACCCCATCTGTGACGGAGAATCTTTTTCTATCTCACAGATCTCATGTTTCCTACAACCTAGCCACTCAAAGCCAGCAGAAAAGAAATCAGTCTTTGGGTAGAAGAATTTTATTTAAGATTGATTTCTTTCTTTTAGAGAGAGAGTGCATGAGCAGGAGGAGCAGAGGGAGAGGGAGAGAGAATCTCAAGCAGACTCTGAGGACTGAGTGCAGAGCCCGACCCGGGCTTCATCTCACAACCCTGAGATCAGAACCTGAGCCAAAATCAGGAGTCGGACACTTGACCGACTGCACCCTCCCAGGGGCCCCTGGGTAGAAGGATTTTATGTTTATGTTTTAGTTCTGATAACATATGGCTTCCATCTGAATTTCCTCAGATTGTCCTGAGGTTTAAAGAAAATTATTTAAATTATCAAAGTTAGTGTAGTATCACCTTCAAAACTTTTATCAAAATATGAGTGAAAATACCCATTTTTTGAAAAGTTTGTTTTATGTAAACTTCATTTTTCTTATTCTGCAGCAACACATTTTGAATCACAGGGGGACCAAAAATGCTCCTCTTTTCTTTAAGTGCACTGCTGCCTCTAAAAATCAAGAGAGATGAGCCCAAAATGGAACTACAGGCCCCTGAGCTGGCAAGGGAAGGTCATGGGTGAGCAGAGAAGTGATAGTTATCAGACAGTCATACAAGACACTCTATAATCAGGGTTTATTATCTCTTGTGACCTTTCCTTTTCTCTCTGGTGTGTGTTGGAGCAATCAATGAATGCGTCCAGATTCCTTCCCATTTTCCACAGTGGTCCAGAGTTCCCGTCTGCAGAAATCCCATGGAGTTTCATCATTAAGAATCTTTCCCATCATCGGAGGAACATTTTACTTGTTTTCAGCCAAAGTCATTTCTGCTACTTTGGTAATTCATTCATCTGCTCTGTCCCAGCCGCTGGCCATGTGCAGACCACTTTCAACTTACTTTGCTTTGGCCAGACTCAGAGCCTTTCGGTTGTCTTTAGTCCTTGAGAGAGAGGAGAGGTTCATGAAGGACTCAACGGATCTCGCTGCTCAGAAAAGGCACACTGCGAGTCTGATGATGCTTTTGAGTCACCTGCTGTAAACTTTTCAGGAGAGATTCAAAATGAGCCTTGTTGTAATAAAGCTCTGTTTTCTTGGAGTGCCAAGCCTTGTGCTTGGGGACCAAATTCAACCAAATTCAGTATACAGCACACATTTTTAGCACTTCTATCATGTGCTAGATGCTATGAGGAATTCTCAGAAGACAAATCTTAGCCTTGGTTCTCGAGGAGTGAGGAGTACACTGCTTATTTGGAGATTCAGGCCATCTATCTTTTAAAAAAGTAGCTAGTCATAAACCAATAATACATGGGTGTACACATGGAAAGGCAGTGCTTACTATGTGCCTATCACTGCCCTTAGCTTTATAAAGTCTTATCTCTTTGACTCCTCAATCCCATGGGGTATGTATTGTTATTATCTCTGTTTCAGTGTGAGTCAGCTGAGACAGGAGAGGTTAAGACACTGGCCCAGGATCACACAGCTAGTCAGTGGCAGAGGTGGGGGTTTAATGGGCTTTCCAGACAAGATCCCTGAAGGAAAGCGTCTGTAACTGAGGGTTTACTGTATCCTAGGTCTCATGCTAAATTCTTTCTTGTACTATCTGTTGTAATTTTCATAAAAGCTTTTTAGGCCAGTAAGTATTATATCCATTTTTGTAGGTGAAAGATTTAAGTTCAGGAAACTTGAGCAGCTCACCCAGAGTTAGGGAGCTTTCAAGGGGCAGATCCAAGGTTCAACTCCAGGTTGGCTTGCTTCTTCATTGTGTTTGGCTACGCGATGCGTGTTGCTTCTGTTAGTCCAAACCTTTCTTTGGCCAAGTAACTTTTTATAAACAAACACACACACACGCATACATGCCCAGCTACCAGTCCCAACTACCAGCAGCTCGATTGACTCCTACCAGTCCCAACTACCAGCAGCTCGATTGACTTCAGCCCTGTATGGAGCCCCAAGCTGGAGTGACCAGGGGACTAGGAATGTCATCACCACCTTCGTGGCAGTTACCTGGCCCGGGCTGCAGCTGGGAATATGCTCAGGGATTTTCCAAGGGAGCTGTCTCCTGCGCCCTTCCTGCAGGACCCTTCGTGTCCCAGCAGAGCAGGGACCATGAGCCACAAAAGTGAACCTGCTTGACCCTTGGTGAGGACTTGGCCCAGGGAACACCCAGTGGATGTGCCTGTGGCCAGAAGGGCTGAGTCACTTCTGAGGTCATCCGCAGATATCCTACTCTGCTCCTTTCTCAGACACCGAGGGCCCGGGCACTTGGGTGCTCGGGCTCCAGTGTAGGAGAGGATGGTGGTTCCCGGAGTCACACTCTAAGAGGAATTATGAACCTCTCCCCCACCCCCGAGCCTTATCATCAGTTACCTAACAAGGGACACTTGGCTGCAGGGGAGCTGGAGTTTTGCCCTGGTCCTGTCGTGTGCTGGTTACATGACACTGGGCAGGCCCCTTAACCATCTCTTGGCCTCATTGTCCCCAAGGTAGAGCAGGGGTAAGGTTAACAAAGGGCCTCATAGAGGCTTCCAGGTGACTCAGTGAGAGTCACTGAGTCAGTGGGAGCTGCCCAGGGCAGCGCCTGGCACCCACCATTTCTTCCTTCAGCCTTTTCCTCGCACACCTCTCCCCAGCCAGTGAGTATTGTCTCCCATCCCTGGCCACTGGGGCTGGTCAGGATGGCCCTGTTCCATGAAGGCTGACTCACATCTTCACCTTCCCACCAGAGGCCAGCCAAGGGCATGGATGGTCAAGCTTGTCAAGGTGTCTGTGCTTGTCAGACAGCAGAGCACTGTGAGGATAGAGAACTGACCCCCACCTCGGGGCGGGGGGGGAGGCTCACCTGACACCCTCCTGTGTGTGCACCTGCGGGCCGCGTCAGGCTTTGCTCCTCTCGCCGCCTCATCTGTGTGGACCTTCTTCAAGCCAAGTGGAACCATAACCTCCCCCTTCTAGCAGGCTCTGTGCCTCTGCTGTTGCCTCTGCCAGGACAGAGAAAACACTGATTTCTGTTCCTGGTTTTCACTGACTCGGAGAAGCTCCGTGGCCTGGTCACTCCTGCCCCATACCTGCTCCTGGGAGCCTGCGCACCAGTTCCCCTCCATGCTTCTCCTGATTTAATGTTGCCTTTCCGCAATTGATGTGCCCTGTGAGAGCACAGACCCCAGATGAGTCCCTTCCTTTCTTCTCCCTCTGCACCATTTTATCCCTTTTGACTCCCACAGTGTTTTGCACACAGAGATCCTGGGGCATATTTATGGATGGGAGGAAGGGAGAGGGAAGGATGCGTGCCACATGGGACAAGGCAAGCACTGTGCCCCTCCCCCTCGGTCCCTGGGGACAGATAGCTTTGCTTTGCCCAGTGATCCCCTCCTGCCGCCACTACCCCATCCTCGGAAAGGGAAGGGCCTCCCTGCAAGCATGCTCAGAGCTTCCCTGTGGCGTGAAAGTGGGCACAGAAAGTCTGATGTCACGTGGGAAGGAGCGGGTGGTGCCCTAGGTGATGCGCAGGACCATGCCCCATTAGATCGTGCTCCCTCTTACCGAACAGGAAGCTGGCAGGCTGTGTTTTAATCAACTGATAGCATCACTTGGCATCCAGCAGCTAGATCAGGTTTTGTAAGAGACCAGCTTGCTGATTTTCCAATCCCTCCAGCCTTAGAGAGATCTCCGGTTGGAGGCAGAAGGCAGCTGCGAGGCTCCTCCTGACTCTGGAGAGGGGCCAGAGATTTGCGCGCCGCACTTCCCCTGCAGAAGGAAATAAACCCCCAGATAGGGGGGAAAAAAGAAGAAGGAAAGTGCCAAGAATGTTCCGAGGGAAATGAAACTGTCATATGACTGTCGTCTCCCCTTAATGGGAGGAGGGGCTGATAGCAACGCTTTTCACATCTCCCTTTCTTTTCATGGCCCTCTCCAGACCTGATCCCATGACCCAGCAGTTTCTGTTTTCATGGCCCGTCCTTGGTCTTCATTCTCTCCCGCTTTCATGCTGACCGGTCATTCTTGTGTCAGAGTAATTTTCTCAGAGTCTTAGCAGGTCACACCCTGTTTCAGTGGCAGCACCTTCCTGTGACTGTCCCTCCTGTCCGGATGGGTGCTTCCCTAGGTGCACCCATTTAGTGTACATCTCCTGGGGCCAGGGCTGGCATTGGGTCTGGGAGGCAGAAGATACTCAGGACATGTTTACGACTGAATGGATAGATGAGTGATGGATGGATGGGTGGGTCAGTGGAAGGATGGTTAGATGGACGGCTGGACTGATGGATGGAGGGATGGATGAACAGATGGATGAACAGATGGATGAATGGGATTGTCAGGGGCAGGGAGAGGTAAAAAGACATGGGCGTGTGTGAGATGGGGCAGTATTCACAGTGGTACTGGGACCATACACAGTGGTCAAGAACCCGCTTCTCCCTTGCCGCAAAGCGCTGCGCAGGCTCCCTAAAAGTGTGCTCTTTCTTCTTTGCTTACCTGTGAGCCTCCTACTTGGTTTACCACTTCACATTCTCTTGCTAAAGATACTGAGTCTGCCTAGGTCAGTTCTTGCCCTCAGTATGGTACCTGGCATTTGACATTACTCAACCTGCTTATTGATCAAGATAGGTTCAAAAATTAAAAAAAAAAAAAAAGAATTAGCCAACTCAGGAAATACAATTTTAAGCAGACAACATCCAATCCTTTATGAAATAAATTCAAGGAGGGTGTTCCTGATTGGGCAGACCTCTTCTAGTTGGTTGTTAGGGACTCTAGAGTTTAGGGACTTTACCATTTTCCTAGATTCCTATCTTCCTTTTTGTTTAGCTAGCAGGTGGGGAAGAAGGGAAAGGATCAAGTAAGAAACTGAAGGAACCAGGCTGGAAATGACACCATTTACCTTACTCAAATCTCTTGGCCAGAACAAAGTCACATGACACTACCTTAAGGGCCAAAGATGCTGGGAAATGTAGTCTATTTTCCCAGAAGGAAAGGGAGACAGGGTCTGGTGAAAACCTAGCAGCCTCTGCTAAACCTGCCCTCCATATCCACTCTTCAGTTCGTGGTACAAGGTCCTCACACCTCCAAGCCACCCCTGTCCAATTCCAGCTCTGTCCATGGCCCCTGAGATGCTCTCCCATATAGACCTCCTATTCTCCCACCTCACCTTAATCCCCGTACACTCTTCCCATAGTGAAAACTGACAGAACATCTGGATACCAGGTACAAAATAGAGCCCCTGACTTTGGATACTTTTGCTCCTGCATAATGGTACCCACGCTCTTGATCTGAGGCCTGGAGGAGGAACTTTCTGTCCCTTCCTTTCTCCTTCCTCTTCTGCTTATCCCAATCTGGGTCATACCAGTTTGTGCTTGGAATTGCCTTTTTTTTTTTTTTTAAATCCAAACCAATTAAAAATGTATTTTGTAAAAGAGTTTAAAAAAAAAAAAGTCTTTCACCTTAGCCGAGAATTCTGCCTGCCCAGTTTCACCTGGAAAAGAATTGAAACCGACAACATGTTACTAATTGGGGAGTTTGAGCAGTCCCTTCTTTGTGACATGGGTTTTCAGTGTAGTCTCTCCAGCGTGTGGATATTCACAAGTTTACTGTACCTGAAATCAAAGTTCTGAGAGCTGGTTCTCAGACCCAGCAACACAGTTAAGGTGTATTTGGGGACAGGCTAAATATTCTATTAATATTACGCCCTTGAGCTTGACCCAAAGGAGAGAGTTAGTGTGGGCCTCCATGGTGTCCTCCTACCTCAGGGATGTGTGCGTTCTTTCTCACCAGCAGCTGGTCTCCTAATCACTTTGCCTATCCATAGCCTGTGGGAAGTCAGGTAGAACTGTGAAAGAGCTGGTTCGGATCCTAGCCCCATCACTGAGTGACCCCATGCTCTGAGCCTAGCGATCATTTCTCCATCAGTTTTCTCATCTCTAGAATTGGATCCACAATGCCAACAAATGACAGAATCCAATCCCTGATAAAAAGTACTGGCACAGATGTTAGCTTGGAGGAGCCTCTCTCCTTTCTTTCTTTCCTTTGGAAGGAAATACCCCACCCTGCCAGGGGTACAGGGTAGAATGAGCTTCTAAACACTCCATGCTGTGATCTGTACACCTGGCTTGCTTCCCTCTCAGATTCTGATGAGCTGGCTCAGCTCTACTGGGAGAGGCTGAGGATTCCCTCTGTCAGCAGGGAGCTGATCCCTTGCAAGTGCAGCTATTAAAGCCTGTGATGATGGCACCTCCCCGGCAAATGCCACTCAAGTACAGAACCACCGAGAGGAACCGGAGTGCCAAGGCAGGTCTTAAAGCCCATGCATATCCAGACATTTGCAGTGAAGCATTCGCTTGTTGCTACAACATACCCAGCAGAAGAATATGGTTCTTGAGTTTATGGAGTCCTTATGGGGATGGGAGATTAGTGTGTTGGGACAGAATGCAGGTCTACTGCAGCAGTGGCATAGGACCCCGAGTGTGCACGAGTAGACTGGGATGGAACATAGGGACACTGGGATGGTACATATCAGATAGCACACCGGGATGTGACATTGGTCCATGGGGAAGGTACACAGAGATGGCACACACATGCTAGACATGTGTCTGGGAAATGTAGTCTATTTTCCCAGAAGGAAAGGGAGACAGGGTCTGGTGAAAACCTAGCAGCCTCTGCTAAACCTGCCCTCCATGTCCACTCTTCAGTTCGTGGTACAAGGTCCTCACACCGCTGGGATGGTATTTCAGGGTGGCACATATTGGAATGGTACATGAGGAGGGGACACAGGCATGCCAGGAAGTATACACGGAACGGTGCACAGAGATGCTGTACAGAGATGGCACACGGGCATGCTGGGATGGCACGCAGTTTCAGTGACATGCTAATAAGGTTTCCGGTTTCTGCAAATAAAGAGGTCCCACTGTTACCGTGTCTAAGCTCCTCTACACTGCTTGTCACTGTGGCTGATGGTGTTGGTTTTGCTCTTCCCTGTTGGGACCCCAGAACTACATACAGTGCAGGTTTTGGAAACAAACGTCTTGGTCTCAAGTGCTGGCCCCACAGCTCTTCTGTGTGACCTTGGTCAGGTTCATAAGGCCCCTGGCTTCTGGCTCATTTTCTTATCTGTGCAATAGAGAAATGAAAATCTTCTTCGTGGGCTCGTAAAACACAGACCCAGAAGCAACAGAGTACATCCTTGCTCAGGGTTCACTGTGATTGTTATTGGCTATTACGAGCTGGCGTGCAGGGGAGAGGTGAGGAGGGCTCCAGAGTCTTAGTGGGAAAAGTTTGTGATTGGACTTTACAGCGCAGTAACTCTGAGCCCTTGGCAAGTTGTGCTCTAAGCTTTCGTATTTTTATCTATAAAAGCACGTTAATAATGTCTAGCTTGGTGCATTTGCTTATTTTTTGAATAAGTCACCTCTCTCCAGTGAATTTCAGGGAGGTTGTAAAAGCTCACACAACAAACAAGATGTAAAATAGTTCAAGGTGAAGGGAAAATCAGAGTCCACTAAGAAAATAAATCCAGTCATAAGAATATTAAGGCACCAAATGCACATGAAGCGGCTGGCCATGCTTGGCACCTGGTAGGAGGGCCAATACGTGTATGCTTTCCCTCCTTGGGAGAACACAGGATTTTCAAGGTAGTTTTCTTATGGGGGAGGAGAATATGGGGCAAATGACATTTTCTACAAAGAGAGCCGGGCTCGCAAAAACTGGGCTCTTTTGTGCTGTGCAGACCTGAGAACAGCCCCCTTGGAGTTCTGTGTCCACAACAAATCTTGTCTGCTGGGAGGTGGGGAGGTAGGATGGGGGAGGTAGGATGGGGGAAGTGCGGGGGGACAGGCTTTCATCTCTGTCCCTCCTCGAACCGGTGCACCTGGCTCCTGTGGCCCTTGAAGTGACATCTTTCAGCTGCAGTACACAACAGAGCCCTCATGGTCATTAAAATGATCCTGTGGCACCTTTTCTTCAAGAAGAGGAGTGTCGATGACAGCTCTGACCATTGCCAAGTTCAAATTAAAGTAATTACAGCAATTCTGTCTCTTGGTCCTTTCAACCGTTGCTGGTATCCTTGTTCCCTTAAGCCCTGCAGTGCTCTGGGGACTTCAACTGGCCTTGTCAGAAATGCCTGATGTCCTTGAGGTGGGGATCATCACCTGTGACAGGTGTGGGCTGCACTTGACCTTTTGGAACAAGAAACCCAGAAAAGACCTTCAAGATGGCTGTGGACATGAGTCTCAGTAATGTGAATCCCTATGGCAGCTCTCCTCAAGCCTGCGTGTGCACGAGCACTTACAGGAAATCACATTAAAAAAAAAAAAACTTTCAACGATGGAGATGCCAAGGCACAGGGATGACAGGCTTCCTTGCCTAAGGTTAGACAGGAAATCAGTGACAGGAGCCCTCTGCCATGTGACTCCAAATCCACTCACTCAGTGTCATCCTGTCAGCCTCGCCACAGTGGTATGTGTCCTCTCACCTAACACCTTGACTATCCGCATCCTCCTGCCTTAGCCTCACAACCTTCCTAGGGGAGGATCCTCTTGGTCTTCTCATTTTGAAGATGAAGAAACCGAGGGTCAGAGAGAGCAAGTAAATGTGCCCAGCCTACAATGTAAGAGAGGAGTGGAACTGGGCCGTAAATCACGCCCCCACTCTTTAACACTGTTCTTGAAGTCTCAAGTGCCCATGCCTACTTTATTTGTTGTCCTTTTATGATAGAAAATCTCAAATGTATACAAAGTAAACAGGGTAAGGTTACATTTGTTCCCCAGGGCTCTATAGTGAATCTCTACACCTTAAGCAACTTAACAGAACTCCCATTTATTATCTCACAGCGGGTGTCCGTGGGTCAGGGTCCTGGGCATGACTTACCTGGGTCCCCTGCTCAGGGTCTTACAAGGCTACAGTCAGGGGGTTCTCATCCAAAGTTAGAGGTCCTTTCCCAAGCTCATGGGGCTTTTCGAAGAATTCATTTCTTTCCAGCCATAGAACTCATGGAGGCTTATTTGGTTAAGATTCTCCTGCTTTGTGACTCTGGATTCAGGGAAGGCCTAAATGTTCTTCCAAGGTCTTACCTGGTTGGGTCTGGCCCACCTAGGATAATTTCCTTCTGAATTAACTCAAAGTCAAACTGGTAAGAGACCTTCATTCCATCTGTAAAATCCCTTTGCCTTTGCCACATGGTGTGACATAATCACAGGAATGACATTCCATCATAGTCATAGGCTTAGCCCCCACTCAAGGGGAGGGGATTCTACAAAGGTGTGGGTCACTGGGGGTCATCTTAGAGTTCTGCCTGCAAGCATGACCCGTATGTACTCATCATGTAGCTTTAATAATGCTTAACATTCTGCCAGGCTTTTTTTTTTTATCCCCCCCACCTAATCATTATTCATTTTTATAGTATTTTAGATAAAAGTGTTATACACTGAAATACACACATCTTAGCTTTGTAGTTTTGGCAAATGTCTACACCCTATGTAATGCACACCCTCATGACAATTGAGAATATCCTCATCTCTTGAGGAAGTTCTTCCTAGTCAGACAAACTTACATATAACTTTTAATTTTAAATATGTTAAAAACTGCAAGAAATATGTAATATCACACCCAACAGAGTGCAGGCAATCCATCAATGTTAGTTTCCTTCCCATTCCTTCCCATTCTGGTAACCAGAAGTCCCAGTTCTGTATGAGATGCCATGAAGGCAAAGAGAAGAGACCCAGCTGAGCTGCACGTGACCTTGGAGAAGAGATTTCTGGAAATGCTGTGGTCAGGATGTCCAGTGAAGGCATCTGTGCGTGCTGCTTTATCTTGGGGGTAGGTGGTGTGACCGGTAACAGCAGTCTGTGCTGTGGTAACAGCAGATGCTGTGCTGGTAACAGCAGCCCTGTTACCAGCACAGCATCTAGAAAGCTTGAGTAGACTGGCCATTGGGTAGTCCATACATGTCTAATGCTAGGACACATATTCAACCATGGGCTATCATGCCCCTTGGCTTTCAGCCCTCCCCCCTTAAAGCCACATGATCTAACATATTCCAGGCTGAGGTGGGAATACTCTTACCCTCGATTTCCTGATAGTGAGTGATTTCCTGCCTCCTCACTGGGTCACTGGGCAGGTCTGGGTCATAGCTATGCTCAAGGCTTTTCTCCCTCACCACGTGGGGGGGGGGGAGGGTAGTACAAGGCAGTGTGGAATCTGGAGGAGAAAAAGTAGCTGTGGAATTGGACAGATGGATAGACCGCAACTTTGTGATTTGGTCCCGTTGTCACATCCAAGTCTCTTTTTCCATGCGCCCCATCTCAACCTCACTGAGCTTTTGTGGAGATGTACTAGAAACACAGGGGCACTCAGCAGAAAGCCCTGGGAAACCCCAGTCCTTTCCCCTTGACTGGGAGTTTTCTCATTTAGCTGTCTGTCTAGCCAGTCACTCTTTCGACCATCTCTCACCACCTGATAATGTACGAGAGGTAGAAAGATGAGGGATGGAAATATATAGATCCGTCAAACATAATCTGCCCCTTTGGCAGGGGAAAGAGGAGTTTTTATAAACACCAATCGTAGAAATGAGACAGGGGTAATTTCCCCCCAAAGAGGTAAGTAACAAAATGCCTGATGGTTCCGGTGGGGTTATCTTTTCCTGCACCATCTGGAAAGATGTGGATGAGGGAGTGGCCCCTGATCTCTAATTGAAAGACAACAAATGATTCTAGTTCCTTCTTCTTTCATTTCCACCTCTCTCCTGGCACTCCCCTCCAAGGAGATACTCTGTTCCACGCATCTGTGCTGCTCCCTTCCCTTCCTCTCGCTCATTCTCCCTCTCTTTACACACATGCCAAGGCCCGCCTCTCCCAAGTACACTTCCGAGCGGATTCCTCCCCACCCTATGTTCTATAAACCCTAACTCCCAATCCCCTGAGTCTGCAGGTGTTATGAGAAGAACCCCTGAAGAGCAGCACTGGTGATTTCTCATTTAATTTTTTCAAAGATTTGATTTTTTTAAATTTAAAACTCAAAAATGCCATTAAAACCCTCACCCGGATCAGCTGTATCTTTTAAGTGTAAAATCCATTTTTAGCCGGCAGAGCTGCGATACAGTTAAGTACTTATTTTTATTGTCTGTCTGGGCATGGTTTTTAACTGCAGGTGGAGAATTGATCAATAATGTCATAAAGATACACTCACCCTGTGCCCTTTCCCCAAGCCTGAGCTCAGGGGAGTGGCTGAGGTCTGCATGCCCTGAACCGTCCAGGAAGCCCAGGACATCCGGGGCTGTGCGTGCAGCATGCGTAGGTGTTCTCTCTCCTTTTTTGTTGGGCATTTTGTTTGGCGTGAGCTGTGAGCCTTCTTTATGGTTCTTCTGACTCTGCAAAGGGAAACATCCACCTGCCATATGCACTAGTGCGGGAGCCAACAGGACGATGCGATGATGTCCCTCCTGTTGTGCCTATGTCTCTCCACCACTTTCCCTGGCTGGTGTGGAGGAGTGAAGTTCCAGAACAGTCATTGTCCTGTTGGATTATCTTGCCACACACCTCCCGACTTGGATTTGGCATCCTGAGACTGCTCCTGAATAGATGGGAGTAAAGGAAGTCATGCATGCCTTTATCAGTGGATGTGAGAGTCCTGGGAAAAGAAAGAAAAAGGGTCCAGTTGCAATCCGGAGATAATGTGTTTGGATCGCTGTGTGCTGTGCTGGGCTCGGCTAGGGCTTTAAGTACTGTGTGTGTCTAGAGGTCAGTGGCAGACTATACCACCAAGACCTTTGGGAACGGGGGTGGGAGCCATGTCCCAGGAAATGGGCTGTTGGTTTGATATTGGAGCACCAAGATCCCCTCGTCACTCTCCCAGACCCTAGGGAAAACTGGGGTTCTCATTCAAGCACTTGTTCACTCTTCTATGTGAGAACCCACAGCTTGCTCAGCACTGTATGAGCTAGTGGGTGCTATTCTTAAAGGCACTAGTCCATGTAAAGAGCCTCAGGAGATCTGCCTGGGGAAGATGGCAGGGAACTCCTATTCACCCTTCAAAGCCCAGCTCTAGTATCACCTCTTCCGTAAAACATAGCTGTTTCTCAGGAACCATGTTTTAGCCTCAGGGCCTCTGCAGTTTCTGTTCTTTGCCTGGAATGTGTCAGCCCCTAGGTCCCTCTATTTTTCCATCCAGGTATCTGCTCAAAAGGTTACTTTATCAGAAAAGGTTTTGTTGGCACAGAGAAAATTAGCACCCTGACTCCATTGCCTGTTATTCCACGTTGTTTTACTTAATGTCCCTCATCACAACCTACGGTGTGTGTGTGTTTCTTCGCTTACTCTCAGTCCTTTCCTTCTGGAATACAGACTCTTTAGGGAGAGGAATGCTGTTTTGTCCCTCCTGGTCCTCAGTACACACCTGTCCATCGCTGACTGGTTGCAATGACACACATTCTTGCCTTGTTTTCTTCC
This sequence comes from Mellivora capensis, assembly GCA_004024625.1. Taxonomy (NCBI): domain Eukaryota; kingdom Metazoa; phylum Chordata; class Mammalia; order Carnivora; family Mustelidae; genus Mellivora; species Mellivora capensis. The sequence goes on along the minus strand of PISX010000105.1, from coordinate 72,759 downwards.
TGTGGCAGGTTTTTTTTTTTTTTTGACAGCTTTACTGAGATATATTTTATATACATACCATCAAAATTCACCTGTTTAAAGAGTAAAATTTAATAGGTTTTAGTACATTTATAAATCTATGTAAGCAGTACTCTAGAACAATTTCATCACCCCAGTAGGAAACACCCCTGCTTCTTAGCAGTCAACCCCCATTTCTTCCCTGCCTCCAAGTCCCTGATAACTACTTACCCCCTCCTGTAGATTTGTTTTTCTGGACATCTCATGTGAATGGAACCACATACAATGCTCTCCTTATGACTGGTTTCTTTCCCTTAGTGTGTAGTGTTTGTGAGGTTCATCTACTACGTGACCTTACTATTTTGTTCCTTTTCACTGCTACATAATATTCCACCATGTGGCAAGAAGGCGTTTTGTTTCTTTCTCCACCAGTTGATACACATCTGGGTGATTGTCATTTTTTTTTTGACGATACTGACTAATATTGCTATGAATATTCACACGCACATCTTTGTGTGAACATGCGTTTTCATTTCTCTTGGGTAGTGTCCTCTGAGTGGAATTGCTGGGTGTCTAGTGGCATTTGGCCATGTTTCCATGTAATAGAGTTCTCCTTTCTGTCAGGAGTCTTTGAGCCACTTGGTGGCTGGCTGGGAGTCTTAGCTAGTTCTGGTGGGACTTAAATCAGACACTTACACATGGTAGCTCCTTATAAACGACTTTAGAGTGAAGGAAAGGAAAGATCTGGTTAGGGAGGAAGCAAGGGAGATGGCTGTGGACTCTTTCCTTACCAGGAAGCTGCACTCCATCTTATGTATGAGGAAGAAAGTGTGCTTCACAGGGACATGCTCTCCCGAGTTCCTATGGTGCTCCTTCTATCATCTTTTAGAAGTGTTTTCCACTAATAATAAACACAGATTGCATCCCTTATGGAAAACTTGATAATACAGAACAATAAAGAAGGAAATAGACCACCTGTCATGCTCCATTCCTGGCATGGCCAGACATCCTAGGAGAAGTCTGTGGTGTATCTCTGAACCTCAGGTCTTTATAAGTGCTCAGTGGGGAAAATGACAAACACCTAGTGCCCCCAGAAATCTGCAGTGAGGCCAAGCACGAGGACCTGGGTGAAAATGTCTGAGAGTCTTTGTGTATTAAATCCCAGCATTCTTAATCCTCTGCTCTTTACCCAGGGCATGCTGACAATTTGGAGTTGAGAAATCTGCCAAGCTCTTTGGGATGTCTTTGGACCTTTTAGATCTGTGAGATCAGGGGGAAAGAAGAAAAATTTTTCAGATAGATGGGCAGAGCAGCTCTGCTGTGAAACATAGAAGGGTACCTCTTCTATCTCAGCACCTTACACTTGCTGTCTCCTTCTCCCTCAGCAGAATGACAATGAGAAGCAGAAAGGCAGGCCAGTAGGAAAGTCCAACAAGTATGGACTTGTGAAATGGCATTGACATAGCAGTGTCTTCAACAGACATCTGCTAGAGTAATTATGATAATGTGGTTGGAGATGGTATGATGTAATGAACATGACCATGATGGTAACTTCCATTTATTGAAATACCCACTGTCTTCCAAGCACTAAGTAACACGCTTTATCCATCTATCCATGCATCTATCCATCCACCGAGCCATCCATCTGGCTGCTCCTGTCTATCTGTCTGTCTATCTCCACCTATCCCTCTCTACTCCTCATGGTAACCACATGAGGTAAATATCATTATCCCCGTTTTACAGATGATGGATCACACCCACCTGATAACAGACCTAGAAGAAATCTTGGTGCTTGTGATTCCAATCTTTTGTCCTTTCATAGTAAGCTAAATAATTTGAGTGCCTCTCCTTGTGTTGGGTTCTCAGAATACAAAGATGAATGAGAAACAGTGGTGCATTGTGGAAAAGAGCACAAATTCTAGAGTCAGATCTCTGTCATTCATTCATCCCTCTAGTCATCCATGCATCTGTCCATCCCCTTGGAAACTCCATATTGTGTGCCTCCTATGGCCAAGCACCATGTTGGGCAATGGGATCCTGGATCCTCTTCCTACAGTACACTAAATCATTAAATCTTCATTTCCTTAGGGAAAAAATGGGGAGAATAATAAAACACCACTGGATTGTTGTGAGAATTAAGTAAAATGTGCTTGACACTATACCTGGCAAGTGTAAATTAACAAATGTTGGCTGTTGTTGTCATCAGTAATAGTATTTGCATAGTGTTGGAAGATGTGGACCCTTCTCTCTGGGAGGGAACTCACAGTGGGGCTGGTTGTTGCCTCTTTGGTCCTCTGTGTCCCTAGTGCCTTTGAAGTGGGATACCCTTGTTGCCGTGCCCCCAACTGTGGTCCTGGTCCCTGGTCCCTTCTGGGGCCTAGCATCATGGCTTACCCTGCACCCATTGACCAGCTTTGCCAGGAAAGGGCGGATGGGCGTCCCTGTTGGCAAGGATCCAACCAGGCTAAGTGTTGGGGTTCAGAGGACAAAGGAAAGGGACATTTCAAGGAAGTTCCCACTTCCTCAGAACCAGTGTTCCTATCTCTCTGGCTCACATGATCTATTGGGACATCCTTCACGTTCCAAATGTAAGCACGTCCCGGAAAAATGCCAGTGTTGGCCGGTTGTGTGATGAAATGTCTTTCTTTACAAATAGAGTGGTGCTGCTTGTGAGGATGGGGGTGGGGAAAGGAAGAAGCTGACTCTGCATTTCTGAGCAGGGTTGAGATGGCATATTTATATTACTCGCTTTTTGAGTCTAAGCTCACTTGTATCTGTGTAATGGGAAGAACATGAAAACATATCATGAGGAGATCATTAAGCAGACGAAGCCTGTCTCTATCATAACCATTTTTGCATGCCGTAACTTAGTTTGTATTGTTTATTAAACAATTTTATTATTGGCATTTGCAGGGGAGGAAACTGAAGCTAAGGGAGTAACTTTACTCACCTAAGGCCACACAGCTGACAGGCGGGAGAACCAGCCTTTGAGCCCTGATCTCTCTAAATCCCAAGCTATGCTCTACGTTCTGTGTGCTATGTTCTTAACCAGTTTCCATTTCTTGAGCATACAAGTCATTGCAATCTTTCTGTAAATGTACGGGTATTGGGTATTTTCAGCTCAGTTGTGCCATTGTAACAGGAAAGCAGCTGTAGACTGTGCCAACTTGTGAGCATGGCTATGTTCCAATAAAACTTTATTTACAAAAATAGGTGGTGGATAGGGCTTGGGCCTGTGGGGCTACAGTTTTTTGATTTCTGCTCTAGAGCCAGGCCTGGGTGTCTAAGATGTACCACGAAGGGGATTAAGGAACAAATGCTTGCTAACGTGAGGCCAGCCTGATTGTCACTACAGTGTCACACCTCATGTGGAAGATGGCTATTAAAAATGAATTCTGAGCCTGCCATTGATTGAAGGCAATCAGAGAAAGCTGGAAGACTAAGTACAAGAGATCTCCATTAGAAGGGTCTCCTCCTTGTAGCCTTCCTGACCCAGGACGAGAATAGCTTGTGTGATTTATCACGCTCCTTGGAGCGGTCGCTTCTCTGGTTTCTTTTCTGCCCCCTGGATTATCTTGTCCTCAGCCACCCCTTTCCTCTTCCCTGAAGAATTTGGACCTCCCCGGGCATGGGGGCCTCCCAGTATACTCTGCCAGTCCGCAATGCCAACACCCCGGGCCTGCCCTGGGCAAGCCGGGGCTGGGCAAATTGAGGATACATGTGCCTTGAGGCCGGAGCACTCTGGGGCCACTCCAGCCCTGTTTCTGGGACAGCAGGTGCAGCCGGGCACTGACATCAAAATACATTCCCAAGGCGAGGGCAGACAGGCCAAACAAGAGCAGGGCTCTGTCCTCCCTCCCAGGACTTGGCTTCCTCCAGAGGACACATTTGCCGTGAGGACACCCCACGTGTTAATCCTCTCACCCGGGAGATGCAAGCGTGGTCAGCACTTCAGGCGAGGGCAAGGGCATCCCCCCAGTCCTGGCGGGTTCCCCTAGGGCAGTCGTAAATCACGCAGGAGAAGGCACTCCTTGGACACCTCACTGCCGGGGACTCCGTGGGTCCCGTAAATCAGGGGCTCACCCCATTTCACCTATCCCTTCCATGCAACAGTGCAGGGCTCCTTGGGGCCCGGGAAGGGCCTTTTGGGGGGTGGGGGGCGGATTCAGCCAGGCTAGGCATCGCTGGCGGCTGTCTCTTTGTCAACTTATTACCTGAGATTTATGTGTGACGCAGCCAGCTCTGCTCGGTGACACATTCTAATTTAATTAAATTTCTGTTGGATTGATGTCTGATCAATCAATAATGTTAATGTTTTTGCAATTTGGAGATTAAAGTATGGCCAAGCCTCGGCAACCACCCCCCCACCTCATCCCGCAGCATTGTCTACTTACCTTAGCATATTCTTTGGGATGAGGTTTGCCTGCTCCCTTCTTTGCTCCCCTCCCTCCCTGCCGTATTTAAACATTTATTAAGTGCCTAGGATGTGGGGCCTTAACAAGATAGAAATATGGCTTGGAGCATGGTTTCCAGAACCAAGTGTTCAGTGGAATTCCCTGGAGCGGTTGTTCAGATGCAGATCCAGGGGCCCCATCCTGGAGTTTCTGGTGGGGCAGGTGTGGGACGGGGCCCGAGAATCTGCATTTAAACAAGGCCCGGGCAGTGCTGATGCTGCTGGTCCAGGGACCACGTTCTGAAAACCACTGGATTGGCTGTTATGAGTTCAGGCTCTGGAATCATCTGCCTGCAGATCCCATTTATCAGCTGCAGGGCTTCTGGCAAGTTCCTTCATTTAGCTAAGCCTCAGTTTTCAAACCCTTAAAATGGGAATAATAAAAAACTTAGTTGATAGGATCACTGCCGGCAACTAGGGCGATTCTGTTTTGCCTTTATAACGCCCAGCACAGTGCCTGGGACACAATAAGCATTCCAGACTTGTTACCTCACTTTGTCACAGGAGCAAAGTAGCTGTGTTCCCGCCTGCCAGGAGCTTCCCACCTAGAGGGCTTTACAAACCTAGGGGTAATACTGAGATCAAGGCAATGAGAGGTTCTGACAGGGGTATTTAATTGAGAAGGTGAGAGAGGGCCTCTGGAAGAAACAAATCAGAAACTAGAGGAAAGGACAAGGACATATGGGAGTCTGGGAGGCTGGCATTTATAGAGGCCACCGAACTGGGTTTGACCAGTATCATAAGCCCAATGGGAAGACAGTGGAGTGTTTCAAAGGGGGAAGCAACAGAATCGTATGCGTATATTAAAAGGTTGTGCCAGCTGCAGCTTAGAGGAATGGCTCTCTTGCATTGAGAACAGATACCGCATGGCAGGGACTGGAACCCACCAGGTCTTGAGCTCTGAGACTTCATTTCCCTCTGGAACTCTGTCTCCCCAACGGTCTCCTCTCCCACACTGGTGAACTTGCAAAGGATTTGAAATACCCTGTCCCTGTCTAATGAGCTAATGAGTCCCTATGGCATGGAAGGTGCCAGTGTTAAGTGGTCACCCAAGACTCGGAGGAACTAGAACATACATCATCTTCTCAAGGATTTTGCTTTCAGTCATCACACACATCATTTAATTGCAGAACAACTGCACATGAACACATGCATTCAGAATCTCTGTGCTGACAACCAGCTGTGAGGACCAGATCAGAGCAAAGGCCAACCTTTGCCTCCAGAGTGTCTGGCTTAGTATGGGCAGCCAGCTCTAATTCAGGATTTCACTTCTTTTTTATGTTTTAAATAGCAGAACCCCTATCCAGGGTGCTTGATTATTTCCCATTGATCTTTTCAAAACAGAGCCCAAACCAGCCGTAAGTGATGGAGCCCGATGAGAATTCCTGCGAGTGGGTTGGCATTAGCAGGCATCTCTGAAACCCAAGAAACAATCGCTTTTTATTCCTACAGATTTCAGAGCCCGTCACCCTGCACCCCTCAGTGACCTATCCTAAAGCTGGTGGGACATGCCAACATGTCCCAGGAGAAGCACTGCGTCCATGAGAAGTACCGTATCAGGCCCTTTCCTGTATCACTGCAGTTACTCTTCATAACACGCATTAGAGATAGAACCTTCTGTAGCTCCCACTTGGCTAGGAAAGAAATTGAAGATCACAGATTTTAAGTCATTTGGCCAAGGCCACATAGCTAGTGGTAGTGGAAACATAAAAACATAACAGTCTGATTTTTTTTTAAATGTTTTCAGGAATGTTTTGAAGATCTTTTCTGCTGTCAGTTCTTCATGCAGATAGTTACTGAGAGTACCTAAGATGGTAGTCCCCAGAGAATGGTTGCTAAGGACCTTCTCCCTGCTGGCTGTTGATCCATAATCTTTATCTTTGGAATTTGAATGGCTAATCGGCTACAAATTCACCTACAATTACTAGAAACTAGGCCATGTTTCTCCTCCCTTAGACCTTGTCCTGTGCCTTTACTCCATTTCTACAGAATTTCCTTGAATTCCTGGTCTGGTCATCCTTCTCAGGCATCCTTGATCTTACCCAGGCTTTGGTGGCAGTGAGGCCCCATGCCTGCCTTCCTTGCAGTACTCATTATCTTTAGTAACCTGTCCTTGAATTTGCTGGAAACCAGGCTCAAGGGCTTGTCCACTTTGGGGAACGCACCTTAAGCCTTTCAGTAACCCCAGACGCTTCCCGTGACTCCTCATGGCTCTAGTTTCTGACTGCTAGCTCTTGCGATATTTGGGGATGCCATCTTCCAGGTACCCTGCTGAGCTGGATTGGCTTAGCATGAATTTTCAGACTGTCCGCCTATTCTGCAGTTGCAGGTGTTCTTGGGGTCTGCGTGGTGTTTTGAAAAAATCTGTATTCCTTGTCAGCATTTAAAAATCTGGGCATTGCAAGTATAGAATCACTCCTGATTTGGCTCATCTGGAAGATTCCAAGGTGGGGCGGCCCCGCTCTGCAGAGGTGTGGTCCTAGGCTGCCTGCCTGCTGTAGCCTCTCACTTGGGTTCCCCCAGCCTCACTTGCACCCCTCATGCTTATAATCCAGTGAACACACTGGATATATATAATATATATAGATCTATATATTTATTATATAGATCTATGTATTATATATAATAATATATATAATATATATTTTATTATATATTTTATTATATAAAAATATATTATATATTTTATTATATAAAAATATATATTTTATTATATAAAAATATATATTTTATTATATAAAAATATATTATATCTATAATATATAATAAAATATATAATATATATTATATATTTTATATATATATGTATATATATATATATATATATATATATAAAAAATCCACTTCTTGGTCCCAGAAGTCACCTGAGTTACCCCTGGGTGTAACTGCCATGGGTGCGGTAAACTTGCGCTCCTGTCCCAAAGTAATGGCTTAGTTCCTTCTCAACAGTGTGTACGTGACCCTTTCCAGCTTTGCAACTGTTCCTCAGGGGGAGAAGGTGGAAGCAAAAACGAGTGGAGAACTTCTGCTTTCTTGCTATCATCTGTTCGAATTGCATCATCTGCTCCCAATCCCTTCCTTTTCCTTCTTGCTCCAAACATAGCTCGAAAAGCCCTTTTTATCGTCCTTTGCATTTTTTTGCAAGCCTCAGCTCTTTCCAGGGTTTTGTCTCCAGCACTCTTCTTACAGAGGCAGTGTCAGTTTGCATTTGTTTTAGGGCGGGATGGAGCGTCATCGAGGAGTGCACCTGCAAAAACAACTAAATGAAAAATGCAGCCACGCTCTCAGGTTCGCAGTGCGATCTGCTACGTCAAGAAAAAAATATGTTAATGGAATTTAGGGAGGAAAAAATCTTAATAAACAAATGTTAAGAAATTTTCCAAAGAAGAGAGCCCCAGAGGTTTTGAAGAATTCATCTATTTGCATATCTGATAACAGCCTAGATGTCAAATGTGCCCACCTACCCTGACCCATAGAAGGTCCAGGAAGGGCTTGACTTGACAAAGAAGAACCCGTGCCAAGCTGAGTCCTAATCAGAGCTTTCGAGTGTGCTCAGCTCCAGTTTGTATAACGCGTAGGCCCAAGTGAGTATATTTGGTGTGGCAGCTGGATAATGTTGATGTTATCTGCCACGCAGGTTTGCCATAATTCATATAAAGACATGGAGATTTCAAATCAAATTGTCATTGGATGTTAATGATATCTGCTCCTCCTGTCTTAAAACAGGGCTGGAAGGAAGCCTTTCGGGGTGTCAAGGTAGGTTGGCATTTAACAAGAGCAGCAAGAGTGATCTTATTAAAATGTAAATCAGATCATATCATTACCCTGCTCGAAACCATCCAGTACCTTCCACTGCCTGTAGATTAAAGCTCAATTCCTTGCCACGGCCCATGGCCCTGTGGGAGGCAGCCCTGACGTCTTCTCTGAGCCCATCTCTGGCAGTTTCTGCCAGAGCTGCTCTGCGAAGAAAGCTTCTCTTTCTAGCCATAAGGACCTTCTCTCTGTTCCAAGTTTGTTCCTTCTCCAGGTCTTTGCATTTGCTTTTCCTTTTGCCTTCGATGGTTTTCTTCCCCCAACGTTATGGGGCTGCACTAAAGACACCTGTCAAGTATAATACTCATTCCCTGGAGTGGGCCTTCCCGAGCACCCTGATGGGCACAGCCCTCCCCTCCCCAACTCTCGAAACCCTTACTCTGATTTCCATGTCTTCATAACACTAAGTGATACCCCAAAATATGTGTTTCTATATTGTGTGCTTGCTACCTGTCTCCCCTTAAGAACAGAAACTTGATAATAGAGGTAAGTTCTTGGTCTGTTGTTGTTTGCCTCTCTATCCCTGGAGCCCAATCCCAGCACCTGGCATTGGGTGGTGCTCCATAAACATTTGTTAGAGGTCCAAAGGCAAGTAAGCATGGGTGACTGCAGGAAATGAGTTGTTAGCTTGTCCAGAATGGACAGAAAGTGTTTGGTGCTGGGGATGTGAATGCATACGTGGGTATGCAAATGTGCATGTGTGTACACATACATGTGCAGGTTTTTTTAAGTTTGGGGTCTTACATTTAAGTACTTAATACATCTGGAGGTGGTTTTTATGTATGATATAAGGTCGGAGTTCGATTTCATTTTGAAGCATGTGGACATCCAGCTTACCGGCACCATTTTTTGAAGAGACTGGCCTTTTCCCCACGTGTGTCCATGTTTCATGTGCCCCTGTCAGGGGTTGGTCAACTGTACTGTGTGTGCACGTACTCTTGACAAGAGGTAAATCTGGAGAGGAAATCGGGCCAGACTAGGTGGGTGATTGTTAGCAGGGTAAGAAGTTTAGACTTTAAACTCTGAGCAGCGGGATGGGGGATTTCTCAGCTCATAGTACAGTGTTCATAGTGCAGGCTCCAGAGTGAGACTCCTACCTGGTACTCCCAGCGTTTTGGCCACTCTGTGACTTGGGGGGGAGTGAGGTACTCACCCTATTAGGTTGGGTCTCACTTTCCTCACCTGAATATGGAAAGGATAAACTTTGCTTCCTCATAGAGTTTTTAGAAAGAAATGAACTATGTACAGGGTATTTTCACATCATGCCTGACATAGAGGAAGGGATCCGTAAGTGCCAGCCATTGTTATTATTGTTAGCATTTTTCCCAAACTGAGCTGAGCCACAGAGTGTGGGCAGGAGTTGCCGACAGACCTGGTCGGCAGGGGAGTGACAGGGGAACATGGAGAACCAGGGGCTGTCTGGTCGTGTAGGAAGTAGAACCTCATGCGAGGGTGACAGGTGCTGTCTCATATACCAGAGCATCAAAGTGGGCGTCAGCCTTTAGTCTTTGCACCTCTTATTAGACAGCTGGAAACAGCTCCTCTCTACCCACTCTAAAAAAAAACAACAACCCACATTAGGGCTGATTTTGTTAAAAAGAACTCATAGGTCTCCCCATCCCAGGGGTGAAGGAAGATAGGACACTAGACTAAGGAAGAAGGGACTTGCTTACTTAGGGGCCCTCTCCATGTTCCTGGAGTATTTTCAGACTAACCACATGGACACAAGTGTTCTCTCTCCTTTCCCCAAATAGTACTTATGGTAGAGACCGACTTACACTAGATAAATCCCAGTTCTCTTCCTCCTGGTAGACTACGTTTCCCAGCATCCTTTGCAGTTGCATGTGCCATATGACCATGTTCAGGCCAGTGGGAAACACTGGAGGTGATAAAGACCCTTTCTGACTTGGTATATGGAAACCTCCGATGAATTTCTCCATGACCTTTCTGGCCCATCTGCTGGCTGAAGCACATGGGCTCCAAGGACCTGGATCACCATGGTGCCAGGAGGTGGAAGGAGCTTAGGTCAAAGAGACACGAGAGACCAGAAACACCCACTTTGAACTATCATGTGAGCAAGAAACACTGAAATTTGAGAACTGTTTGTTACATAACTTATGTACTCTAACTAAATATCCGTATCCTCTGAGTGCTCTGTCACGCATGTCCTATAGCCATCTACACTGAGAGTGGACAAATGACATTTTAAAGAAACAAGATATACATCAACTCTAATTTTTATAAGGACTACTAAACTCATTAGTGTTATGGCTACTTGATAACAAATAACCAGAGGTTCTTAAGGTTCACAAATATATGTCAGTACAAAAGTTTTTTGGCTCCAGATTCCATACACTTTCTACCATGGGCCTGTAAGTGTGTTAAGTAATAGGAGTTTAAAGAGACCCAGAGTATGGCAAATTTGGAGAGCTGATGAAAGAGGAAGAAAGAAAAAGAGAAAGAGAAATCTGTGTACTTAAAAATCAGTTGTTTAAACATTAGCAATAAAAAAATGGAAAATGTTGCTGGGCGAGGGGCCCTCACAATAAAAGCAAAACTTTGAAATCCTTGATAAAGATCCTTTGATAAAGTTAACAAGAAATATAAAAGAAAATTTATTACAACTTTAGGAGTTTAATAATAAGCCTTGGAGAAATATTTCGACGGCATGAATGGGGAGAAGTCAACACAACACGGAATTCAGCCGTGTGTTAGGGGAATTTCAGGCAAGATCCTAAATGACAGGTTGAATCCAAAGATCATATGGAAGAAGGGATATGTAGAGGAGCCAGTAGATTAAAACTAAAACTAAGTGACAGGGAAAGGGTATTTCTGGCCTGCCCTCTCTGGCCTAAGGATGTGTTCCCTAAACTGTGATAGTGTTGCAGAGTGGGTAAATAGTGTAATGGTACAGAGTATGAGAATTTAATATATTATGAGGGTAGCACTTCAAATTAGGGGCTAAAAGATAGATTATTTAATGTATAACATTGGGACAATTGGTCATCCTTTAAAAAAAAAGTTTTCTGAGTTTTCTAGATAGATTCTGTAGGAAAAAAAAGTACATGAGTTATTTTAAAACCTGGTGTGGAAGTTTTTTGCAAGCCTAACACCTCATGCTAGGAAAAGTAAAGGTCTAGATTGTTAAGGTTGGTTACCAAATACTATAAAACTCACAATTGCAAAAACACACAAAGTTTAAAATATTAATGATAAGCTAAGAAAATATTTGTTGTGCTTTGAACATCTAAATGTTAATATTCACCATGTACAGAGATCTATTATTAGGCAATCATAAAAAGATAGAAATCTACGTTAAGATGGACAACAGGCATAATGAGCCTTTTCAGAGGCTAACATGGAAGAAGGCATATTTTAAATGCACACACCCTTTGACCCAGCAAATATGCTTCCATGATTTTAAGTATATAATCCACCCAGTGCTCAAAGACATATGTACGAGGACGTGTTTTGCAATATTGCTTAAAAGAGTGAGAACAAGCAAGAATTTACTGAAATGAAAAGTAACGGAAAGTGTCTTTTCCTTCTGGAGAGAAAAATACGTTTTGAAGCTTAAATAGGAGACGAATGGATAGGTATTTGCTGCAGGGCTAGGCAACTGAACACAAGACAGTACAGAAAGAGTAGGGGATCCACGACAAAACACTCTCTGGGAAAGGAAAGCCCACGAGAACAGTGCTCTCCCTGTTTTGTTTGCTTTGGTGGCCCTACCATTAATACAATCCATGTATATATGCGTGTATGGTAGGTGGGAAGAGATTGAGTATCTGTCAAAGTGGAATTGGGATTTCTTACGTTATTTTTTTTGAAGATTTTAAAAAATTTATTTAGTTGACAGATCACAAGTAGGTAGAGAGGCAGGTAGAGAGAGAGGGGGGAAGCAGGCTCCCTGCTGAGCAAAGAGCCTGATGCGGGGCTTGATCCCAGAACCCTGAGACCATGACCTGAGCCAAAGGCAGAGGCTTAACCCATGGAGCCACCCAGGCATCCCTCTTATGTTTTTTCTCTGAATCATATATGTACTCCATTGTGGTTCAGGCAGTGCTCCCTTATGCCACACAAAACTGTATTTGGGCCCTGGATTTGCCTCTGACTGATCTGAGTCTCCTATTCTAAATGTATAAAGGCAGAATAATATCTGCTGTGTGGGGTAATGGAGAGAATTAATTACTTAGCTCAGTAAATGCTCTGTAACTCATGACTTCCCTGTAAAGGTAAAAAAGGAAGAAGAACCATCATATATGTTAAAGGTGGTGGTGGGGGTTGGGGGGCAAGACATGTTTTCCTGCAGCTTCTTTGACATTTCCACAAAATCTCCAGACATTGAGACTTCCCTGGGGAGAAACATTTCTTAGTGACTCTAACCTGAGCAAGGAGAGGCCTAACCTCTCTTTTTTGACCTTTGGCTAATGCATAAGGTCACACATTATACTTCATGGTACTTTTTAACCAAGAAACTAAAAAAGAGCATAATGACAAATAAGGTAGGAACCTATTGTTTTTGTTATTAACACCACTATTTTTTAAATTAAAAATGCAATTCCTGCTAACTGGTATATTTTTGGAAGATATAGGAATGCACAAGGAAGAGAGTAGAAGTTCACCTCGTTCACCATCTTGAGCGGGCGGTGATTGGTATTTTGGTGAATGTAGTTAACTCAAACTGGAATCTATTTTGTAAGCTGGTTTTTCACCTTGTTGTAAGTTGTATTTTTCTATATTGCTAAATAAGGGAACATTTTTAAATGTGTTTTAGTTTATGAAATAAACTCCCTTTTGTACCTCTGAGGGCAAAGTGGTTTTTGTCGTTGGCAAAGGAGGCTTCTGTCGGTAACACAGAAGACAGAAGAACTCACTCAAACAAAAATGCCCAGAGACACACACGCGTTCTCAGGACTGGAAGGAAAAGCAGGAACTCTGGTTTCCCAATCCGTCTGATCTTCAGTTAATGGAGAGGGTTTAGGGAAAGAAGTGAGCTGGGAACCATGTCTTTCCTTCTGCTATTTAGCTGAGGAGTCCCACAATTATATACACTGAAATCCTCGTGAGAGTCTCAGGATGATGGATCATGGGCAATTTTTATTTCTTATTTCCGGTCATCCATCCATATTTTAAAAACTTTTCTCTAATGAGCAGAGGAAAAATAAGAATAGTGGTGGGTTTCTTTAAAACGTGGAGGTAGATTGTAGGAAACATGCTGGAATAATAAAATAACATGACTTCTTACCACAGAAGACATGTGGTAATCCAGACCCACCCTTATTTCACGTAGAGGTAGTTGGGGAAGGTGCTTGTCCTGATTTCCAGTTGCCGTGGCATTTCAGGCCCTGATGAAAGATACCGTGACCTCCTTGGAGTGCTTGATCACTCTGGGGTGCCTGTCCCATCACTACGTATTAAGTTTAGTCCTCATTTGAGGAGGACAGACTGTCGAGCATAAACTAATGGATTCTGGAATGTGTCTTGCCATCATGAAGTCCCATTGTCCATGTCTCCTACTTCTGGGGGCAGCACATACAAATGTATACGTACACATATATAATTTATTGGACGGCTGGCTCATCAAGTATATTGGTTTTCATAGCTCTCCTATTGTCAGCATATTTCAGATTGGATTTGCTGCTGACATGGTTGAATGAAAAGATACTGACATGTTTCAGGATTGCACTTGACATTTTTAGTATTATTATTAGTCGTTTCGTTCCATGTGGTATCATTGTCCGAATGGAATCCCACTTAAAAAGAAAAACAAACAAAAAACCCAAGTGCTTCTCATTTCTGAAGAGGTGCCTGGCTTTTGGGTGCTATCTTGTACCTCGTCCGTGGAGCTGGGAAGGAGGCCTGTCGAACCAGGGCTTACACTGCAGGTGACACCTGTTGCATGGAAAATTTCTGCAGAGCTAATTTGGAAATTGTTTCTTGAACAGAATGGCCCCTTTCAACCTCATCCTAATCAACAAAGTATATTTGTGGTTCTAAGCCGGTTTTCTTTCCAGTACCAATGACCATCATATTTATCAGTCTTTGATAAGTCTCTTCAAGGTTACACTTCATCCAAATCTCCTATAAACCTACATAGAAGAATCACCTAGGCAAATGTGTGTGTGTGTATGTGTGTGTATGAATATATACACACACACACATATATATATCCCTTTAAAAAGGCCATGTAGGGAGAAATAAACAAAACATATTTATTCTTCTGTGCTGCAAAGGACCAACATTCATTTGCATATAAGTACAATCATTCATATTCAGAGTTTAATTTTTAGCAAATGTCCCAGAAAGAAGTGGAGCTCCAGGAATAGGCCATCTCAGTGAGAGGTAGAACCTGAGTTATTTCCTTGCGAAGAGCTCTTTCTGGATGCTGGCTGCCAGGGTGTGAAGAACGGGGTAGGCATATTCTAAGCTCATGTTGCAGAAGGACCTTGCTGAGCAAGGGGGACTTTTGTCATCTGTTACTTAGCTGAAGGTTGTAAAGACCAGCTTTCTCTAGTTGATTTGACTTAGTAGCCAATCACCTTCCTCCAAGCCCTTAGCACAGTTTAAAATTGAGAGTTCTGAAATCATCGGTGTTTATTCACCAACCCAATGGTGTCCTCCAGCAAGCATTTCTTGAATGTAAGGGGATTCTTCTGGAATGTGTAAACCCTCAGGCCCTAATTCCTTGGACCTGTTGAGAAGGAGACATGTTTATCTCTTGCTGGGTTGCTGTCAAAACAGAACGGGTGTATTTCTATCAATAAAACACTGCTCTGACAATTTGTCCCTGGAGATAAATGGCCTTTTCCACAGAGGCTTTAAATAGGCACCATAATGGTGGTGAATGGAACTGAGTTGAATAATTAGATTGTTCTCCATAAATCCTGTGGTGAAGTCTTCACACAGGACAATTTCTAGGCTGTATGTTAGCACACAGTCTTTATGTGGTGTGGACACAGCTGTGTGCCATGTAGGGATGGATAGGTAAGCAAACTGCAGATGATTGGGTCATGGGGAGAATTTAACTCCCTGTTTTCCTTGTAGAATTAGTCTCCTTTGCCAAAGAAACACTCATATTAATGTGTTTCTATGGCTTAACATTAAGATACTTACAAGGCTAACAGGAGCCATCTTTACCTATTTTATTTGATATCAGTTTTTAAAGTAAATCTATCAGATGTATCTTGTTTATGACAGGTGGGAATAAAATAATCTCATTAAGAAAAAAAAGAAGGTGTTTCTGGTAAATTTGAAAGATGTCTTCTTAAGTATGTCCGGTAGTACAGGAGAAGTCAAAGGTATCTCATTCCTTCCATTTGTGCTTTTCTCAGTCCCCAAATCTAATACAATATACAAGTCATTCTATGAATATACTGTATTGTGTAGGTGTATACTGGATGTGTTTACCGGATGTGTGTACTGGACTTAGGGTTCCCTCAGGACAGGTGCCATGCTTTAGTTCATTCTCCATCCATATCACAAAACAATTCACAGCACATAATTAAGCAAAGAGCATAATTTTTAAATTAAGTGCCATTTTTCTTTTTTAACCCAGAGAGAAGTTCCCTTGAGCCCTTAATGTACAGTAAGCTTTGTTCTGAAATTAGCTCAGGGCACACCATGGTTCCACTTTGAAGGTACTTCTGACTGCTGTGATCATTTAAAGAAATGTTGGTGGGGCGCCTGGGTGGCTCAGTGGGTTAAAGCCTCTGCTTTCGGCTCAGGTCATGATCCCAGAGTCCTGGAATCGAGCCCCACATCGGGCTCTCTGCTCCGCAGGGAGCCTGCTTCCTTCTCTCTCTGCCTGCCTCTCTGCCTGCTTGTGATCTTTGTCTGTCGAATTAATAAATAAAATCTTAAAAAAAATAAAGAAATGTTGGTGATTTGGCTTTTAAGAGAAATAGTAGACATGGTAAACTACAAAGAATAGTGGAAATTCTGCCAGATCAGTGCTATGAGGGAAGGATGGGACCCTGTTTTCCAGAGCTCTTTTTCATAGATGGGATTAGTCTGAAGAAGGCCTGCCTTCTTCAGAATTGACCAAACTCATGGAGAATTGAGAATTCATGGAGAAGTACATGCTTGAAAGAAGTGTATGGGGTTCTGGTCACTTGTAAATTTATCTGGAAGATTTTTAAATTCAAGAATATTTTCCATTAGGAGAGAGGTTCTGAATAGTTGTAAGTATGAAGGAATAATTCTTTAACGTTACTGAAACTTGATGAACACACTGGGGATTCTTCCTTTACCTCTTCTAACTTCATTTGTTCTGTAGGCTACCAGATTGGGTTACTTTTGGGTGCCATTTGTGACAAGTAATCAAGGCCAATTTGATAAATCCAGGAGGTGGGCACAGCTGGTTTTCAATGTCTGGTGGCATTCTTTTACTACATCCTTCCTCTGACTCTACAGGGACCTCTTGCTTGTCCATTCTTTCATTTGAGGACGCATGGCCTCTGTGTCTCCTCTGTTGGGACACCATCCTGTCTTAGGGAACAACAGCTCTGAGGGCTCACGGGCATGGGCTCTGAATCCAAATAAATATGAGTCTCCCGTTGACTTACTGACTTGCCTTGTGCAATTATATAATCTCTCAGAGCCTCAATGTTCCCATCTGTAAAATGGGCACACATAACAGGTATTAAATTTCAGGATTCTGAAAATTAAATGAGAAAATTCATACAACACTTTTTCTCACTCTAGGGGTTGACCTGTTGTACCATCTCAATACATTTTGACTATCCTAATTATGATAAATTATTATGACTTAATATTGTGATTGTTACGATTGATGGTAATCAAAGAAATTCACCTTCCACAGGAAGCTAGCTATTTAATACTTCATTCATTGTGTTTAGTCCCCGTATATATTTTCTTAAGAAGTCCAGACTTTAAGAAAGGAATTCCGTTTTATTCTCAGGGCCTGCCAGAGCAGGTCTTCAAAAAATATGGGTTGCAGTAATGAATGAGAATAGCCGTGATCTTCCCACTGGTGTTGTTCAACTCACCGTTCAAGATAGCTACCTCATTCACTTGCGAGTGACCCATCCAGAAATCCTTCCTGCAAGAGGGTTGGGGTGAGGTCTACAGCAAATCAATTATTCTTCTCTCCTCATCTTCTTATGAACCGGCCTCTCCCAGTTTCTTTTCTAGCTTTTCTGTTTTCTGTTACATAGAATGCTTAGGTGATGTGCCAATAAGTAGTGTATGAATACTTAATGAAGGTGGAATGAATTATAAATGGCATGGAATTTATCTACATTGCTTCCTTGCTGATGGCAGAATGGTGCTTTATCTTCTATCAAGACATATGGGAGTCAGTAGGTGAGAAAGTATCTTGGTTGATAAATTTAAAAATTGTTACCGGATGCCATCTTAGGTTACATGGAACCCAATACCATGTGGCAGAGAGGAAAAGGCTTGACCAGGAAACGTGGTGAATATGATGCTGGCAGGAGAGAGACTGAGGTGGTCCCTAAGGGCACAATTACTGCTAGAATAGAGAACTCAGAACGGAGACAGACAAATGCCAGGGTGGGAGTTGCAGTTACCACTTACTCATTGTGATTGAGTGCCAGCTAGAAAGAGCCCTGACCGGGGTCTCCAGCACTTTGGTTTTAAGGGGAGGCTATTGAATGATGTTATCTAGAGAAGGGATTTCTCTATCATTCCTTGATCCCAAAGCCATCTGTCAACAGCTAGCTCCATAAATACAGTGAGTTCTCATTAGGAAGGGTAACAGATAAACCCCCACATCTCAAAGGCTTGATGCAAAATTGATTGTTTGCTCACGTAACAGGGACCTCTCCTGGGTGACTCTGCACCAAGTGTAGATTTGGAGACCCAGGTTCTTTCTACCTTGTGGCTCTGTTGTCTTCGTTATGTCGTTCCTAAGTCCACCAAAAGGTTATCTCCATGTCAGCCACCTGGAGGGCCACTGGCAGGGAAGTTTTATGGGGGAAGGACTAGAAGTGGAACCCTGGGACTCTTTGGATGCTCTTCAAAAGGAAGCTAAAGAATGTAGTCTAGCTGTCCAGGTAGAGGAAGCAGACATGATTATTAGCTAGCAGTGTCTGCCACATTTCTCAATCCTCAAAAAACAAAACAAAACCAAAAACAAAAACAAAGGAAAAAAAGCATATGTTCTTAGAAAATAAGACAGTAAATATTACTGCAGAAAAGTCATTTTACAAAGTGTTTGCAAATTCTTTTTTTAAAAAGGAAATCCCTTTTAGAGTATTGTGTTTGCATGCAAACAGTGGAAATTCCAGTTATAGTCTTAATTTGTGGGAGGTTACTTGGTAATAGTTTCGTTGAGTTTTTGTTCATTTTCATATAGAATTCTCCTTAAATTGCATATATAATTAAGCCACAAGTGTAATATGTGCATTATTATTGAAAGTTTAGACAGTACAGTAACGGAGAAAGAAAAAAATTAGAGTCACTCATTATTTAACCTGTGTTAACAGGTTTTTATAGCCACCTGGTCCTTTCCCTCCATAAAAATTTACCTACCATCTCAGGGCCAGCAAAATTTTTCTGGAAGGGGCTAAATAATAAATATTTCAGCTTTGAAGGCCATGCTCTATCCATCGCAACTCGATTCTGCCGTGGTGGCACAAAAAGCAGCATAAAGTATATCTAAAGATTTTATTTATTTATTTGACAGACAGAGATCACAAGTAGGCAGAGAGGCAGGCAGAGAGAGAGGAGGAAGCAGGCTCTCCACGGAGTAGGGAGTCTGATGCGGGGCTCGATCCCAGGACCTGAGCCGAAGGTAGAGGCTTTAACCCACTGAGCCACCCAGGCGCCCCCATAAAGTATATCTAAAGGAAGATGGGCAATATAGTCTAGCCTCCCAGGTAGAAGTGCGTCCCTGGCACGTAAATAAATGGCTGTGGCTGTGTTTCAATAAAACTTTATTGACAAATGCGTGCCAACCCCAGCAGTATGTGACAGATACGAAGTGACATATGGAAAACACAGAGCTGTGCACACACAGAGTGCTCAGGGAATATTCATTTGCTCTACTTATCTTGAAATGAATACAATTGTATGACTTCCAAGCACTTAAAACTCAATGGATGCAAGTTTAGACAGGCATAGCGAAAGTCTAGGAGCATGGATCTTAAACACTGAAAGAAGTTTAGAAGCGTAGAGGCTTAGGGAAAAGGGGTATTTTTACTGAACCTTTATTTACTCCTACGTTGTTTGAATTTCTTTTCTTTCTTTTTTTTTTTTTTAAGATTTTATTTATTTATTTGACAGACAGAGATTACAAGTAGGCAGAGAGGCAGGCAGAGAGAGAGGGGGAAGTAGGCTCCCCGCTGAGCAGAGAGCCTGATGTGGGGCTCGATCCCAGGACCCTGGGATCATGACCTGAGCCGAAAGCAGAGGCTTTAACCCACTGAGCCACCTAGGCGCCCACTGAGTTTCTTTTCAATGAGCATATTTTACTATTGTAATAAAAAAGACATTTTAAATGTATGTATTTCCAGCTTTTTGCTGACTCAGAGGAGAATGTTGCATTTTAATCCTGAACATGTGACTCATTTGCATTTTTTCAATAACCAGCTGCAGCGATGTCTCCGGATGGTAGCCTGGACCACAGAAGAGTTTAGACATAGCCTGAAATGCTCGGAGGAAGGCAAAGCCCTCCACTTCCTCTTTCGACGATTTAGCTGACAGGGACATTGATAAAGGGGAAGAGGAGTGGTGTTTGAGGATCTTGCCTGGGTTCCTGTGCTTAGCCCTCTGCGATCATCCCCCTCACACGCTCTTGTTAGCTTCCTAGTGACAGGCGGGGACCACGCACCGCATTCAGTGGGCACTTAGAGATGCTCCTGGCGGGAATACCTAACCTTCTTTCCCAGTGACCGGCACAGTCCCTGGCCTGTATTACATACTCATGAAACACATTCATACTGGATTTAATTGGATGGAGGCAGCAAACGGAAGGTGACGGGTGGGCATTTTCTCTCCAGGCGTGGTTGCCTTACTCCTTTGGGAGTTGTGGGGATGTGGCTTTCCCTCCTGGAATTACAATAAAGAAACACATTTAAGGAGACTTCAAGACCATGGCTGTTCTCAGTGAGAATACCTTGTGTTAGGTGGTATGATTAACCTAAATTAACCCAAGACAGCATCCCAGGAACATTATCATGAAGAAAAGAGATATCAGTGTCTATTGTCTGCTCTGGTGATAAACAGTTTTTAATCAGGCTTCCTTCTCATTTATTGTGTGCTGCTTGGTGCTTTTCCAAAATAGAGAAATGTAGAAACTTTAAATACCTCAGCATTCTTCTTCCGATTTCAGTTTTTATCAGTGCTTGGTTTCTCTCTTAATTTCTCCGTGGACTACAGTTCTGATTACCATCTATCTACTGAGATGTCAGTCAAATATCACACTGTCTTTGTAAAACAGAGGAAAAAAAAAAAAACAGCCGGAAAAATGATCGCTTACAAAAACTACATTCTAATACTACAGCTTTGTTTGGACTTCAGGACAGTTGTAGAAATCATTAGATGATATCTTCTTTAGGGATTCAGCATGGTCTTCACCAGATTATTATCAGGCCAGGAAGGGAAAAAAAAAAAAAAAAGCCTTATTATTTGAATCAGTTTACAGCAACTCATGAATTAGAAGCTCATACCCGAAGGAGTATTTTCGGCTTAATGGAAACAATTTATCTAACGCCTCCAATGCTTTACGAGAGTCTACATGGATAGATGGACATTTCTCCAATGCAGGTACATTTTATGGTAGCCTGCATCATGCAAGTTAGCATCCGTTAAAAAGTGAAGCCAATAAAAGACAAATTCAGTCTAAGACGGGAAGACTGCCAATGACTTTAAAAAATCCCAGTTTTATAAATTGTGCTAAAATTAAGTTAATGAACTGTGAGTGGACGTATTTGTTTTTAAACCTCATTTTATTGGCCTGCTTTGGGTTTAACCCAGTGAGATGACACGTTGATTTTAGGGGGAGAGCTGTTGTTAATGAAAAGTTACACTCTCCGCATTGATCGCTTCATAATAAGGGAATAGTGTGGCAACATAACATGTGTTTCCCCTAAGGTTTTCAGAGTTGTTTAAGAGAAATGCAATTGTTTAATACACAGTTAAGGATCCTGAACTACTCTGAAAACAGATGTCTTCCCACCTTAGAAGAAAAAGCCGAAATCTCATAGACAGTTGAAAGCTGTAACTTTGCATGGCCATTTCCGAAATTCTCAGGGTGAGGGAAGGGGAGGAGAAAGAAATGGGGTTCAAATCTAATCTTGAAGCTTTTCTAAAGGGTTACTTTAATAATAATAAAGAGTTATTATAGCTCATTAGTGCCAAAAGGAGCTTAGAATTCGTCTTATCCAACTGTCTCTATTTTCCTGGTGGAGAAACTGTTAAAAAAAAAAAACAAAAAACTTCTCAGAAGTCACTTAATGGGTTGGTCACTCCTTGGGTTGGTGAGAGTCAGATCTGCCTCTAACTGTGTCTGTCCTGGTCTTGCTGAGTTGTATAGTAATTCTGTAGCATTCTGCCTGGCATCTAGTAATTGCTTCATAAATATTTGCTGCATGCATGTGTGAAGAAGGGATCCTTTCATTCCTCTAGAATGAGTGGAGGACTAGAACCCAGAAACATGAATAAGCATGACTTTCTAGGACAGGGTAGTATTTTTGGGTGGGTGGAAGTCTGGCTCAGGAAATAGCCAAGTAGTCATTGGGTTGCACATGTGGCTGGGAGCAGACCACCCTGGAGGATTAAGTCTTTGAGAAGGTGGATGATGAGTGAGGCAGTTCACGGAGAGGCTTGGGATTCACGCCGGGTGTTCAGAGGATGCAGACTGCCTATAGCTCCTTCCCAGTCACGTGTGCAGCAGCTGAAGTCTGGGGAGGCAAGCAGGCACGGGTTTACCTCCCCACTCTGCCACCTCCCAGCGACATGTCTTGGGCGAAACTCAGATCTTCCCCGTTACTTTGACTCTTAGCAAGTGAATTATCCTTCTAAAGCATAACTATACCTTTGGCCAAAATACAATGAAATTAGTCCCCACCTCAGAGTATTGCTTTGAGGATCACATGGCCATATCGGTGCTCAGTGAATGTCTATCTTGGTGAATTAGCTTCATTTTAAGGAAATAGGATTTGTTGCTGTGTCCAAAATAAAATTTTTGTCCCGAATTAACTATTCCTAATTTTCTTTATATGACCAGAAAAGCTGAAAGTTTTATGATACAGTGTTTAGATGAACTTGTTTGACTCTCTAGAATTTTCGGATTAGATTAGGCATGAAGCTGTGTTGGGAATGAGGATGGAAGTCCCATCCAGGTTATGGCAGCTCCTACATACCCACATAGCCAATTGGATCCCACTGCTCACGAGGGTCCTTTTTCTCCCCATTTGCAATCTGGCCAGAGGTGACTTGGACAATGTTGCAACTTGACTGTCACTCGGTAAGAAAGAAATCCTTGCTGTGGAAGGTTCTCTTCTCCCTGGCAGCCATTCCTGCCTCCTCTTCACGTGGAGATGCAAAGAGAATGTCTATTCCATTTCTCACTGTGTCCATCTCTAAAGCAAATTGCCAACTGTCATTTATCTCTTCTGTACTTTTGAAGTTGGTTTTTCCCCCTCAAAATAAAAGCTAACCTACTTATTTAAAAAAAAAGTGGCGTAATCTTACCCACAGCCACTTATCGTTGTTTCCATTTTGTGTTTTTCCATTATTTATTTTTGTATAGATGTATGAGCACAGTGCACAGATCATTTTTTTAAAAGATTTCTTTATTTATTTGACAGAGATCACATGCAGTCAGAGAGGCAGGCAGAGAGAGAGGGGGAAGCAGGCTCCCCACTAAGCAGAGAGCCTGATGTGGGGCTCGATCCCAGGACCCCGGGATGATGACCCGAGCCGAAGGCAGAGGCTTTAACCCACTGAGCCACCCAGGCGCCCCCTGCACAGATCATTTTGAATATACTCGGTTTATATATTGAGCAATTTCCTCATGTTGGCATAAACTCTTCCTCAGCAAATCTCCTTTTTCTAAAAAGTAGTATTCAGAGCCATTGAGAAGTGCCTTCTATCCTTTAGACCAATAATAGGGTTCTAACTATTACAAAACATGTGCAAACTCTTATCTCTAGCCATCATAACACCGTGAGTTAGGTATGGGGTGAATATGAAATTCATCACCCAAACAGGGTCTCTTCTAGAGATGAAGGGGAGCTATTAATAATCATGCCAGGACAACAGGTGTAGCCTGAAGCTGTCCTGGGCAAACTAAGATGTGGTCATCCCAACTAGGCAAGGCAGAAGCAATTTCAGGTGACCAGTGCAGAAACACAGAAGGTGAGTGCTGTTCAAAGACGCATACCGGTCACTGGCAGTGCTGATCTTAGTTAGAACCAAGATTTCAGGCTCTTATTCTAGTGTTCTATTAGCCATACCCCAGTGCCCTGTCCATGATCTGCTTTGTAAATATCCTAGAGAAGCTTTCCCCCTTGTATTTATCAAACTGAGATAAAATAACCCTCCCCCCTTCTCTTTTTTTTTCTCCCTCTTTCTTTCTTATTCTCTCTCTCCCTCTCTCTCTCTCTCTCTTTCTCTCTCTCATTCTTCTTGATTTCTAAGCCAAGTTACTGACATTTTGTGAGAGGGCACTGTCTGAAGAGAGACTTACTATAGGGGATTAAATGCCCCTTTAATAAGAGTCAGTGCCTGATGTATTGTTTTTATTAAGGATGGTCTGCTCAAGAGAACAGTCTTGCATGCTTGCATTAGTGCCCTGTAAGGCTGAAAACTGATTTGAAAGAACATCCATAATGCACCACAATCAAAACGTTTAGGAGCAATTATAATATTAAAAAGGCCTAAGGGAATTGGAATATTTCACAACCACCTCCTAGACCAGACAGGGTGAGGGAGAGTCAGATGGAAACCGATCCCCTTCCCTCCACTTCCCAGGGTCTGTGGATGGTGGAGTTTGCCGTGACACCTCCAGGCGGGGCATCTGTGTGCCGCAGGTTGGACGCAAGGTCTGGACTTAGCGTTGCAAGGTTTGGGATACTAGTTGAGTCCCTTACGAGCTCTGTGTCTTTAGACATGCTGAGTTTTCTAAGTCTTGGTCTCCTCATTCCTAAAACGGTTTGCTATGGAGGGTTACATATATTACCATGCATAATTACCATTTGTTTTTTGTGGGGCAAACATTGAAGATCTACTCTCTCAGAAACTTTCCAGTGTATGATACAGGGTTCTTAACTATTACATGAGGTGATGGAGGGTTAGCTAATGCTATGTGTATCTAGTCGTCACTTGTGCACCATAAGTGTTATATGTCCGTTATGTCAGTGAAGCTGGAGAAAAGGGAGGAAAACACTCCAGCATACATAGCGTGCTTTTCACAGAAGCCCGTGCATAAAAACCAGCTTTATATGTGTTTGGGGCACACTATTTTATTATTCGTTATCTGGTCAGAAACTGAACCACCCTCCCACCTGTAGACACCAGCCGTCGTGTTCCCAGCCATCGGTGCTCTTTCAAAGATTCCCCCAAATGTCCACGGTCTTGACCTGTGCAGTGCGAGGAGCAGGGGTGACCTATCAATGAAATCAGTCTTGGATTTCCAGTGGACTCTGAAACGAGTCGCTCTGATAAGCGAGGATTACGTGAGCGGGGCAGTAATTGTTCCCAGTCCCTCCAAACAGCATTCCAAGACTTCCTGGGGGATGCCTGAGTTCAAGAAACGATGCTCTGGCTTTGGTGTCCAGGGGATGAGGCTTTCTGTCTCAGAAGTTCCAGGGATCTCCTAAGTATGTTGCTATACTCCCCACACTGGCCCACATGTTCCCATTAAGATCTTCTGACCTCGGGAGAAGAACTCACAGGCTCCTCCTCTCTGTTGGGCTTCTCACCCTTAGACCACTTCATCTAAGTCAGCACCATCTGCTAAGATACATTCCATGATCCCTTCTCTCGCCCTTTTTTAAATATAAGGAAACTGAGGTTCGTTTGGAGAACTGGCCCCATGTTCCACGGTTCCAGAGCAGGAAGCCCTGTTGTGAGATTGCATCACTCTGATTGTAAAATCAAAGTTAGCTTATTTTTCTTTAATCTTCTAATTTTCAGATGTTGTAAAAAAATGTTGAAAGCCGAGTCAAAGTAGGGAAGAAAGTAAAAATCATCCATACCGCTAGTATACATCGTATTTCATTTTGCTATAAATCTTTACCATTTTTCCTGTAGGGCTGTGTGTGTGTGTGCGCGTCTCCTGTGCAATAATGACAGCGAAGAGGGTTTTATGGGTTTTACGGCTATACCAAATTCCTTTTTGCTGTCCACGTTTAATATTCTATTTTGAATTTTTCCCATATCATTAACCATTATTAAACAGTTTCCAGAAATGATGGTTGACAGCCTATGTAACAGTCCTTCACACACACGTGTGTGTATATACACATACACATCATCAATGAATCCTCTCTATCTTTAGACATCTTGCTTGCTTCTAGTTTCTTTTTTGATCATAAATAACACTTCGATGAACATCTTTGTTCAAAAACAGCAGCTAAGGGCAGCAGTTGGTTCCACCTTTGGTTGAGTGTCTTGCACGAGGACGTAGCGTGTCACAGACATTGTTCAACGGGAACTCATCTCACGCCCCTGTGAGGGAGGTGCTCTTATCAACACTGTTTTCCTGATGAAAAAGCAGAGGGCTAAACAGGTGAAATGCGTCATCGCCACTGACACAGAAAGCTTGCGACAGAGGCAGAGTCAAGTGCAAGACTCTGTGAAGGTCAAGCCTGTGTCCTCTGCCTTACGGGCCCCCTACCAGGGTCTGTTTACCTCCCTCCCAGCATTCTCCCTCTAGCAGTGCTAGAAGCAGCTGGTTCCTCAGCAAGGTGCCACAGCCCACCAACTGCCCCCAGACTCAGCAAGTGCCTGGAGCGTGGGCTCAGATATGGCCCAGCCAGTAAGCTGGGAGAGCCCAGGGGTAGGCTCCTCCAACCCCCACCGTGTGGGGTGTGATGGTTGTGGGGCCCGTGTGTTTGGCAGGGGCTGCATGGGGCATCTCTGACATCTCTGAAGCTGGGCCAGCTGTCTCAGTTTAAGGATTTTCCCGGCCGGATGCTAAGGGACCTCCTCCATGCCATCTCAGACTCCAAGGAGAGCAGCAAGCAACTCTCCTCTGGTTTTGCTCCTTAGCCCTCAGTGCATAGCATTACAACTGTCTTTACTGGGACAATGAACTCAGCAAAATGGTCTTGCGCTTGTCACCTCCCTCCCATGTGATCCCTAACCAGTCCCATCAGATTCTGCCTTTAATCCCTGGTCTGCACTCCCCAAAGACAAGGACTTTTGTGACATACTCGCTAACCTTTCCCGGTTCACACATACACAGTGCCACTGGCTTGTGACCAAAGGCTTTATGCAAATTGCCATGAATTAAGTCTCAGGCTCCCTCCCTTTCCGATTTCCACCCCCCACTCCTGCACCCGTGCACCCCCCACTATGGCCAGGACATTTTCCTCTGGGGAAGGAAGCTGTTCCCTCTTGGTCCTGTTTGCATTTCTCTGTCATTTCTGTGTTGTCAAGCCCCTCCTCAGCCACACTGACTCCTGGTGTGGGGATGGAATTTCATATATAAAGCTGTGTTCTCTGTTCCCAGCTCTTTCCGGAGCTGTTTGAAATCCTCGTTTGGTCTTTTTGGTTGCTCCCAAATTATTTCAAGGATTACATAGTTGCTATTAACTTGGTCTTCTTCTTTCTCATCAAAACCCCTTCAACGCCTGGATTAGTTTCCTAGGGCTGCTGTACCAGATACCACAAACTTGGCAGCTTAAAAATAGGAGAAATTTATTGTCTCACAATTCTGAAGATGAAATCTGAAAAAAAAGGTCTATCATGGCCACCCTCCCTCAGAAGGCTGTAAGGGAAATTTATTCCATGGCTTTCTCCTTTTCTGGTGGCTGCTGTGATCCTTGGTATTCCTTGCCTTGAGGCTACCCTTTTACCTAAATCCAGGATGATTTCACTTCAAGGTCTGTAACTAATTACACATGCAAAGATCCTATTTCTGAGTAAGGTCCTGTACTAAAACTCCCAATAAACAAGAATTTGGGGGCAATGCTATTCAACTCATTACAATTCCCAACATCTTCTTTCTTGTTCTGGAGGGGAGCCACTTGTTGTCTTTCCTCCCCTCCCTTCCCATGCTTTCATGGCTGGTAATCATAGGTGCACCAACTTTTGGACCAAGAAGAGGTCTTCAAGTTCATTCTAGTCCACAGCTGTCCAGAAGAACTTTCCACGATGATGGCGATGTGTTCTGTCAGTACTGTTCATTATGGGAGCCACAACCTGTGTTGGTGGTATGCTTGAAATGTGGCTCATGCTACTGCAGGACCGAATTGTTTGCTTTACTGAACTCACATTTACATTTAAGTAGGTGCAGATAGCTAGTGATGAACACACCAGGCAGCACAGGCCTGGTCCAACCTCCCATCGTAAGTACGATAACTGGAGGTCCCACAAGGAGCACCCAGTCTACCCATGGACACTTATGGCTGGTAGTAGAACTAAATTCCTTAAATTTCAGGGATCAGAAAACTCTGGCTCACTGCCCGGCCAGAATTTTTGTTTGGCCAGTGAGTTTAGAATATTTTTCCCATTTATGTTAAATGATTGATAATAATCAGAAGAGGAGTCACTTTCCATAACTCATAAAAATCATGCAACATTCAACTTTTGGAGTCCAAAATAAAATCTTATTGGAACGTAGGCATGGCCATTGGTTTACCTCTTCTTAGGGGCTACTTTCACACGACGATGGTGGGGTTGAGATGCCACAGGAAGGATGTGAGTAAAACCAAAAATATTCATTCTCTGGTCCTTTCCAGAAAGAGTTTGTGACTCCTGCTTTAAAGCAGTGATTTATAAATTTATAAATTGATTCCCCGGTTTCAAGTGAGAAACGGGGGGAGAGTTTGGGAGCAAGAAGAAAGTGCATCCCTATGACTTGCCAGTATAGGGGAAATGTTTCATAACATTTAGAAATAGGATATGAATGTCCGAAGGGCAACAACTCAGCTATTGAATTTGTGACAGATAAGTCAGAAGTCTTGTGTGCAATGGCGTTAGCCTCTCACTTGTTTCTTTAAGCCAGAGAGCAGAAAGCTAGCAGGTACTAGTAAGACACTGCAAACATGCCATAGTTATAGTGAGAGAAAAGATTCTGCGAAGCTACAGATGAGGGACCGCACCTCCGCAGGGACACAGATCTCAGTGAGCTCCACCACCATATTTCGAGGAGGCAGCAGCGTATTTCAGTTTGAAATCCCTGAGATTAAGGCTGCGTCAGTACCCAGCATCTACCAGGGCTGTAGTGGAAAGAGACTGGCTAGGAGTCAGGCACATCTTCCCTGTCTGCTGCATGTTTCTCTTTTTCACTCAGGAAAACAGGCCAAGACGCAAGCCAGTGTGAGTGAGAGTATCCTAGGGATGGCATCAGAATTGCTTTAATTAAAATGTTAAAAATGTTAAAAAGTCACCCATTCTAAAGCTTCCACGGTTTCATGGCTATAATTAGAAATTACCTGAGCTTGTGTTGCACTGAGTGTGGACACGTCCTGGTTGGACATCTTGCATGCACCTACTGTGTGCTTGGTACCTGGAGTATGAAGGTTGTACGCAAAGCCCTTCTGCTCCCTTCCGGCTGATGAGGTCCATGCTCCCATCACCGGCCACAAGGATCTGGGGTCTAAGGAGCCAGGGGCTGCCCACCTGGCCAGGGAGGGCCTCCTTTGCTGGCTTCCCCCCCTTATCATCCTTAGAAATGCACCAACTATGGCTTCTTTCCCACGTCCAGGTGGTAACAGTGCAACTCAAGGGAATGGAGAACTTGAACCGTGTCCAAAGGGAAGGAATGTCGTAATTAGGGAAGTGGAAAATAGAACTGAACCCTAGGAATCTAGTTTTGACTGTGCCTATCTGTTCCCTAGACCATAAACAGGGCCCTCAATGAGGTGCCCCAGGCCAGAAGATGTCTCCAAAAAAGTAAAACAAAGCAGAGTGAAAAACCAAACAAGTGCTAAATACACACACACACACACACACACACACACAGTGAAGTTTGTAAGACATGAGGTTTTGCTGAATTTTATTTTCTACAATCAGTATTTCTCCATCTATCGCTCTGGGTTCCCCAGTGACCTGTCTGTGCCGTTTCTGTCCATGTTCTGAATGACTGCCATGTTGGGGTCCGTCCTAGTTCCCTGGCACATTCCCTGCCCGCTTGGCCATCTTCTCTCTTCTGTCTTTGTGGTCCATGTGACTTGGGCCTTTCTCTGTGTGACAGCCGATGATTTTGTGCCTTTGGACAGGTTAGTGCAGACGTGGAGAAAGCTATTCCCCAACACAGTTTTCTAACCTAGACTGTGGAAAGAGTAATAGACAGTCCCTGTCCCCTGGGGAGGCAGGGATAGCTAAACAGGTGGGTATATGTTACATGCCTAGGATGATGCCCAGTGTATGTTGGTGCTTCATAAATGCTTATCCAGGATGAGTGGATGGATGAATGGACGGATGGATGGACAAATGGGTGGGTGGTTGGCTGATGGGTGGATGGATGGATGGACAGATGGATGGACAGATGGGTGGATGGATGATGGGTGGGTGGGTGGATGGGTGGGTGGATGGATGATGGGTGGATGGATGGACAGATGGGTGGTTGGGTGGGTGGGTGGATGAAGGCAAGTCAGGGCAGCAAAGTGAAGAACACGAGATTAGAGTGTGCAAAGCACAGACTCTCCTTTGCTTCTGCCTTTTGGAGTTGGGCAGATGTATCATCACCTTTGAAACAGTGTGGGTTTTAGAGGTAGACAGGCCTGTAGTCAAACTGAATCCTGGCTCTTTTAACTCATTTACAAATCTCAGGATGCCTCCATTTCTCACCTGTGTCCTGAGATCAGTGATAGTCCCTGCCTTCTGTGCTTGTCCCAAGGACGAGAAGCCAGTGAACCCCAATTGTAACACAGTGTGTGCACATAGTATATGCTCAGTTAAAGCAGCCACTAGGATTCTTTGCTAGTATTGATATTTTCTTAGCACTTCTGACTTTTTATTGGTATCCCAGGGTCTCCCTGGAGGTGGGCAGATATGCCCCAGGGTACAGCGGTGAGAGAGAAGGGCGGCCGGGGTCCAGATTCCGTCCATGCATCCTTGCTGTGCAGACTTGGGAACTTGATTTGCCCTCTCTGAGCTCCTCCCTGTTCCGTCCTCTGTACAATCAGAGATGAGCCTGTCTGCAGGCCCCCAGGGAAGATCAAGCAGGGAACGCACACAGGAACCACTGACTCACAGCAGCCTGTCCGTAAACGCCACTTCCCACGGCCCCGTCCTTACATAACTTTCTGCAGCCTCCTTTGGGCTGCTATCTTCTTGGCAGTGAGGCTGGGCTATGCCTTTTACCCACATGCCCCAGTTAAAATTTCAAACGTCCTGCGTTTCTAATTGTGGCGAAGCCTAAGAGCCACCTAATCCGCCCGTGTATTAGCTGCTCCGCTTCCATACGGGGCCTCCGAACCCGGGGCTGACACTTGCTGAGTTAATAATGACTTGATTCATTCCTCATGCCAAGTGCAAGAACCACATAATCTGCAGGGCAGAAATAACTCCTGTAATTAGAAATGCCTGAGGGAACCCCCCACAAAGGGCCTTGTAGTGTGGCGTGTGGGAACCCCTTCCCCCACCCCCAGCACCCCGGGCTTCTGCCGTTTCCTGAAGCTGCTCAGACCTGGCATCTCTAAGAGACAAGCTCTCCCAGGGATGGCATTCCAGCCCCTGAGATGTGCCCAGCAAAAGCCCTGGCTTCCCAGTGCCCGGAGAATCCCATCTCAGCGGAGAGGCCTGCTAGGCGTCCAGCCAGCAGAGGGAGGCCAGCCCTGCCCCCCGCCCGGCAGAAACTCCGGCCTGCCCTCTTGCTCTCCCTGGAGGGAAGGGACAAGGCCCCCTTCCCAGCCCGGGCAGAAGTTCCTATTATAAGGGGAAAGGAAGTGGTGTGATTGAGCAATGGCCAGTGCCAAGCCTGCGATTCCTCTCTGTGAAGGCCATGGATGAGGGGCCTACACTTTGGAAACTTCCGGAGAGTGGCGAGGGGCCTTCAGAAGGTGGGGATTTGGGCCTGGCTATTCTGTAGTTGGGCTTGTGGCCCAACTTTACAGGGAGAAAGAATCTTTCTGAGGTGTTTTGAGTGGACATGTGGCTATGTCCAGGACCCCTAGACAATCCCCAATAGACCAGAGTGCTTTGCATCCCAGGGTCCTCTCACACCTGTGATGGAGGTCTTCATATTCCCATTTGAAAATGAAATCCTTAGCTCTTGGATGACATGTAATTTGCCCCAGGTCCCTCTGTCCGCAAGGGCCAGGGCCAGGGCCAGGATTTCAGTGCAAACTGATATGACCCTAAAGTTCCTTGTTTTTCCTACAGCATGCTCTCTTCCTATATAAAATATGTACATGTCTGCAGACTGGTGTACACACACACAGACACACACACACACACCCCCCTCCCATTCCTAGTCCCTAACACACGTGTTCTGGCAGGCCAGGCCAGATGCTCTAGTGAAAATGCCAGGCCCCGGTGATTTCATTTCTGTTTAAACACCGTCTGAAAGCAGTCCAACCCGTTATTCTCAAGTGCAGGATTTTTGAACAAACATCTCTCTTTCAAATGAGTACCAGCCCGTGGGAAAGAGTCACGTAGGGTGACTACATCATCCCTGCGGAATAATGCCACTTTGCCTAAAACAGTAAAAACCCTGTCCCGTGAGCATCTGTAACTCTGTCCTTGAGCTCGTGTATCCAGACTCCCCCAAGGCCCCTGAGGATGCCAGGCTGACAGCCCTTCCCCCTCAGAAGCTCAAAGTTCCCTTGGGAGCAGAGGCTCAGCTAACCCATCCCATGTAGTGTGTGGCTTGTGATAAAGGAGAGGTTGACACCAGGGTGTCCATTTAAGATCTCATCTCAGCTGGCAAATCCTAGTTAAGTGAACTCAGTTTGGGGAAACCCAGGAACGTATGTTAGAGCCCAGCATAGTGAATGAGGTGGGAAATCACCCTTTGGTATAAACAAAAGTAAATCTATTAGGAGTGAAAATAAAGCAGAGAAAGCCCTCCTCTCGCATCAGTAGCACACCAGAGCCCAAGGGGTCACTGGCAGTGTTCTGGGAAGAGTGCTAACGTGCCCGTGCACACAGTAGGTGCTTTAGAAAAGCATAAACAGACCTGGGTTAAAAATAAAGTCATCTTACTTGCTTACAGGCTTTGCTCCTTTACAAAGTGCATCACGGGTTTTAGCAGCTCAGGTTCCCAGCCGGATGCCTGGTATCAGGGGGCTTGGGTTGTGCTTCCTACACCTTCTTACCTAACAAGTTTGCCCCAGAGAAGTCCCACCTCCCTCTGAACGCAAAGCCACGCTCTCCTCGTGCTCTGTGGTGGGCTCCTCTTCGTGTCATGACGGCTTTATGACTCTTCGGACTTGGGTGTCACGGAGTGCTGAACTTGTAGGTTACACTGGGAAATAACTGAGCAGATGTGAAAGACAATCAGCCGTCTGTCTGTACCGGGTGGGCTGAACCAGTAATTTCTGCATGACTTTGGGAAGACTGGCTTTTGACCAAAATCCTAAAACCAGTACACCTCTGGCAGGAGGAGCTTGAAGGATGAATTCTGTAAGAAGGGAGGAAAGCCCTCAGGGGTGACGAGCCAGAAAATCTGCCCCCAGCCAGCTGTGTGACCCTAAGTAAATTGTTCCAACTTCCCGGACCTCAGTTTCCTCTTGGAAAAATGGGGTTTAAGAAAAAAAAAACAAAAAACAAAACCCAGCATCTCTCTTGCCGTGGCTGTAGGGACTGGGGGTGGAAGTACATGAAGGTCAGGCACATAGTAAAAGCTCAGTGGATAGTAAACTTTAAAAGGATTTCTCTATGGGTTGCATTTATTTGATCACAGAAGGTGCTTGGTTTCCTAATTCTGAGGCAGTGCCCCTGAATTTGGGGAACATGGAGGCTTTCAATCCATCATCATTTGCAGGACGATTCTAAAGAAAAATTTGCATGTATGTGTGTGTCGTATGTGTGTATGTGTGTGAGTACACGTGTGTGCACTTGTGCATATAGGGATCTACACACAGGCTTGTGTCTGCATGTAGTGTGTGTGTGTGTGTGTGTGTGTGTAGCCAGCATGGGACAGTCTCTCATATGTTAAGGCACACACAGCCCACTGAGGCTGCTCCACACTCTGCTGGGGCCCATCAGATAAGCCCCAGAATCTGGGCCTGGGAGAGATCCTATCAGCAGGTCCGAGCCATTAAAAAGTTTTTCCCTCTAGGGAATCCATCCAACTGAGCTACTAAAGCCTTTGTACCCGGCTTTGGACTTTTCTTTGGACTCCAATCTGTGGAAGCCAGGTTAGAGGAGGAGGGAGGCCTGGCCTGATACTTATACCTACCGTTTGCAGCAAGGAAAGGAAGAAATTAACCTTTATGGGTGTTCTGCTTTTTTCTTTATCATCTTTAAAAATGTAACATTTATTACATAATCTTTAACAGGGAATAAAATATTTATGAATTACTGTTATCTATTAAAACCATATATCATTTATTAAAGTATCATTCCTATTTAAATGATATATTAAATATATATCATGCACTAAAAGAATCTAGTGTACTTTAATAAGCATAAAATGTAACATAACTAAATGTAACATACTACATAGTGTAAAACTCATACATACATACATTTAACAGTTGGCTCTTATAAGCTGGTGGGAGCCAGTGTAGTAACAAACTATATCCTGCTTGTAACTGGTCCTTACAAGGCTGCTGTTAAATTTTCAGTTACTTTGCAAGCCAGTTGGCTTCACATGGGTAACTTGAAATTAGCCATGGTGGAAGCATTTACACCACAGAAATTGGCAAACATTACAAATTAGGTTTTCCCTCCCCTAGTGAGATTCTTGTTAAGCCTTTTTAAGCATACCAGTGTGCTTGGTATAAGCACATGGTATAAGCATACCATGCAAACATTATTTCATTACTTCATTTCAGCTTCATTACAATCTGCAGATTCACACCAGCGATTCACGCCATCCTGGAGGGCTTGGTGTGCAGTTGCACACATTGTTCACGGCACAACTCAGGGAGCACTCTTCACATCAGAGCCTGCTTGCCTCTGGGCTTTAGTTCCTTCTCCTGAATAATGGAGAGAGCTGTCATTATCACACCTCCTCACTCTGAGGATGGTAATAGATCAGGACACACAAGGTCAGCACCTACCGGGGGGCCTAATGGAAGGAAAATAGGGAGGGGTAGCTCCGTGGAAAACTGAGGCCATGTGCCCTCTGTAAAGAAGACACTGTAGTCTGTCGCTGCTACATGAAAATACAGGGGACCAGTGATGCTGGATCTTTCTGATTTAATATGAAGGAAGAAAAAAAATCTAGATTTTTTTAAACATGTAAAAATTTCCTGGTTTTAAGATGGGATTGGGAGGGAGACAAACCATAAGTGACTCTTAATCTCACAAAACAAACTGAGGGTTGCTGGGGGGAAGGGGTCGGGGAAGGGGGGTGGGGTAATGGACATTGGGGAGGGTATGTGCTATGGTTAGTGCTGTGAAGCGTGTAAACCTGGCGATTCACAGACATGTACCCCTGGGGATAAAAATATGTTTATAAAAAATAAAAATTAAAAAAAAAATTTTTTTAAAAAGATGTAAAAAAAGCAAAAAATTTAAGCAAAATTCATATATCAGTCCTAGTAAGAGTAAATATGGTTTTGTAAAACTAAAAAAAAAAAAAAAAAAAAAATTTTCCTGGTTTTTAAAACACTGTGACCGTCCTTCAGGGGGTAGCACTGAGAAGAGCCCAGGCATCTGTTAATGGTTGTCTGTGTGTAAGAACGGTAGCAAGAGCAAGGTTAAGCATTTCCTCCAGGCTTCACATAGTAGGGCCTTTCTTATTGCAGTTGGAGGTTAGGTCTTTCTCCTAAGTTCCTTAAGGGACTTCAGTCTCCCTTTCATTCCTGTTATTTTAGAATAACAGGCTAGAAAAGTATCACCACTCCTGTGGGACTGATGTGTAACCACCACCAAGGAGCCCAGAGCTACTTTCTGAATAGAAGACACAGTTGAGCTGCAGACATGGTTCTGAGCTCCCTGGTGGCCAGAGCAGAAAGTAAAACACAATCCACAGTGTATTTTCATCAGCCAAGAAGGTGACACGTCACCAGCCCCATCCTTCGACCAACCTTCTAGTTGGATTTATATTTATTCTGGTTATACTGCTGTATTTTTATTGGTTATACTGTCTAACTTTATGCACTTCTCTTAAGCTACTTCAGATTCATTGTGGGGGAAAAGAAGCATATTAAATAAGCCCAATCATCCCTTTGGCAACCAGGATCTCAGATTCCCAGCTCTGCAGAAGGGCCATGCGGTATAGCAAAGTGTAACTTGGCTGAGGCTACTTCATATTCATTGTGGGGAAAAAGAAGCATATTAAATAAGCCCAATCACCCCCTTTGGCAACCAGGATCTCAGATTCCCTTCTCCGCAGAAGGGCCCTGCGGTATAGCAAAGTGTAGCTTGGCTGAGGCCCAGATTGGGATCCCACAATGCACTGCAGGCTTCCAGAATATGGAAGAGAAACTCTCTTGCCTGGTTATGTAGTTTGTTAGGGCTGCCATAACAAAGGGTCGGAGACTGGGTGGCTGACGAGACAGAGATGTATTGTTTCACAGTTCTGGAGGCCACAAGTCTAAGATCAAGGTGTCTATAGGGTTGGTCCCTTCTGTTCCAGCCCTTCCTAGCTTCTGGGGGTTTCCTGGCATCTTTGGGGTTCCTTGGCTAATAGACACATCACCCCATGACTTCTTTTGTGTTCACATAGGGTGCTATGTGTCTGTCTCCAAATCTCCCCTTCTTATAGGGACAACAGTTGTTGGAATAAGGCTCCCCTTACTCCAGTATGACCACATCTTAACTGATTACATCTGCAAAGATGCTTTTTCCAAATACAGTCACATGCTGAGGTCCCGGGGGTTAAGACTTCCAACATATGACTCTGGGGGTGAGGGGGACACAATTCACCCCAGGACACCTGGTAAAGGAACCAAGCCCTGCTCAGCTATCAACCGTACCGTGTGGTTCTCTTGACAAGCCCCTTGCACAGGAACTCCTGAGAAGAAACAGGAAATCATGTTTCTTGGTGCAGAAGGGCCCTGATCTCTTCAGATGCTAGTGCTCATGGTACAAATAAAGGAAGAGTTGAGATCTGCAAAAGTGGCCCCCTCAAGTCCAAGCATGAGCTAGAGTGTGTCTCACGTTCACAGGTGTTGGTGAAGGTCTCCATTTAGCTCTTCTAAGAAGCACTATAAATAAAATCACTCTGAATATGAACAAAACTGAGATGCAGAGAGATGAAATGATTTGTCGAGTTTCCTATCAGTGAAGGACCTGGGAATATTTGAATATTTAGTAAGGGGGTATTTAATGGATATGTGCATACTCTTAAGACCTGTTTTGTGCTCACTATAAAAATGAAGAAACTGAGGTACAGAGAAATTAACTCGTTTATGTTACTGGGTTAGTATATGACCCAGGTGGAATTCAAATCCATGCTGCAGGCGCCACGAACCTCAATCTTTAACTACTATCTGCAACCTGTGTATTAGGTTTCAGGACTTATGGCTCACCACCATGCTGCTTTCCCTTTATTCAATACTCAGCCTACTCCGCATGGTTGAGTATGTTGTGCACCGCACAAAGGTGCTCAGCTAAGGGGCCAACTGAGGGTGGAAACCTAACTTGAATATGAATCACTGAGCTACCCGCCCCGGCAGGTGGGGAAGGGGCTCTCTTTGCCTGGAGGAAGGGTCGGCCTGTCCTAATTTAAATAAAAGCACTGTGTGAGCCAGTTGCAGCCCTCTAAGTTCCCAAGATATAAAACAGACTGATTACCTATTTGCCTACTTGGATTTAAGTCACTTTGTCCAGGAAGTCTAACAGAATTCTACTTCCTGTTCCAGTGTTCCCGGCAAGAACTTCCCACTGCCCCAACCCAAGATCGTATATATCCCTACAATCTAAAATGCTTAGTGGCAGAGTGTAAAAATGGTTATGGACAGCATGGGCTCCTGTGAGCCCTCTGGGTCTGGCAGGGAGATGGGTGTCAGGGGAAGTGGAAGTCAGGAGCAGTAGAAAGGAATGTGGGTGTGGATCCAAGAGCATCTTCCCTGTCTCCCTACAGGGATTCCAAATGTCTGTTGTCTTAAAAAGTCATAACCGAGAGAAAGAGCCACCTTAGGGTCTGATGGAAAATGAGGGAAGAGAGAAAGAGTGCCAAGGCCAAGGCCAGTGGGCAAAGCAAAGCTATGTGTTTGTAAGTTAGACAGCTGCTCTGGGGCACACTTAGCATGATGAAGCAGGATTGTGCTTATTTGTTGAACCAGAAGCACAAATCAAAGCCAGCTGGAGGGGTAAGCCGGGTGCTATTGAAGCAGACAACACCCTCTCCCCTGCCAGGCCCACGTGGTAAGTGGCTTTCTATGTGCCAACTCATTGAGACCTTCGGATCTCCCAAGGTGGGTGTTGGGTAGGGCCCTGCAAAGCATGGGAGCCATGACTCAGCCTTCTCTACTCACCAGCAGCCCTGGGCCTCTCATCTTACCTTCCACAGTCATTTATAAAAAAAAAAAAAGAAAAAAAAAAGTGCTCTGTGCCAGACAGAGGAGCCATCTGGCAGTGGAGTTGCGCTCAGAGGGGAGAGGGGGGACAGGCCTGGAGTGAGGGGCACCAGGGCCATGGGCAGAAACAGCAATGCCAGAGGAAAGGTCCAAATCAGGGAGTGGTGTCTTCTGGAGAAAATTTCCAGCTGGGATTTGTCAAAAGTAGGGAGGTGTTGATGCCCATGGCTGGTTTTCTAACAGAGACCCAGCTCAGCCCAGTGGGAGGAGGCAGACAGTCTCGCCTCTGAGGATTTCAGGCTGGCTTTACAAAGGGAGCAGGCTCTATGTGCTGAATATAGCTCCAGCTTATCGTAGTAAATTATTCAGATGTTAATTGCATTGTAAACAAAGCTGCTACCTTTCTTTCCTTTCCAATTATCTTCATAAAATGTGTGGGTGCGGGGAGCGGGAAGAAGGGAGCAGAAAGCCAGAGTGGAGACCAGGTTGAGGCTCCTGTGTGTGACTTCTGAAATGAAGGGGCCGTGGTGGACAGCTGACCTGGAACCATAGTGAGGCAGGAAGCCTTGGTCCCCAGCCCACAACTCCAGGGTGGATCTTGGTGGAGTGAGGGCCACAAAGACTGTGTTCCTG
Source organism: Mellivora capensis (assembly GCA_004024625.1). Classification (NCBI taxonomy): domain Eukaryota; kingdom Metazoa; phylum Chordata; class Mammalia; order Carnivora; family Mustelidae; genus Mellivora; species Mellivora capensis. The sequence goes on along the minus strand of PISX010000105.1, from coordinate 34,122 downwards.
TCCCTTTCTCTTCTCTTTCTCACCCCCAACAAACTGTTTGGGTTCTCCCAGCAAGAACTGCAAATTATTGGTAGGGGGGTGGTTACCCATCCTGGGGCTGCTGAGCTGGAGGGAAAAGCATTTATTTGAATGTTGTGTAGACCAGAGTACTAGGCAGGTGCTTTCAGCACAACACAGACCGGATCAGCTGAGAATTCAGCTGAGAATTCAGAGAGAATTTCAGCACCGGTTACAGAGGGAACCGGGTGACATCTCATTAATTTGTACATACAAGTAGACTCTTGTAGACTGGGATAAGAAGCCCGGAGCACGAGGGACCAACTGCTCAACTTGGGTGTCCACGGTGGGATCTGAATTTACTGTGGGCATCGAATCCACTTAAATTTTAAGAGCCAGCCTGCTTTCCCCTCTCATTCGGAAATGACTGTAGTCCTAATTAAAAGCAAATTACTTAATCTTATGGCATCAGGAGAGGGCAGTGCTCCTCAGAGGGGAAGCCTCCCACTTAGGGACAGAAACAGCCTAGCATATGGGCCAGAGAGAGGAAAAGGAGACTTACAGAAGACCGCGGACACCATCCTCTCCATTGATCTCTTTCATGTCTGCTCCTTCTGCCAGTGGGCAGGGGGGTTGTGTTGACTCATTATGGAATAATCTTTTTTTTTTTAAAGATTTTATTTATTTATTTGTCAGAGAGAGAGAGAGAGAGAGAGAGCGAGCACAGGCAGACAGAGTGGCAGGCAGAGGCAGAGGGAGAAGCAGGCTCCCTGCCGAGCAAGGAGCCCGATGTGGGACTCGATCCCAGGACGCTGGAATCATGACCTGAGCCGAAGGCAGCTGCTTAACCAACTGAGCCACCCAGGCGTCCCTCATTATGGAATAATCTGAGCTTACTTATAGATGGGCCAGTGCAGCGTGAGGCCCCCAGAGTTTCTTAATTCTGGGAGGTATTGTTCCCAAGTAAGGCCCCAAGGTACATCCTCCAAGGATGTACCGAAGAAAAGCATCCAAATGTCCCCACTCCCAACTTAATTTGCTCCAATAGGCATTTAAAGACATCATGTTGTTTACAGCACATCTTAGCCTTGTTCTTGCCGAGTGATGGACATGAGATGCACTATTTCCAGAGTGACTTATTCATGCATTCCGTGGAGTCTCCGTTTCTCTGTCCATCACAGGAGATGTTCTGATGGCAGCTGCTTCAGCATGGCCTTCGGTAACCCCAAGGCCGATCCCTCCCTTCTCTGATCTCTGGGGAGAAGACAGTGTTCTCTCTCTCTCTCCCCGCCCTTCCCTCTGTTTCTCTCTCCCACTCCCTCCTTCTTCCTCCTTCTCTTCCTCAATCTCTCTCTCTTCCTCTCTTTTTCTCCCAAGCTCACAGTTCAAGGGAAGATGTACCTTGAGGATTCCGAGGTAGCAATGGGACACTATGATCCCTGCTACCTTTTTCCTTGACACAGCTGAGTATTGAGTTAGAGGTGGCTGCAGAAAACAGGTCTGACCATTAGCACGGGCAGCCTGTGCCCTAAGGCGGAGATCTCTGGGACCCGCTCAGATGATTAATGCCATCTATAGGGTTTGGCGGGGAGACCAGGAACCCCCACCCCCACCCCAAATCGCCAGGCACAGGTAGAAGAGGCCCAGGTACTTGAGAGACTCTTCATCGGTTTCCCTCAGTACTACATTTTTTTTTAAGATTTTATTTATTTATTTGACAGAGATCACAAGTAGGCAGAGAGGCAGGCAGAGAGGGAGGAGGAAGCAGGCTCCCTGCTGAGCAGAGAGCCTGATGCGGGGTTCCATCCCAGAACCCTGGGATCATGACCTGAGCCCAAGGCAGAGGCTTTAACCCACTGAGCCACCCAGGCGCCCCACTCAGTGCTACATTTTTAAACATCAGTGGATACTCTTGGAAGTTGCTTTGCAACAGAAAAGCTTAGAGGCCAGTTGGAAGAGAGAGATCAGGGCCATTCTTGCTCACTTGCGTTCCATTCATTTGTTCGTTTTATACCTATTAATCATCTCCGACGCCCTAGCCACTGTGATTCACATTCAGAGAGGCACGGAGCAGAATACATGGGGGATTCTGCCCATGGGGAGGCCGCAGTCTACCGGAAAGCTTGCTAGACAAATAAACAGAGCGGCTACACGCCAGTGTAACCGGGGCCAGCATGGACAGTCCAGAGGGGAGCACAGAGGCCAGCTGGGAGCTGGCAGAAAAGGCTGCTCAGGCAGGTGGATCTCAAACAGAGAGGTGAAAAGCAGCCAGTGGAGAGGGAGAAAGTGGAGAGAGAGAGGTCTGAGGGAGTCTTCAGGCAGGGCCTTCAAGATGGGAGAGGGGGAAGGAGTGCTCCTGACTGTAACCTGAGAAAGACACGGCTCTGCCTAAGGGGTTATGTCCAGCTGCCTGCGTGCCAGCTCTCCAAACACAGTCCCAAGTGACTGGGCTGACATCACCAGCTCCAAATAGGTAAATATGCCAATGAATGGGAGAAAATGAATAAGCAACAACAGAATCCTTTGTGGGAAGACCCAGGTAGAAATGGCCAACTAATGGCGTTGTTCAGGTGCAGCCGAAGTAGCAGCAGAGGTGTGGGGCAGCCCAGAACACAGCAGGGGGACAATGGAAGAGCATCCAGTGACAGCTGGATGAGATAAGCAGCCAGGGAAGTTCAGTGATCTGAATGGGGCTCTTTCCAAACACAGGCTTTGATTTGCATCTGGAGTCATTGATTGTGGCCTTTGTTCAGGTTGCCTGCTCTTTGTGTTTATTTATTTATTTTTCTTTCTCTTCTAGAACCACAGTGATAGCTGAAATGCATCATAGCATATAATTTCCTAGGGGTTTCCTACCCATGACCCTGTGCAGTCCTCACAACAAATTTAAGGGAATGAGAACATTATCCTGGACTTTTGGTAACAATGACAGGAATGTGGCTCGCTGGGCTGGAGCAGAAAACAAGGTGGTTTAGTGGCTCATGCCAAACAGCAGTCCAGGTATAGTTGGCTTCAGGTGCGGTTTGATCGAGGCACACAGATAATGTCATTAGGGTGTTACCTTGCGTCTCTCAGTAGTGCCTGTTTTTGTGTCAGTTTCATGTTAGGACTTCATTCTAGTTCTTAAGTGTGAGCTCTGGCAGCTGCAAATTCACACCATCCTTCCTGTAAACAGACCTGGAGGGGAAAAGCCCCTTTGTGTGAACCTTCCATTCAGACCCATGGTTTTACTCTGTTTCGATTAACCTAAGGCACATGTTCTTCTGTGAACCAATGCCTCTGATCATGAGGCTGGAAAAAGCTCCCTGGCTAGACCCCTGAACCCCACCCGTATTGACCAGGGATTTTTGGTATTCTCATTGCTCAGCCCTGAGTCACAAGTTTCCTTCTGGAGCAGGAGACAGGGTTTCACCTGACTTTTTGGAACTGACTGTGGAGCGGACAGGGTTAGATTCTGGGGGAAATTTTAGTATGATTCCAAAAGTAAGAGATGATGGAGGTGTGGCCATGGAAAACAACGAGTATCCATTTGTAATTTCAAAGATTTTATTAGCTGTATTGAACAAGGTAAGAACCGACAGATGGACTTTATTATAATAATATAGTTTATTTAATTCAGCACATCTAAACCCTTACCATTGCATCATGTAATCAAAATGGGACTGTGAGCCAGATATTTTACATTCTCTTTTTCACCGGATGTCTTCCAAATGCAGTGTGTGTTTTCTATACTTGACAGCACAGTCTTCAACTGAATGCTATAATTTTATCAGGAATACTTGATCTATACTTAGATTTCATAATATTTACATTCAAAGAGTAGACTCACCCACCCGAGTTTTTCCAAACATACTTAAAAGTTTGCCGATAACTGAATTAAGTTATTCGTATTTACATTTAAATTAATTGTAAAAGTAAATGAAATAAGAAAATCAGTTCCTGGGTGTCACTGCTTACGTTTCCAGTGCTCAGTAGCCTTATATTCGACAGCACAGGGCTAGAAGGTAAAAGTGCTTAGAAATATCTAGAAGTGTCCTATTGAGAAGAACCTTTACTGCTGGAGGGAGTGTAAATTGGTGCAGTCGCTCTGGAAAACAGTATGGAGGTTCCTCCAGAAGTTAAAAACGGAACTAGCATACAATCCGCCAAATCTACTTCCTGGGTATTTATCCAAAGAAAATGAAAACACTGACTTGAAAAGATACATGCACTCACATGCTTACTGCAGCCTTATTTGGAATAGCCAAAATACAGAAACAACCCAAGTGTCCACTGATGGATGAATGGATAAAGAAATCATATATATACAATGGAATATTATTCAGCCACAAGAAAGAATGGGGTCTTGCAATTTGCCGACCTTTAGGGCATTATGCTAAGTGAAATGAGTCAGACCAAGAAAGACAAATGTCACGTGATCTCACTTATATAAAGAATCTAAACAAACAAGCAAAAAAAGTAACAACCAATCTCATGGATATAGAGAACAGATTTGTGGTTGCATAAGGTCAGGGCAAGGGGGGTGGAGTTTGGGATGTGTGTGGAGGGAGCCAAAAGGTACAAGTTTCCAGGGGAAATTTCCCACAGGGATGTAGTATATGGCATGATGACCATAGTTAATAATACTGGTTCGTCCATTTGAAGCTACGAGAGCAAATCTTGGAAATATTCATCATAAGAAAAAAAAATTGTAACCATTTGTGGCATTGGATGTTAACTGGACTTACTGTGGGGAATCATTTTGCAATATATACAAATATGAAACTAATACAAGGTTTTATCAATTACATCTCAATTTAAAAAAGAAAAACAAAATAGCCAGAAGCATCTAGTAGTATCTGGAAGCATTTGGAAGATAGGAAGGGAACTGAGCACCATGCTCGTGTCCTGATAAGAACTTAATGTTTCATGTGGAGGGACTGACTTGTTCTGATCCTGTTTCTGGCATTTATTGGCTATGTGACCCAAAGCAAGTCGTTTCGCCCTTCCTAGCCTCTGTTTCCTTCTCTGTTAGATGGGAATAATGAAACCCACTCAGCAGCTTCCCTGTAAGAAAACGAACTCGCCTAGAATTGAGCAGAGACTCCAAAGCAACAGCTGTTACCAACTGCACTCAGGTCACACACAACCTGTCTTCCTGTGCCCCTCCTTCATCTTCCCTCAAATGGCCGATTGTCTTCTCTGACTCAGAGACAAAGTAAAAAGATTAATTTACTCAGTGTATTTAAATAAGATTGCAAAGGATAAACCTAAGTAATCACCAGTTCTCTTGGTTTTTGTGGCCGAGGAGCAGCAAAGGTTTTCAGCAGATTGTCTCATTTATATTCACACCAACTGGGGACATCCTCACGAAGGAGTCTGCTGAGCAGTGAGCGCAGGAGCTCAGGGTTTTGTACCTACTGTGTAGCAGGCACCGTGCGAGCTCCATTGCATTCCTGTCCAACAACGTCCTTCCAGTCTTGTGGGCTGTAGGTACTGTGTCCCCAGTTTTGCAGAGAAGAAACGTTGGCATAAGGACCCAGTGCAGCGTTACCCAGCTCATAACGTGGTAGAGCCCGACGTTCAGGTTCCATAACTGCAGTGAGAGCAGGGAGAACATGAAGAGTCCAAGTTGATGTTCTCTAAACAAATTGACCTTTTTTCTTATTAGCAGTGGTCAGGAACTAACAAGATTTTTGGTTACTAACTGACTTCCAAAACCACTAGGTTTTAAATTCAAGTGAGAAATGCATGGGGAGTGTTGTTCCATTCTCCGACTGAGCTCCCACCCCGGCCAAGAGGAACTTTGTACCCAGGACCCAGTTTGCTAAAGAGGAGCCGGGCCATTAATTGCACCCTTTACTTCTGTGGCTGTCCTCCTCCCAACTCTGTAGTAAGATCTTATTTTATCCAGGGAGACCACACTCCAGATAGTGCTAAGCCCACAGGAATTTCATTTTAAAAATATAAAAAGACATCATGGACTTATGTGCAAAGAAGTAGCCACAAGATTGTTCATCACAACATTGTCTATAATGGTGAATTAAAAAAACAGTTGGGAATGCCAGATGAGAGGAGATGATATAAATAAATATTGGTGCTTTTTCTAAGATGGAGTATTCTAATATCATTAGGCTGATGTTGTAAAAGAATTTTAATATGATGACAAATAGCCATCCTTTTTGGGTAGATGGGTTAGAAACAAGTCACAAAAAAAAGTGTATAGGGTGTCTTTCAATTCTTTAAAGATTTTTATTTATTTATTTGACGGACAGAGATCACAAGGAGGCAGAGAGGCAGGCAGAGAGGGGGGAGAAGCAGGCTCCCTGTTGGAGCAGAGAGCCTGATGAGGTGCTCGATTCCAGGACCCCAAGATCATGACCTGAGCCGAAGGTAGAGGCTTAACCCATTGAGCCACCCAAGTGCCCCTAGGGTGTGTTTCAGTTCTGTTAAGAACTAAAATCACCTTGTATAAACAAAGAGCATCAAGGAACACTGCATCGAAAGCTAAAGATGTCCTGTATGGTGACCAACATAACATAATCATAATTAAAAAAAAAAAAAAGGAATTGTTAGTTCTGGGTAAGAGCATATTCTGAGTGATTTCTCTTTTCTCCTTTTGGGTTCATTTTGGTATGCTTTCATTTTGGTAACAAAAATGTGTGGATATTAGGACTTGAATAGGAATGCATTTTTTTTTTTAATTTTCAAAGGCACCATTTGATAAATTGGCTATAATATGGATGTTTTGGTTTTTCAGAGGTATGTGTATCAGTAGACAGTAGACAGTCAACAACAGCCATGGAGTGTTTATTATGTGGCCCTCACTTTTCAGGCTTTTCCTCCAGGAGATCACCTCCTCCCTCACACATCACCACACTCCTGGAAACAAGGTGGGGCTGGGGCCAACTTCTCAGACACAGCTCCTAGGACTCAGGACACGTTTACCATCCTACAGAAGCATTTTAATTTCTTTTAAAATCAGAAAGAATAAGTGAATATGACTCAGCCTGAATTATATTCATCTTTATATCAAGGCAGTTGCAAAATATAATTTTTAATATTTTTTTAAGATTTTGTTTATTTATTTGACAGACACAAGGAGGCAGAGAGGCAGGCAGAGAGAGAGGAGGAAGCAGGCTCCCCGCCGGGCAGAGAGCCCGATGCAGGGCTCAATCCCAGGACTCTAGGATCATGACCCGAGCTGAAGGCAGAGGCCTTAACCCACTGAGCCACCCAGGCGCCCCTAACTTTTAATGTTTTTTATTAGGGGGCATTTGTGAGGGTAAAAGTGCCTAATGTTCCCAGAAATCATAACGTGTCCCTGGGTGGGATTGTTCCCATTTTATGGAGAAAGAAACCCTGACTTGGGTGACATAATTGCCTTCAGCTGGCATGTGATAGAATCCAAATTATAGCTATGATTTGTTGACTCACCACCGTGCTGTCTTGTTTTGCTTTTTAGCATTAACTTTTTTAATGGTATTTTAATTTTTTTTAAGATTTTATTTATTTATTTGACAGATAAATCACAAGTAGGCAGAGAGGCAGGCAGAGGGAGGGGGAAGCAGGCTCCCCGCTGAGCAGAGAGCCCAACATGGGACTCGATCCCAGGATCCTGATATCATGACCTGAGTCAAAGGCAGAGGCTTAACCCACTGAGCCACCCAGGCGCCCCTAGGATTAACTTTTAAAAGCATTACTTTTCAGTGTTTTGGTAGAGCCTTATTATTATTATTATTATTTCATTTATTCTAAAGGGGAACAAAGCATTTGCAAAATCTTGCCCCTTTCTTTCATAGCTGACCTCAAAACCAGATAAATCTGCATGAGCCCTACCTTGGCGAACATGTAGTTTGTGTAAATTATAAATACTTAACAACATGCACTGATGTCTTTTTCTGTACCTCTTAGCAGAGAAAGTAATAGTCTTAATTGACAAAAGTCCATGAAATAAGAAATAAGCCTTCATTTATGATTGTGTCCTAACTGGCTAATAAAGTATTGTTAGTAACCACATGATAGAATCAAATTATTCCATTTTAGAATCCATTTAGAAATCCATTCCATTTAGAATCAAATTATTCCATTTCCATTCCCTCAAGAGCCTGAAAACATGATTGTTTTAAAACATTTATCTAAAAATTTAGTTATGGTTGAACAGGAAAATATAGAAAGATAGAAGCTAAGAAAAGTTGGTGGGAAATAAGAGTTCAGTACAGCTAAATTGCTGGTTGCTTGGAGTTGTTGTGTTTTAGTTCCTGAGACATTCCATGATGTCTCTAAAGGACAAGGTAGTACATATAGAAGGTTTTGGGGGGATTTATGGTCTCTTTTGCAACTGCTCCACTCTGTCATTGTAGTGAGGAAGCAGCCACAGGCACTGTGTAAGCAAATGAGTGAGACTAATTTCCAATAAAACTTTATTGAAAAGGACAGGTGTCAGGCTGGATATGACTCACAGGCTTCATTAGCCAACTTTTGGTAGTATTTTAGCTGTCACTCATGGCCCAGATAATTCCATGGATTAAATACACACATCATTGTGTTTGATTTGCCCAAACTCATCATCAGAGCCTTCAGAGCCTTCATGGTGGGGCCATGACTTCCTGTCAGCAACCATATCTCCCACCCCTAGGATGTGTTGACCTTTCTGCTCCCTGCACAAGCCAAGTTCATTCCCACAGCATCACCTTTGTCCCTGTTGTTCCTGTCCCCTCCAGTTGACTGCCCAGATATAGCAAATAAAAATACAAGATATGTAGTTAAATTTGAATTTCAGGGGCACCTGGGTGGCTTAGTCAGTTGAGTGTCCAACTCTTGATTTTGGCTCAGGTCATGATCTCGCAGTTGTGGGATGGAGCCCTGCATTAGTCTCTCCACTTACCACGTAGTCTGCTTCAGATTCTCTCTCTCTCAAACACTTATAAATATATAACTAAATCTTTAAAAACTTTTGAATTTCAAACAGTTAATAGTACTTTTGGTATAATTACATCCTATGCAGTATCAGGACATACTTAGACTGAAAGGGTTGCTTATCCGAAACTCAAGTTTAACTGAATGTCCTGTATTTTATTTGTCAACCCTACCCTAGAATAGCCTTCCTCTTGTTCTTTATCTGGCTGCCTGCTTCTTGTTTTTCTTGTCAGTGTCAGCTCCTCACGGTGTCACTTTGCTGGCCACCCTCTTTAGTTGGTTCCCCCTTCCAGGCACTCTGTCCCTCTGGCTGCCTTATTTTCTCCATGTCTGAAATTATTGTATGTGTTTGTTTAGTTGATTAATACCTGTTTCTCCATGAGAATAGGGACCTAAGTTCTCATGTTCCCTATCTTTTCCCTACTGCCTTTAATAGTCCCTGGCACATAACAGGTCTTCCATGAACATTTCTTGAGTACATGAACCCATGAATGAAGAACTCTGAAATCATATTCATCCAAAAGCTACCTATGCCAAAAGCAATGGGAATATGAACTAAAACTAACAACAGCTGAGCCCCAAGTATGTAGCAGGTGTGGCCCAGGTGCTTAATCTCTTCTATAGGCCAGAAGCTCAGGAAGGAAGTTGTATCCTCAGCTGAGATAAGAGGAAACAGGGCCTCATTAAGTCTGCTGAGCACATAGGAGGTCTCAGAGGCAGTAAGTGGTGGGAATCAAATCAGGTCTTCCTTTTAACCCAAGACTAGAGAATTCCCAGAACCCTCTAAAAAAAAGTCTTGTGTATATCAAATGTGTGCTCACTTTCTTTGAATCTCATCTCTTTGGAACACTCCTAGAAACAGAAGAAAACAAATCTGGCCCACATGGAAAGGAAAGGCCACCTCACTTTGGCTTCATTGATCAAATCACTTCTTCTTAAGCTAACTCTTTGCAGCTATAGAACATGTCAAACAAGATTTCAAAATGAGTGGCCATGAAAACGAAACAAAGCAAAACAGCACAGTGCACGACAACAGGCTTACTTTTCCTGGAGAATTCTCCATCCTCAACATATGGAAATGGTGGTAGTACTTGACCTTGCTCCCATGTGGAGTTCACCTTGCCACCTTGACTAACTCTCTCTGCCTGTTCTCCAGCACGGTCCTGGTGTCTATCATATTATCTTCAGAGGTTTGTGTCTTTCAATCTGAACAACCCAAGAAGTTTTCTCATCTCCTTTGTTTGTGTGGGGAGGGTGTTTGAGCCCACCGCCGCTACGAAATGTGACTCTGTTCCCATGTTCTTCTGTGTGGCTGTTGATGGCCAAAGTGGGTGCCCTGTCCCTTGGGAGTCTCCTGCCCCCAAAATCACATATAACGCGACACACACAGTGTTCCCCATCCAAGAACACTGATACGCATCTGTAAGCCATACAGCCGAACGATCAATCTTACGGATTTTCTTTTTCCCAAGTGATTCTGTCAGAAGGAACACAAAGCATCAGCCTGTCTCCTGAATCCAGAGGCACGCGTTGGACTACTCCAGCTCTGTAGCCATAGTCACTCTTACGATATTTCTTTCTCGAAGACACAGGAGATACATCCAATGGGTCAAAAAAGAAAAATCACATGTTACATTCTAAAAAATTCTTTGAATCCCTTGGTTACTTCGGGGCTGCCTGTAACGAGCATGAGTGGAAAACATTTCTTGCAGGTGTAAAATGCCTTGGATCATGAATGAGACAAGATAAGAAAGTGTGCGAGGTTTGACTGATTCATCAATTCACAGGTCATGGCAATGCATGGCGGAGCAGTGCTGGCCTGGCTGGTCACTCTGAAGGCTCCCTAACCCCAAGTACATATTGGAAGCTGATTCCTTCTTGATGCCAAGTAGGGAGTGGGGGGTTCAATCTAGATTTTTGTCTGAATTATGGCATCTGCCTTGAAAATCTCTATGACCCCAGAAATTCATCTTAATGGGTCTGTTCTTCTCTGTTTCTTCTCTCCTTCTTCAAGGAGAGCATGTGTGATCTAAGCTCTTCTAGAACAGGCATGGAAGGGAAGGCATGGAGGACTCGAGGGCAAACAGAGCTGCTGGGCTCAGGGACCCTCCATCTGGAAGTTGGACGTGGGTTCATCAGTAAGCTCCTTCCTCCCAGCAGGTCCGAATGCCCCAGAGCTGTCGAGGACATCTGGGTGGCTGGTGCCAAGGAATCACTGATCTCAAAAGCCAGGATGTTTCTGGCTTCAGATCTCCATCCCTTCCTGTGGACTGTTTTCTCAAGCTGCGCATGTTTGTGCTGATCCTAATGTAAGGGAAAGGTGAAACATTGTGACACAGAAGGCTGAAGGCTTGTTCCAAGGAAGTGTTGAGTTCTGTTATTTCCTTCCTTTTTGGCCTCCTCAAATTCTCGTTGTTGGCAAGGCAGCCAGGAGCCAGGATGGCCGGGTTGGACCAGCACTCATGTGAATAGTGTGCGCAGGGCCCATGGTCCTCACCTCCCTGGCATACCTTCCCCCCTGCAGGAGTGCTCACGCTCCTGAGGGGGGGAAATTAATTTTGCGTTCTGTCCACATTTAGACTGGTGCATTTCCTGTGCAAACACGGCCGACATTTATGAAATCTAATTTAATAAATGTCTACGATAGAGCACTCATTAACATACCGCAAAATAGCTCCAGAGTAGCTCATTTTAATCAAATAAATTGTTGCTGCCACTACCATGGGCTGTTCCTTTATTAAGGGGGAAGTAGCAGCACCCGGTCAAGGCCCGAGTATGTCTGGGGCCCCATGTTAGGATCCTGCAGCCCCAGCCGCCGTTACCACCTGGGGGCCTGTGCCTCTCCGTGGTTGCTTCTGAGATGATAAGATGAAAAATTGCTGATCATATATCATCTCCATAAATCTTACCGACAATAAGTCATAAAACCTTGTGTCCTTACATATGGTAGGTACCTGGGGACCGTGTTGCCATATGTGAGCAGCAGCCTCTGGAAAAGAAAAATTCCGTTGCCTATGAGAAACTTCTAGAAGTGTTTTCTGTGCCTACCGTGAGCTGGCCACTTGGACTTCCTCCCCTCCCCCCTCTCCGTTTTTGCTTTATTTTCTCCTTCCCCTCCCCCCCTCGTCATGGGGCTGCCTCTTTTTGTTCCAAATTACCATTCGAAGAACTCCAAGCTCACTAATTAGGAAATTTTGTGCTTTGCTAAATTCCCTTTCTGTCTGTCACAACAGAATGAGTGAATAATCACCTCCAGCCAACATGGGGCACAGGTATTCAGGGCTTTTGTGTGGGAGAACAGGGGCTCTTGTTTTCCCCCAGATTGTTCCCAGCTGACAGAAGCCTGAAGCCTACAAACTGCCCCCAGCTAATGAGAAATGCTTCTTTATTTCAAAAACTCAACCTGTTTTCCTATCTCAGCTAAATTAAAGGAGACACGAGAAGATGGTCTCTCTTAGGCTCAGCAGGGCCAGAGTCTGTGTTCTGGAGACATAATGAGATGGGGATCACTGAGCTTCAGGCTGGCCTGGAACACGGGCCATGGTATCCTTACTGAAGCCGGTTCACACTTGAGATGTAGGAAAATGGGAAAGTGCAATGTGCTTTCCTTTTCTTGTTTAGCTAAATGGTTTGATTATCTGTTGCTTCTCTTGGTGATCAGGGCAAGTAAGGGAAAAACATTAGCAGGCAGGCAGAACAGCTGGCCCTGGGGTGGGAGGGTGGGGCGTCTTTATGGAGTAAGGCCTGAGCGGAGGAGGACCCCTGCAAGTTTCAATTTCTCAGAAGTCCCATTTCCAGCCCAAGATACACGTGCTTTATCCAAGAGAGTAGCGCGCACGGTCCTATGGAGCTCCTCTGCAATGTCTTATCTAGACCTGAGAGAGGACACTCCTTTCCTGCGATATTTTATCCAAAAGTCATAAACAAAACCAAGCCCCTGATATTTAGTCAACAAGAGAAAATACTTGGAAAGACAGGCAGGAAGTTAGAGGCCAAGTGGGCAGGGGATAGATGACCGCACTGCTTCCAGAAAGGGAAGTTGGTCAGGCAGGCCTGGTGGGGCTGGAGAGGGACAGCCGAACTCCTCCTGCTCCCCCCATCCCTCCCTTCTTCCTCATCCTCTGTCCCGTGATGCCCCACAGGAAGCCCACTTGGGGGATCATGTGACCCCCGACCCGGAATAACTTAGCACATCCAAATTGCACACCTTGGAGCTTGGCTTCGCTCTGGAAACTGGCGAGGAGAGGGAGAAAACTTATCCCCTCCGTCCACCAAGATCGGGTGGGGATGAGGCTGGCAGGAGCCCTTTCTGGCATTTGGCACCAAGCATGGGACAGACTGACTTTGTGCTATTCTTATGCTAATTATCTTACCAAGTGATATTTGATTGTATCTATAAAAGGCTTATGTCAGTGCGATTCACCACAGACATTTTAAAGACCTCAAGATGCAAGAACGAAATGCACAAGAGTCCATTAAAGAATTAGGTTCTATTAATGTCTGAGAGTCTGCTGGAAGGGGCTGTAGGCACCTCCTGAGCCTGCTGTGAGGACGGGAGTGACACTCCCCTCGCTTGGTAACTTCTGCTAAAAATCAGGGAGAAAATGTCCTTCCATGCTGTGAGTTTGGGCTCCTAACATGACTGGAGATTCTGGCATTTAGAAAACAATGCCTTTGCCTGTATTCCGTTTTTCTAACTTGAAAATAAGGGTGGTGTGCTGGTGTGGAAATAAGAACAATTATGGCAGCTATCCTAGAAATTAGTATAACACTCGCTAGTAGAGAACGCGCCGCTGTTTTCAATCCTCCGAAAGCAGCAGTATGAAAAGCTTCATGATCTCTCCTCTATCCATCAAGAAATGGTCACAAAATAAAGTGGCTTCCCCAACTGTATACAGGGAGAAAGTGACCAAGACATCCAGGCTTGTCTGATGCTTTCAGATCTGTGGTACCTCAGATGCTGTTCTCTTTTCTTGTCTCTGAGGCAGAACCCCAGACTAGGGACGAATTGGGGAATTTGGAGTGTTGGGTTCCTAGGCATGAGGTCTGAATTACTTCTCTCTTGGTTCTCTGTATTCATTTGGAAGAGTGAAGAAAGGAAGGGGGCACTTCTGCCTGGGTGATCTGTAAACCTCTCAGCTTAAAAACATGTGATTCAGGGGCACCTGGGTGGCTCAGTGGGTTAAAGCCTCTGTCTTCGGCTCAGGTCATGATCCCAGGGTCCTGGGATTGAGCCCCACATTGGGCTCTCTGCTCAACAGGGAGCCTGCTTCCTCCTCTCTCTCTGCCTACTTCTCTGCCTACTTGTGATCTCTCTGTCAAATAAAAAAATAAAAAAAAAATGTGATCCAGTGCAAGTCACAATAAAAACCTGCTTTTTTATTTGTGTGTGTGTGTATACACCCACACATATATATTTATATATTATATATAAATATATATAGTATATACTATATATAGCATATATATAATATATATAATTCTAAATGTCTGGTATTACTCTGAAGAGAAACAAGCAGCCAATTATATTTTGAAGAATTTATAAAAATAAAGTATGTTCAGCATACCAGTCCTGTCTATAGCCCGACGTGATACAGAGCCAGGCACAGAGTCACTCACAAACTCAGAGGTACGAGGGTGAAATGGGGCTGACCTCCTCCAGGTCCCTGGAATCCCCAAGGACCTTCCTAGAATGCAGGAACCAGAAGGCACGGAAAGCCTCCTCGGCGGGCTCCCAGGCGCACAGCTCAGCAGTCTCCTGGTGGTGTCCCTGTCTGCAGTTATTAGCAGTGAGTAATCGTCCCTGCTCCCATCCTGTGCGACAATGTGGCAGCTCGGGGCACTCACAGCAGCTGCGACCAGCCTGGAGCTGAGTACATCCCCTCTGTCAGTGCTGCTGGGAAGGGACAAGTGCTGTGCTCTGGCATCTCCCAGACACATGGCACTTTGCAGGAAGGAGGTGGGCGAGGCCTCACCCATGGGGGATGCTCTGTAGGCAGCTCGGATGTTTATAGTGTGTGATAGTTGCCCAAGGGTCTGTGACTTTATAAATGTCTTTGCTTTATAGACAGGGAAACTGAGGTTCAGGGTTGTCAAGGGGCTGCTCAAAGGCACAGGCACACAGCTGGAAAGGGGACAGTCCAGGAATCAAAAGCTGGTTGAACTGACTCCATAGCCCATGCTCTTTGGGATATGGCCTGGGCGGAAATAAGGGGGTAGAGGCCTTGAGGGGGGAGGGCTCAGGTATCAGTAGCTGAAGGCTTTAGAGTTGTAGCACGTGGGCTTCTTTGTAGCTGCAGAAAGAAAAGCCATCCCAGCCTTGAAGGCTGGCAGTGTTGGGCTGGGCCAGCCTCAACCACAAACTGAACCACTCCTAATTTAGGGAGACTTCTTCCCCAACTCACAGTTTTGTTCCTGGACAGCAGAGAAGTTTCTTAACAGCTAGAAACCTGAACAACTCAATCATTTTTCTCCTCTCCTCTATCCCTTCCCTTCTTTCTCCAAGTTTGTTGAATTTCTATCTTGCTCTAGACACTGTGCCCAGCGCTAATGAAAGACGAGAACATGTGACCCACTCCATCCAGTGAAATGTGCAGGGAAAGGAGCAGGCCAACTTGTGGGTGGGAGCTTTCAAGAAAGGGTGTGGCATGCCTGTGCTCTCCCTTCCCCTCCCTCAATGACTGCAGACACCCTTCTAGCCCTGAAGTTTAAACTTCTAGAATCCTAAGATACCACAAGGGACAACTGTCCAGAGGAGTTCATGGCCCTACAGCAGACCCTGTGTGCATGCTCCCCTCTGTTGTACAAAGCTGCTGGGATTTGAAGGTTGTCGCTGTGGCATACCTTTGCCTCTGCTAACTAAGGCAACTACATTTAGAGCTTGGCTTTCGACGCCGTCCTTTATGCCTTCTCTTCTAGCCAAATCTTCCCTTGCACAGTTTGGCTTTCTCACCAGACTTTGAGCTCCTTGGAAGCAGGATCCCTGCCTTATTTACCTCTGTCTCCATTATCCATGGTTTGGGGCCAACCAGAGGCCTCCTGAACAAGTGATGAGCGATAGGGAGCAATGGGCAACCACAGAGTTGGCAAAGACAACCCCTCGGGGCACAGAAAGGGGGCTTGTGATTGCTTAGATGGAGTAAGGCTTTTGTCCAGCCACTAAGTGGTGGAGTTGATTCGAACTGAGATGTGTGGGACCTCAAGGCCCATCCTTTTGGCATTCCAGCACACCCCCAACTGCCCCTGGATTGGAACTCCGTTTGCTGAGCTTTCTTCCCTAGTAGGTGATGCCTCATCCCCACAACCTCCCTTCCCCTAGGATCACTGGGATTGCCCTTTAGAAAAGACTGCTGGTTGTGCAGTCACTGAGAAGGAGAACAACTACTATGGAATGAGTATCTACTGGGATCTGGACATCTGGTCCCACCGTGGGCATCGTCTGCGTGAGAAATCCATACGTTACTGATCTATAGAGTCGCATTTAATTCTCACATTAGCCCTTTGATGTAGGTCCGGTTGTCGTCCGTGGGTTAAAGAGAGGAAAAACTATGGCTCAGAGGGGCACGTCTGGGGCAAAGTCACAGAGCTCCTAAGTAGTAGCAGAGGTGAGGTGTGAACTCGGGTCTGACTGCCACATGGAAGGTTCTGACAACTATTTTATGTTGCATCTCGTTGCTCATGTTAGGAGCTTATGTGTGTGTGTGAGAGAGAGAGAGTGCGCGTGAGTGAGCACAACTCTTTTGGGGGCTGGTGATGATACAGGAATATGTTTTCTCAGCCTGCTGTTTATCCAAGTTTGTCGCTTGCTGTTTTACAGGAAGCTGTAAGGACTTCCTGCTTTAACTCTCACAGATGCTGGCTGTGATAATTCCCGTATTTACATACCTACAGGGCAAGGAGAGGTCTGTGAGCTGCTGACTCTGGTGGGATTTCAGGACAGAGACTGATGGGTCCCCTCCTCCCCGTTATCTCTTATGCACCCTCCCAGAACAGCCTCTGGGTGGGGGAGGGCACTCTTTCCTCTGCCCTGTATTGTGTCCCTTAAGCCCACCACCAGACCTGGGCTGAGCACTTTCATAGGCGTTACCTCATTTGGTCCTAACAACTGCCTGGACCGATGAGGACTGTCAGTTAGCCCCGTGTCACAGCCAGGAAACCCAGGCTTCACTTAGAGCAGTGGTTCTCAACTGGGGGCAATTGTCACAGCTTGGGGTGGGGGCGGCAGAATTATGACCAACAGAGTAGAGGCCAACAGTGCTACCGAGTGTCTTACAATGACAGGGTTACCAGTGCAATGTCAGTGAGGCCTCGGCTGAGAAACTTGGACTTAGCTGTGTCATGGAACTTTCAAGCAGTGGGGCTGGAATTGAACCCACATCTGTCAGGCCTAATCGTGCACTCCTCACAGTGGAGGACAGGTGGGTATGGGACTCGTAAAGTCGATAGGGCCCTCCTCCTGGCATCTCCCTGTGGTTGCTCACGACCTGCTGACAGCTGGTGCCACCTTGACCACTGTCCCGACAGTGTCAGCTGACCCCTTCTCTGACGGCATGGGCCTCTCCCCTGTGTGGCCTTGCGTTCTTGGCACCAGTATCCCTGAAGGCTTGTTTTGTCATATTATGTTTTTAAGCCTGGTTTCTACATTACTCTAGATCACAAACCTCTGAATGTGAAGGCCTGCCTTGTTCCTCTGAGGCTCTAACAGATACACTTCTTTCCTTCAGGAAACACCTACTCTGTGCGAGCTAAATACACATCAGGGAAAACCAAAAGTGTAATACAAAATGAACGATTATAGTACTCACAGTACCAGTGATGGCCATTAGGACTTACTAAACTTTTCATACCCTCCAGGCATCAGCTCTTGTAACCCACTAGGGACCTTATGAGATACGTCTACTGAAGGGTGCTGGGCAGACTCAGAAGGGAATGCCCTAACTGAGGAAGATGACCTAGAAGGGCTGGGGTCTTAGTGGAGATCTGAAAGAAGGAGTACATGTGGGTGAGGGCATCAGAGGCAGAAAGATCAGCATGAGGAAAGCCTGGAGGAACCAAACTCATGGTGAGTCTAGAAAGTTCTCAGTAAATAGAGACAGCATTTGGGGTTGACCAAATGTCTGGAATCCATAAGTGAATCTTTAATGACTGGCTGTGTCCCTCAGCTCAGTGTATACATTATCTCCATCACTCAGGGTCAAAGGGTCTCCAGGCTGACTTTTGAAAAGAACTGGTCAGAGCCCTGGGAGTCCTCAGCTTCCCCTGCCCTGGCAGTGATTTCCAGGGCTTTCCCCAGTGTCCATTGTTGGGACAAACTTTGGGGGCTCCTTGAATGACACTGTGGTTGGATGTCAAAAATAAAAGGCACAGGGTCTAACTGGGGAGCCAACTCAAGTGTTGATAACACAAGAACTTTAAGTATTTGGACTAATCCTCAGATGCAAATAATAGAGATATGATACACATCAAATCAAATTAATGAACCTAGGGGAGTTATTTATGGAGTACCTACTCTGCTCTTGAACACAAGAGAGACAAAGAATAACGATAATGGTGAGATCCCAGACACCAAGACTTTGAGGCCTTGGGGGAAACCTGCAAGGCAAGTGAAGTCAAGACTGTAGTGGAAAATTACCCAATAGTGGCTGTGGAGTGGAAACCAAAATTAGAAAAGAGAAGGATTGATGTACAGAGGTAAGATCAAGGAAGGCTTCTGGAGAAGGCAGGATTCAGGCAGAGCGTTGAAGGCCCGAGAGAGAGGGAAAGTAGGCTACTGAGGACATTTCATTAGGCAGCAGATAAAGAGCCCTAAGACTATAATACCTAAGGAAAAGTCTGAGGATTCTAAATTCAGGTCAGGTCCAAACTCCTGAGGGCATTATGTAAGGTCCTTCCTTGCCTAGTCCCATTCTTCCTGGCAGTGATTATTGCTGGCTATCTCTGGCCTCACTGCTCTACCCAGCCCCACTTCACACACAAAGCCCAGCACCCTGTAAGTTATTTTCAATCTATAGTCACATTACGGTTTTGAGATGTTGTTCATGTGCTTTACTCTGTTAGAATGTTCTTTCCTTTCTCTGCAAGATGAACTCTATCCTTCTATGAGCAACTTCATTGCTGCCTCTTACATGCAGCCTTCCTGCATTCCTGGCACTCTTTCCTCTGCTCTTATCCCAACCCCACATGTTATTGGATGCTCTGACTCACTCCCACAGTAGCTTCTTGCAAGCAGCTTCCTGAGATTAGGACTTTGTCTAACTTGGTATTTCTTTCCACCTCTGTACCAAGCACAGGATGTGACTCATTCTGAAGGTGCATTAATTACTTGTTGACCATAAGCGTGAATGGAACTAGAAACTGAACACCTTTTGCAAAGAGCCGACTTATTCACAGAGACTTGGGTGTGTTTAGAGTTGCTCTGTCCAATATGGTAGCCACTAGCTAGTCATGGCTATTTAACATTGAATTAAATACAATGAAATAAAATTAAAAATACAGTTCCTCAGTCGCTAGACACATTTCAGGCACTCCGTAGCCACACATGGCTAGTGGCTATAGTATTGGACAGCTCGGACACAGAGCATTTTCAGCACCGCAGAAAGTTCTAATCTTCAACACTGGTCTAAGCTTTATAAAGAATGGCCTTGGGTGCCTGGCTGGCTCCATGGGTTAAGTGTCTGCCTTCAGTTCCAGTGATGATCTCAGAGGGCTGGGATCAGGTCCCCTGTCGGGATCCCTGCCCAGCTGGGAGCCTGCTTCTCCCTCTTCCTATGCCCCTCCCCTTTGCTCATGCTTGAGCACTCTTGCTTCAAATCAATACAAAATCTTAAAAAAAAAATGTCCATCTTCCTGTCCCTGTTTATACCCTCTTTCTCCTCCCAAGGTTTGCTGTGGCTAATCCTTTGGGGAAATCAAATATCACTACTTGGATAATGCCGAGAACTGCAGAGGAATTTGGCAAGGCGGGCTTTGCTTAGGTTTATTCCTGCTCTGTGTAAATCAAATCACTCCCCGTGGGTGGGCTTTGGGCCTGCAGAGAGCCCAGCGGCTGCAGTGTTCAGACACAGGTACCTGTCATGGGAAAGTCCAGAGCCAAAGTACAGAGTAAGCTGAGCTCAGCTCCGTGTAGACAAGGCAAGCTTCCGAAACACCTGGCAGGCTCAGAAACACAGATGTCTCTCAGCTCTTAATTGAAAATGTTCTGAATGGGCAGAATAAGGACAGAGCTATTGAGAGTCTCCTGGTTTGTGTTTCTTGGGGGGAAAAATGCCTACCTCTTCCTTTGGTTTGCCAATTCAGTGAAGGGCCTTTATTGAACCCCAAGATCAGTGAATTCCAAATACTATTTTTTTTCTTAGAAGTGTAATTTTTGTACTTAGAAGTATAACGTAAGTCCAATTTATAAAGCACATTAAAAAAAAAGAAGTTGCTGCTTAGGTTGAAAGTTGTGAGGGGAACCTGGCTTCCACTTGTTTGGTTTTTCCTCTAGCTCCATCAGAATGCACAACTCCAGGGGGCAGTATTCACACTGTAGTCTAGGTTTGACCCACTTGTAGCCTTGCACAGAAGCATGCACAATTTGAAAACTGTGGTCCATCTACAATCCCGACTTCGGGGAAAAAAAATATGCCCACTTCTCTCATCAGTCATAATAAACATATGCATATTTCTGCAAGTCTTTCTAATTTGTGAAGTGCTTTTTGTATCATGCCTCATCAGATCTTCTCAACAAAGGCTGGCATGAAGGCTTTAGGTTCACAGACTCTTGTTCCTCCCTGTACCCCTAGCACCTAGTTTACTTTTTGGCACATAGTAGGCATTAAATATGTTATTTGAGGAAGGAGAGAAGAAGGGACAGTAACTAAAAGGGTAGAAGGAAGGGAGGGAAGGAGGAGTTTATGACGTGTCATTGTCAGTTTCACTTTACAGATAAAGAAACAGATAAAGAAACTATAAGAAATGCAGTAAATTTCAGTGACTTACTAGAGGGGCCACGATGTACTCTCTTCCATCCTTAAAGCCCATGCTTCTAACCATATTTCACCCACACTCCCATTTTGTTTTTTTTTTGAGCCAGAAGCCCATTTTGAGTACTTAATAGGCATTCTTTTACAGCACCAGCTTTTTAACATATGAAACTGTGGAAGAAAGTCTATTTCCTTCTGAGAAGGAATTTCTCACTCCTGGGAGCCTTGACCCTCCCTCCCCTGAAATAACCCACCCTCCGCTTGTCTGTCAGAGGCCAGTTGCAAGCCTGAACAAGGGGCACAGATGGAAAGTGTATCACCAGGCAGAGGGGTAACTGAGGCATTCAGGAAACAAAGCCCACGAGCAGCCAGTCCTCGAGGGGTGGCTGAGCTGGATCGGTGTTTAAATTCACATGTCAGGATGTCAGGGGTATTCTTCGGCTTGTTCCATTTTTATAATGAAGCTGTATGTCTGGAACTGGGGGGGTGGAATCTTTGACATGGGGAAAAATGAGTGATACTATGTGTTTCTGAGATTACCAGTGGGGCTCCTAGTGCAGACTGAGCTGTGGTTAGTGGGCCTGCCACGGCCATGATGTTAGGAATAATTACACCGTGAGTTCAGCCGAGTCC
Organism: Mellivora capensis; assembly: GCA_004024625.1. Taxonomy (NCBI): domain Eukaryota; kingdom Metazoa; phylum Chordata; class Mammalia; order Carnivora; family Mustelidae; genus Mellivora; species Mellivora capensis. The sequence continues at coordinate 12,631 of PISX010000105.1, read as the reverse complement.
CAGCGGCTGGAACATGACTCCGTGACTTCACCTCCATCCCTACCGTGCGCACACATATGCACGCGCGTGCGTGCACACACACACACGCATGGGGAGAGAGGGAAACTTTCAAAGGGCTTGTAACAGAACAAAGCACAGTTTTTACTATCACAAAATCTTTATGGATCACCATCCTTGAGGTGAAGTTATATCCTTTATGGTCACATTTTGGTAGTTTCCTTAAATTATTGAAGGCATTTTGTAGGGCCTGCGCTCTTGGAACAGGGCTGGGAAAGAGGCCCCTGTCCCCCGTCTGGAGGTGGGTTAATGATGGCGCTCCTTGTGCAATGCGTCCAGGACACAGAGGTTAATAAAACCCGTAGCTCTTCTTCATGGGCACCAGGGGATGGTTAATGTTCAAGCCTGTGCAGGACCTCAGCTTAATGTTCCGTATGAAGGATAGCGCTGCCAGACAACACCCTCCCTGGTGCCAACCTCACATATTAGTACATGCTGGAAATGGGCTGAGCGAACCGGGAAAAGTTAGGTGCATTGCTCCCAGCTGGGTGTGATGGGCTGGCCCCACACCTCCCTGGCTGCTCTCAGAATCTGCTGCTTCTGTCTGCCTGGAGCACCGGACAAAGAGTTAGGAGATTACTGGGGCACCTGGGTGGCTCAGTGGGTTAAGCCTCTGTCTTCAGCTCAGGTCATGATCTCAGGGTCCTGGGATCAAGCCCCGCATCGGACTCTCTGATCAGTGGGGAGCCTGCTTCCCCCCCTCTCTCCCCCTGCCTCTTTGCCTCCTTGTGATCTGTTTGTCAAATAAATAAAATCTTAAAAAAAAAAAAAAAAGGAGAGCCTCTGCCCGGCCCCTGCTGCATCTGGGGTGTCCATATCCAGCGTCTCTCTGTCCTCCTCTGTCCACTGAAGGGCACGAACTGGCTTCCGCCCTCTTCTGGTATGTGCACATAAAGAGGTCTGGGGACTGTAAGGTAACACATCAGTTTTGCGATTACAGGCACAGGCTCTGGGTGCATGGGAAATTAGAGTTAAATCTGTGTGAACCCTCCTCCCTGTGTGTCTTAGGCGAGTTGCCTGAGAACTCTGTCTTTGTTTGGCTTCTGCAGGAAACAAACCCCAAGACAAGGATTTGAAGGCAAATAATTTATTGGGGGAAGCGGCAGGGAAGGGAAGGCTTCCGTGAGTGGTCCATCGAGTTAAGTTACCACAGTGGGCGACTTGATGTAATCCCAGTGGGGACCTCTAGGAGGTACTGTGGGACACATGCCCTGGGGGTCATCCCACCTGAGGGGCAAGGGAGCTGGGGCATTGGTACACCCACTCTGTCAGTCTTGGCTGAGGGCTGCTCCAGCTGTTTCTGCCTGCATACTGGTGCGCGGAGTTGCCCCCCCTGCAGCTGGCAAGCCTCAGGCACAGAAATGAGGCTGCTGGTGCTTAGAAGTGTGGATGGCATGAACAGAAATTGGAAGGCCTGGGAGGAAATCAGAGCGACAGCATCTGTCCCCTGAAGTCCCAAGTTCCTCTTTTCCAAAATGAGGCCAGCACCTCCTACTGCCTCAAGTTGCCAGGATTAAATGAGATACTACAAGAGCCCACTGAGTGTTAGTCATGATTCATGCTAACCGGAAGGATGGGTCCATTTATTGCAGTTCAGACCCTATATTAGACCTGGGTTACTTGCCCATGTTTGAAGGCTTTCTTTGGAACATAGACATTTTGGTCTTTTGGAAAATAAACTGACTGTCTGTTTGACATTAAAGGAAGTGGAAGGGATAAATGGTGTTAGCCAAAGAATGGGCCCTTCCTCTTGAGGTAAGAAAGCAGGGGAAGGAGTGACTTCCATGTGCCATGTTTACAGAGGAGAAAGGGAGGCTGGGGCATCATCATCCCAGGCAGGGGCAAATGAATTCATCAGCCAAGAGTCTACCACGTAGTCTGTTTGTTATCTCTGCAGGTTGCTGGCCAGAGTCCTTCATGTTTTAGATCACTGGAAACATTACTTTTGCAATGCAGTGGGGTCGCTGGCATTTCTCCATTGGAGGCTGAGGCAGTGTCCCTGCATACGTGCCTGGGGCCTCTTGCTTAGACTTCACGAAATGTGGCTAGACATGCCAAAGGAAAGGCCCCTTCATTCCCATCTTTGGCCCCTCCCACAGGACCCTGGGATGATTTCCTTGGATTGTCAGTGGGTTCTTAGATGATGCAATCTTACCCCTTTGGCATGGTTATGGGCACTGCCATGCTGCTGTGTTTGGGAGCGTTTGGGACCTTCGTGCCCACGGTGCTACTCACCCTTAGAAGGGACCCTTGAACATGAGTTTGGGGCTCGGCTTCTAATCTTCCAGTGCTCAGTGACGCTGGTGCGTGTGTTCATGTAGTTCCATATGAGCCGGTAGTCCTGCCGTCTGTGACACAGGCACGTAGGTCGGCGCTGAATGAATGAGGGAGTGTGTGAATGAAAGAATAACTCTGGAAATGCATCTGGACATGAGAGGGGGGAGGAGGAGCACCACTTTTAATAGGAAAAAGTAGGCTTGGAAGTTGGCAGCTTTCTTTACTGCCGCCCCTCAATTGTGCTAAAAAGCAGGAAGCCAAGCTGACACTTCCATGTAAATCTGAGATTTCCCTTTTTGGTCTTGCACATTCCATTCTTGCCTCACTGTCATCCACTGGGGAGACGTCCCCAGTCTTACTCACAGTTAAGAATAAGTAGTGCTCAGGCTGCTAAAAAAAGGAGAGATCGCAGCACCTCTCATCTCCATGTGCGTCATTTACTGACTCTGCGGCACCCTATCCTGTAAAACCGTGATTATGTCCGAGGGGCACCGAGCACCAGCCCATCCCTTCTCAGCACAGTCTTTTAAAAGGGAAAATTCTAGGGGCGCCTGGGTGGCTCAGTGGGTAAAGCCTCTGCCTTCAGCTCGGGTCATGATCTCAGGGTCCTGGGATCGAGCCCCACATTGGGCTCTCTGCTTAGTGGGGAGCCTGCTTCCTCCTCTCTCTCTGCCCAACTCTCTGTCTACTTGTGATCTCTGTCTGTCAAATAAATAAATAAAATCTTTAAAAAAAAATAAAAGGGAAAATTTAAAAAAAAAAAAAGAGAGAGAGAAAGAAAGAAACCACTTCCTGACACTAAAATGCATTTTAAGAGCCCTTGCAAATCAGACACCTTTGTCTGTGGGGTTTAACACATAGTGGAAACAGATCCTGGTGGAATGTGTTTCAAAATAATCTCATGTGTTTCTAGAAGTACATGGGGATGCGTTGTTCACACTGTGTGCGCGGAAGTGAGTTTCTTTGTGTCGTTCTCTTACGTCCACTTCGTCCATGCATTTCAGTTTTCCAGATGAGAAGCACTATGGAATGAAATCCTTTCCGGGCCCTAGAGAATGACATTCTGGGAAATCCTCCGATGTACTGGGGTCTGGAAGCTGTGATGTTTATGAAGACTATTTGGTTTTTAACTCACCTCCTCATCTGTTGTTTTGTTTAGAAGTATTTACTAAGTGCTTATTTTACGTTAGGATCTATTCTGCATGGCGTCACTGCCCCCAGGACTTCAGGGCTCCAGTGGGAGATCAAGTAAACCATCTCCATAGGGCATGACTCTTGGGAGACTCCAGAGGCCAGTGGGCACCCAGTCCGTCTTGGTCGGTCAGGTGACGCTCCTGGAGGAGCTGGAATCCTAGAGCGGCATTCAGGGAGGCTGTGCTGGGAGTGGGCCTAACCAGGAAGGGTGTTCCTGGCAGTGGTTGGGACATGAGAGAGTCTGGCTCAGCCAGGACCATCCCCTCTCACTGGGCAGTGGGGCAGTCCTGATGCTCCGCTCTGTCAGTGGGATGCCATCTGGGGGACTCAGGGCTCCCTGGCTTCTCAGCCCACTGCTGAGAGTGGATGATTCCTGCCCACACATCCACTTAGCAAACCCTGAGCTACCAGCCTCTCATGGTTATGGACAGTTAGGAGCTGAATGAGACTGAGCCCCTGCTTTCTATGGAAATAGTCATAGAAGCAAACCCCGAGTATTGAACCAACATGGTAGCAGCATGTGCTGGCCAGTAGCCCAGCTCTGGGGAAGTCAGGAGGCATTTGCAGATGCGGGAAGTGAAGTACAGGTGAAATCACCTGCCACATCAAAGACTAGGACCTGTCAGAGCCAGGATCTTACCCTGGTCCACCCAGATCACTGTGAGTACTCAAGGGAGTAGAAGGCTCCAGTCTCCAGACAAGCCTGACTCAGAGGCACTCCTGGTTTCTGGGCTTCTCCGAGGACATGGGTTAAGACACCTCAGAGCTCCTTCTGTGGCCTTCTTGGGACGGTCTCTCCAGTGGGCCCTCCCGGGTCGGGGGGAGGACAGAAGGAGACACTGTCGTGTTGCCCCACTGCCAGTGAGCCCCTGCTTCTCTCGGTGTAGGAACCCGCCCTGCCAGGCAGCTGGACCTCAGTGGCCTTTATCTGACCCCACTCTCAGCACCTCCAACCTTTCCCCTTGGGCCCCACTGGCCGACCTTGGCCTGTCTCTGGCCTCAGCGCAGGCGCCAGGCCTGCTGCTGGACCCTGGCCAGGCCCCACCCAGTGCTCAGCTTCTCCCCCAGTTGTGCCTGGTAGGCCGAGAGCTCACAGGCCAGTCTGGAGCCGGGGCATCCTAGGGATGCTCACCAGGGCCAGCTTAGCCTGTTGGAGTACAAGCCCACCTGGAAGGACCTGCGTCACTTTCAAAGGGTCAAGTGTGGGCCTGAACCGTCTGAGGCAGAGATCAAGAGCGGTTCTCCTCTCCTTTTCCTGCTTTCTCAGGCCGGGATGGCTACTGCCTTCTGCTTACAGACTCTCAGACACACTCACATACACATTCCTGGGTTGAGACCCTGGATAACAGCTTCTTTTTCGAGGTGTTTCTGTCTTCTACATACTGTGTCAGGCTAACACTCTTCTTCTCATGTAATCCTTACTCTTCCCAAAAGGTCCTGTGAAGGGAGGACCTGGCATCCCCATTTTACAGGCAAATAAGCTGAAGCTCAGAGTCTGAATTCAAACTCGGGTTTTTCTAACTCCACCGCCCACACTCCTAGCCACTTAACTTGGTAGCGATGTTGGGCGTGTCCTCTCCAGCCTCAGTTTCCTCATCTCTAA
>PISX010000105.1:0-2500 GCA_004024625.1 Mellivora capensis | reverse complement strand
ACAAAGCAACATTAATCTACTTCGAACTCTGCACGCATTGACGGGACCCTGCATTTCCCTTTCTGAGGGCAAGAACTGTGGTAAAGGCTCAGTGCCTGTGGCCTTGCTGTTTGTGGCAGAGCTGGGTTGCAAAACCAAGGAGAGGACCTTTTCCTGAACACCCTGTGTCAGGATGCTCAGGAAGGGCCTCTCACCCTTTTGCTCACTGAATCCTGGCAATTTACCTATAAGAGATAAGCATTTTAGTTCCCGTTTTACAAAGAAATGAAGGGACCTCAGAGAGGACCAGTGACATGGGCCACCACGTGGCCACGGGGTGGGAAATGTTTGGTCAAGGCCGGCTGGCCCCTGAGGGCGCATGCTCTTCTTCATCAGGGTGGAAGAGACTCAAGGCCCTGATGCCCGGAGCTGTGGACAGCAAGGTGCTTAACCCCGTGCAGGAAGTACTTCCCAAACTTGGCTACACATTAGAATCACCCAGGGAGCTTTAAGAACCCGATACCTGGGTTGCACCCCAGACCTATTAAATCAGAATGCCTGGGGGTGGGAGGCAGGCATCAATGCTTTTTAGAGATCCCCAGATGACTCCAAAGTGCAGCCAAGTTGTGAAACCACTTTTTTCCTATGCGGTCTCTCGCTGAGATCCCCTAAACCCCCTGTGAAGGAACTAGTAGTACTGACCCATTCTAAAGAAGAGAAATCTGAGTGATACCCATCCAGCTGGGGTTTGAACCAGAACATTCTAGAACCCTTGTGTTTAACCACTGCACTACAATATCTTCCTAGTGGGATATTGATAGTAGGTCCAAAGAGGTGTTTTCTAGAAGAATGCATTGTACCTTAGGGATATATAAAAATTGAGTCAAGTTTTTTTGTTTCTTTTCTTTTTTTCTTTCCCATCTGGGCTTTCCAGTTCATTGAATGATGGTGAAGGTGTAACTCTTTTTGTTGTGAGCATCCCTGTTTTCCTCCAGAGTTTTAAACCCTTAATTGAATCTGCTCAAACCTATATGTTGTCTTTCACAGCTACAGCAGCTCCACAGGGCAGGTCTAGGTAGACCCGAGTGGGCCCAGCAGACCCAGGAGGGCTTCTGCTTCCAAGGCCCCCTAGGAGTGTGGCCTTCTGGTGTCCCTAACCCTGACCTGTGTCCTGCTGGCCATGTCCCTCAGGACAAGCTCCTTCTCTGGAGTTGCCCGAGTTCTCAGAATGGTGCATAGGGTACTCCATGCACAAGAGATTCAGGTCATTTCCTCTTTTAACTCATAACCAATGGGGAGATGTCTGGTGTCTTCAAGACTCCAAGACACTGAGGCAAAGCCTCCCCTTGGGAGGCTGGCTGCGGGAATTGTTCAGTCTGTAAACAACCAGGGAGCATTTGTTGCTAGCTCTCACTTCCCTCTCGCTACCTTCTCTCCATCTGCCTTCGTTCTTCTCATCTGTCTGTCTAGTTCTCCTTCTTAGTGAGCCTCTCTTCATCTCTCGTCATTCCCAGGCCATGGCTCCCCTCCTCTATGAGTTTCCTCTTGCTGCTGTAACAAGTCATCATATACTTAGGGGCTTAACCCAATGCATATTTATTCTCTCACAGTGTGGAGACCATCAGTCCAAAATCAATGTGCTGGCAAGGTCAGTGCTGCCTCTCTCCAAGCAGGCGGGGTGGGCTGGCAATCCTTGGTGTTCCAAGGTGTGCAGAAACATCACCCTATCTCTGCCTCCGTGTCACATGGCATTTGTTCTCATTCACCCCAATGTGTTTCCCTTTGTCTTCATATGGCCCTTTTATAATGACACTTGTCTGTGGATCAGGGCCTAACCCAATCCAGTATGATGTCACTTAACCAATTACAACATCAAAGCTCCTATTTCCAAATAAGATCACATTCCGAGACTCCAGTGGACATGAACTTTGGGAGGACACAGCTGAGCCCAGTATGCCTGATCTCTGTCTTGCCAAAGCAGTACAGCTCGGCTGTGTGGTCTTCCAAAGTGCGTATTGGGTCACGTCACCGATCTGTCAATAACCTGTTTCCCTTAGAATAATATCTAACCCTTGACCTAGCCTCCTGGCTCCTACAAGGTTAGGCTCTGGCTCCCTCTTCAGTCTCCCCTTCAGCTCTGCTGCCCACCACCCCAGCCTCATACTGTGCCATGCCCACACCTCTACACTCCTGCTGTGGCTCAGCCTGGGGGACCCTCCCTTCAGCCCTGGCTCCTTGTTCCTTCAGATCTCAGCTCCCGTGTTGCCTCTCCACAAATTCCTTCCCAGACCATTCTATCTAAAATAGCGTATTTTATTCTTTCTCATACTTTGCGATGTGATTTTTTTTATTTCTTTTCAGTGTAATAGAATTCATTGTTTATGCACCACACCCAGTGCTCCATGCAATACGTGCCCTCCATAATACCCACCACCTGGCTCCCCCAGCCTCCCACCCCCCGCCCCTTCAAAACCCTCAGATTGTTTTTCAGAGTCCATAGTCTCTCATGGTTCATCTCCCC